>JAJEJH010000010.1:667500-1133446 GCA_026122585.1 Anacardium occidentale
TACAATGTTCTTTGGTGGAGGAAAAGGCCTTTTGTTTTCTGATGAAGTAGACTTTCCAGTTGACTCTTTTTCTAGAAATAGTTAAACAATCATGGAATGGGAAAGTAAACCCTCTTATAGTTTTGATATTAATAAGTTTATTTATGATAGTGATGCAATTGAGGATATGAAATTTATTGACCTCGGTTTGGTTGCTGTGACCAGAAAACCTTTCATTAGTTTTACAACCGGAGGTATTGTGAAGGGTAGGGAAGTTGGGAGTGATTCTAGAAAAAGAGTGACTAGTCCTACTTGTCTGGTCACTTCAAGTTCATTTTTCAGGGAAGAGGAATCCGGATCGAAATATTCAAGTTCTTGTAGGTGTCCAATTTTCAGGATTCAACACTTATTGATTTAAATCTAGCGAGGTTAGTTGATTGTGTAGGTATGCAGAATGGTGGATTTTGGCAGGACAAGTCGTTTGTATCTTCAGTGTGTCCATCTTTGACCCCGAATAGAACTCGTGCATCAACTTCATGCTCTCAAACTCCCATCTGCCAAGTTTATGGCTGTAAAAAAGATCTTCGCATGTCAAGGCATAAAGTTTATGAGGTTCACACAAAAATTCGTAAATTATAGTTAATGACTATGGGCAAAGGTTTTGCCAGCAGTGTAGCAGGTTGATTTTTTCTTTTTCCCTCCTCAAGTCTTTATTTTTGTTTTATATAAGTTATGATAGATATCAAAGCAATTACTTGTTGAAGTCAACAGTATTATATTCCCATATTGCACTTAAATTTGCCTCATAGCTATAATCCAACCTCATTTTGAATATTCTGCATGAATAACTTCAGAAGTTGCAAGCAATTGGAAAAAAGGAAAAAAAAAAAGGAGCATTAAGCAAGGACTGCTTATTGAAAATTGAGAAAAATTCATTTGCCTATGAAAACATGATGTACCCAAAGCCGGAAGGGAGGTGAAACAAACTAAAATTGTTATTCTGCTTTTAACAAATCAGTAAGATAACAGCTTCTTGACTGACTCTCCTTCCACAAAAAATAGATATACTTTCAAAAATTCTTACCCTGTTTTCTCCTCTGAATTATATGAAAACTTGTCCTTCAAAGAGATGAGTCTTTGGTACTATATATTTCACAATGCAACTTCTATAAGTCTTTGAACTAGATCCTGAAATCTAGCATAAAAATGCAAATCCCATACAAAAGTGAAATGCAAATGCATCATTTTTCATGAGTAAAAGGGAAACTGAAAGACAATGGATGGTTTGGTGTACTAAAAAACTTTTCCATCAATGCTTACCTATTTCAAGACTTATCAAAGCCATGTGAGCTGCATTCCTTAAAGTATGCACATTTGGTATCTTGGAGAGTCATATACAGCTTTAGGATCCTCTTTAAGAAGGAAGTTTGAGCTTTATTAACTGTGGCAAAGGGTTTGTATGGAAAAAAGAAAGGATAATTTGAACCTGGTGGAATTATAAGATGTTGGAAAAAAGAGAAGATAATTTTTCCCTCCTGGAATTATAAGATGTTACATTTTACATTCTTTCCTCTGCTTAATTGGAAGTCAAATGACCTTGAATGAGAGATGATCAAACAGTGAGAAATCAATATTACTTCTTTAGAGTCTAATAGGATTAGGAAATAATGCAATAAGATTATGATAGGATTTCGAAGTAATGGAATTGAAATCCAAATTAAAGATTAAGATAACATTATGATTGAATAAAGATTAAGATTAAGAGTTTAGGATATGAATGATAAAAGGGGCAACAATAGGAGGAATAAGGAAGAGAAGAAAAATATTGTCTTTTAAGCAGCTTAGGCTATGGGCAAAGGCTGATTGGGAGTCTCCAACACCTCAAATGGTCAGAAATAATGCTGGCTCTCCAATGTCTTAGATGGCTGGAAATTGGAGGTCTCAACTTCTCGAATTGCCAGTTTATGTAAACCCCCTTTATCAATAAAAAGTGTTTCTATTTTCTTTATTGTTTGTGTTTTTAATGTTTTTTGGTGGAACGATTGGTTAGGATCCTATGAGAGTCCTATGCAAGTGGTAAGATCTTTAGTGCTGGATTCACTTTGGTATGTTACTTTGCTATTACGATTGTGCGTCCAATTTATGGTTATATTTCAATCTTTTACATTGTCTATCCTTAATTTTGTGAATGAAGAATCTATTAATGGTCTGCTTTGCTCTGTGGATCACAATTTATTTTTGTTGATTCACTATGTGTTGATGATCATTGGTTTTTTGGTTAAACAGGTTTCATTGGCTGGCTGATATTGGTGATACTAAACACAGTCGTTGAAGATGTGGAGCAGGCCACAATGAGCATAGGAGAAAGATTCAATTTAGTATCCTCTTTGGTAAACAGGGTAAGTTGCTTTAGCATTATCAAGGTATGAACAATAAGTGCTAAAATATCAACTAACAATATGAGTCACATTTTTGTATGATTGAATAAAGATATATAATAATCTCCTCCCTCAAATACCTAAAGAGGTTAAATTTATATTCACATATTATAAACCTGCGTAAATGTTTTTATATCAATTCTGCATCTTCTGTGATCTACACCACCTTCTAAATTCACGACTCTTTTTGTTTGGGTTGAAGGATATAAATCAATCAGATATTTGTCAAGTCCTTTTTCTTGTATTTATATTTTTTCTACATAACATAAACTGTTACAAGAACAATGTTCTCATTGCATTGGATACACTTTGTTTCAAACTTCTAATACACAGTTCAGTGTTTTTTTTTTTTTTTTTTTTTGTTTGGTTGTGAGCTTGCCTTTTGTCCAATAATTTCTCTTATGGTTTTCATGGATATGCCATGATGATAAATGTTCTGTTCTGATTTCGCCCATTTTGCTTTTAGACTTATTAGATTAGCTGAATTCTGATAATGATGCACATTGAATATAATTCTTTGCAGATAACATTTTATCTTTTTAGTCTGGTGGATGCATTAAAGATGTTGTATATAAAAAGGAAAAACCAATCCTTGCAACTTTTTGTTGTGTCTGGAGGATATGCTTCAAGCAGGTCATCATTAGAGCATGATTACTTCTATAGTTCCTTAATGCCATTTCATAGGTATAACATATTCCATTGCCTTATGCCTTTTTGACCAGGTCAAGTTTTACGGCTAAAAAAAAAAAGGAACTTTCCATCTTAGGAAAGCCCTTTTTTCCACATTTAGAAATGGCCAAGTCATTAACCATTATGGTTTCTTTTAATTCACTTTATGCATCAATCATCAGTAGATATCATTTAGAATCAATAATAGAAGCAAATAATACCCACTAGCATCCATTTATTACTGATCTGATTGGTATTAACTACTAATGGGGAACAAAGAAATGGTATCATAATTGGCATGACTGCCACAATGATATATTGTGGTTACATATGTCAATTATGTCTCTTTGCTGTATGTATGGTGTGAGCCTGTCATGAGATATATTAAAAAGCTGAATCAGATACATAAAAACAAATACACTTTTGTGTGAAGAAGAGTGAATTCTTTTTTTCAAGAACTCAAAGAAGGATGAGAAAAATAAACAATATTCATTGGTCTAGAGACACTTGGGTTAGTATTGAATATTACTTCACATAAGATTGTTGGCATTTCTTACAACTAGAACTTTTGGAATTACTGGTTTTTCAACATAATATCCTAATCTATTTTACTTAAAGAGAGCTTGTGAGACTTGTAAAAATTCTGTCTTCAATCAGCTAAACTATCATTCAGAGTTAGTTGGACTTACGTTTGCACAAACATTTATGTTTATATGATTGGTTCTATATGATATGTTAATTGATTTTAGCATGAAGGGGTTCATTGTTGTTTAATTATATTTTAAGATGATCTTCTATATGCTTAAGCTTCTGCAATTAATGACACGGACAAATATGAAGGTGCTGGGATGCAGTTAAATTATGATCATGCATGTTATGATGATACTGTAGTATACTACTTTATATAAGGAAAATTAAGAGTTAAAGCTAAATATAGCACGTGAAATCTTGCTTTGTTATCTTCATTTTGCATCCCCTAATCAAGTCTTGCAGCTTAAAGTTCTGTACAGTAGTTCCAAGCATCAAGTAAATTTCAACAATCAATTACTCATTGTTTGGAAGTAAATTAAGTTTAAAATTCTTAGCCTCAATTAAATCTTATTACATATTTGTGGAACCTTTATAAGATCATCAAGTAACCTTAGATAATCAACTACTCATCTTGTTCCAAACCTTAACATTTTCCGTTTGTAACGGAGTTTTATTTATTTATTACTGATTAACATGTACAGGTTTAGGGGGCAGCAAGTATCTGGGGACTTCATTACCAAAAGGAGCATCCTTTGTTTTCCCAGAATAGTAAGACATACTTTTCCCTGAAAGCAATGAACAAGCTACTCTCTTTAATTGTCTCAAATTTGAGGAAAAACCATTTACACATACTTAATTTGCAACATCCATCACTAAGGGGCAACTGCAAACAAAATCTTTCCTGCATCTACAGGAGAGTGAGAAACAGCATAATTCTGTAATTCCTCCATGGGCAACTGAAAGCTATAATGTTTGTAATACATCAACCGTTCAAGAATCATCTGGAATTTCAGGCTCCATTTGTGCTCTATCTCTTAGGTCAGCTCAGCCACACAACTTATCTAGCCATTCAGCAGGAATTTAAATGTCTGGGCCTTTGATCAATCAAACCAGCCAGTGTCCATCATACTCTGGACCAAATTTTTGACAAATTGGTGTAATGTCTTTGAAATGTTATGCAGCAGATGGCCTGTATCCAGCTGGAATGAACACTGTGGATAGTGCTCAGACAGGCTCCATTATGATTCCTGATGCGAGTCATGTTGTTGACTTGGAAGTTGAAGCAGATGAAGTTTTTCAAGTGTCTTATCTTTTAAAGGCCAAGTGCTTCCTCCCTCCTGAAGATGAGTATACTGTTGATTTGATTCCCCTATCATCCCATCTGAAAAGAGTGGAGCATAAGATGAACTCCATGCAAGAAAAGCAGCAAAACAATGATTTGCGCTGCTTCTTGACCTGTTAAGCGGTAAATTAGGCACACAAGCATGAACATGTGAATCTTTGTTTGCTAATTCGATTATAGCATCCTTTGGGAGTAGAACATTGCCTCTGTGTGCATTTCATATAAAATACTTTTCATTTTTGAATGAATGACCTGTTGTACTGAAATTTTAGTCTAGAGCTGTAGGTAAGAAATAAAATCATAAAAGAATTTGAATTTCTTATTTTAAAAGTTGTCCAAAAACCTAATGCATTTTGAATTACTGCTGCAATACTGAATTTTGATGAAGAATATTTATAGAAAATATCACAGGGCACTAACACAAACTACAAATTGCCTACTTATGTTTTTGCCCATTCATCTAATTTGCCTCAATGGGTGAATGATATCACATTTTTTGTGCAGATTATTGGGAGGCCATCCAAGATACTTAGCTTAAAAAGTTTGAACTGGTTTTGCTTGTGCAAAGGTAACAGTGCTGTTTAACAGTTCAGTCGCAATACATTGATAGCATGTTCCTTTTTCTATCAAGTATATAACAGGAAGAACTGTCTGGGGTTTCTTATTGTGAAATCCTTTGTTGCATCAGTTAACCTCTTTGCCCCTTTAGTTTACATGCAAATTATCATTTTCTATATCAGTTGAGCCTGTCAAAACTTCAAGCTGTTCTAAGTTTCTGATCTGAAAGGGATGTAAGTTTGAGCAAGATCTGTTCTTTAACTCTTTTATGCAATTATACTGAGCATTAGTACTATATATAACTGAAGAGTTCTACCTGATGCTGATTGAACAAGTCTATGACTTTGGTTGCAGCGAAGGGACAAGTTTGAAGGACTTAAAGGACACAAATGAAAGTTAAGCTGAATATGCCCCTTAGGAATGCTGTCACAAATGCAGCATTTTATGAGGAGAAAAAAACCTTTGATATCAGATTCTGTAAAGAGCTGTTTTATTATTATTATTATTTATTTGAAAAAGGGTCATACATGCTTGAGCAATAGATGACCTTTCATGGTTTTTGGGCATGGTAACTTTTCAACAAGTTCTTATACAAGCCACCAGCTTTACATAAACAATCCCAAAATTCTTGGAGTTTTGACCATTCAAGTTTCCACATTGCATCTAGAGTCAAAAGTTTAAGGGTCTTCCTTTTGTAATTTTGTTGGTGGCAGTGTGAGTTGTAAACCGCTACAAGAATGGGGCCATCAACAACCAAATTAATAAGACATTACATTAGCCTAGATGCCAACCTGGGAGGATACGCTTTCTTGTAACTAGTGGGTGGGAAGAAAATGCACTATTATGGGTATATTAAGATCGTTGTGAACACATTTTTGGAGATTGGGCTTTGATGTGCCTCACAAGAATGGTTAGAAGTGTGTCTAACATTCTCTTTAATAACTTTCGACCTTCCTGCAAAATTATGTAAATTTTTTTTTCTAACTCTACGAAAACTAAAATGCAATTATGCATTATTGGGCGGCAATATGTTGTCACATTTTATTCACGTAAAAAAACAAAAAATCACCCAACATAAGCAGTCATGGATACAACGGAGTTACAATGACACTCAGATTGAGACGCAAAGCAAACTCCAGAGTTGCATGCATAAATGAATCCCGTGCCCAACACTGTCACTCCTATAAGCTGATTATTATCTATTCTCCAGTCTTCACAACAATAAATATCCAAATCTATTTATTATAAAATGACATTTTTATCGGTCATAATTCAAATACATGTAAACGGTAACCTTAATTCGACGATGTAAAAATTATTTTTATCTAATAAAAATTTAAATATATCAAATTATGATTTAATATTTTAGTACATACAGAGGAGCAGTAGTTCCCTATATATAGTATTCCACTGACAATAGATTGAATGTGTATTTAATTATATAAACAAGTTTTTTTATAATTATTAAATTCATATATAATGAATAAATTACAATCTCTTTTTTACTGTGATTTTATGATTGTCAAACTGGTTATTGAAATAATTATCATATATTTATATTATTAGAATACGATAAAAAATGTTAAGGTGATAGATATTTTTTTATTGTCTCTGTAATTGGGTTTAATTAGTGTAAATTCGCTTAAGGACTTTTAGCTTTCTCATTATCTAATAATTAGGCTACTTACCTATATATTTTCGGTCTCATAAGGTTTGAGGTTTTCAGTCCATAAGGCTCAAAAACTAAAGCCAACAAACACAAACACTCTGGCCGAATTGCATGCACCATGTTTAGAGTCCAGTAAATATCAGCTATGATTGTGTCGAAACTCTAGTTATCCTGGCATTCATTTCGCGTTGTAATTGAGCTTGAATATTAATATCTATTGATATCACTGCATTAGATATGGGGCGACGTCCCAACATAAATGTTTCAATAAATCAAGTAACCAGGCATGCGAGGAGCAAGAAAGACGTAAGCCAATGTCCAACTTAGCATTTACCATGCTCATAATTTTAATAATGTCATACATTAACCACTTCCAAATTAACTAGTTCTCATGCAGAAGTTGTCAAAATAACAGTACGTATCACCAAATCAACAAAAACACGAGTCCACGACATGATAATAAGAACATACAGTTTGAGCTGTGAATAACCAAATGAACAAACTGATTTTCAAGTGCTTCAGTTGCCCTTTCAACTCCAGTGTGTCTCGGCATGGGTGATTAAACATAGATTACTTCATTCCTGCAACAACCAAACCCTAAAATGGCATCATTAATAATACTTTAAATAAATTAAAATTTGTCTATAAAATAATTAAATAAGTTCTCCTACATTGTTACTGCTTCCAGAAGTAGATCCGGTTAGCGAATTAGGAATGTATCTAGCCCACTGTAACAAACAAACAAAAGTTTAAATCAGAGACAAGATCAAGATTTTAACTTTAGGGAACTATAAGTCAATCAAGAAAAACTTTACATAATCAAATTTCTAAGTAGAAAAGATAACACACGTTTTTGGCCGCAGTGCTAAAGGCTTCTCGATGTGGTATCTCAGGATTGGTCGCTTTGATACGCTGTATCTCCTCCCTTTCAATTTTTTTTTTTTTTTTTTTTTTTTTGTGATAAGATAAACAACAGAAAGTTAATATTTATATAGTAATGAAACATATATAACCATGAAGGAAATGGAAGGTCTAACAATAGACAAGTGGTACAAGTTAATTCTAATCGAAGAAAAATGTATATATGAATGTTAGCGTTATGGAAGGTCACTCTTGTCCTTACTTCATGAACCTGTTGTAGGCGGATGGAAGCCTGTGTTTCTTCTCAGGTGCTGCAGAAAAAGGAAAAAAAATTGTGTAGAGTTGAAGGCCAGCAATTATTTTTTCTATAATTGAATATTTATGAACAGCTGATCAAGGGTTATTACGTTTTACAACAAATGGTGCTTTTGAGGACAGTGGCTCACTGGAAGTGAACGAAGAGGATGATGAGGAATTGCCCAGTTTCAAATCATTGCAAAAGCTCTGCTTCTCCTAAAATAAATAAACGGATATTAACAGCTCGCATGCTACTATCTTAATTTATCTTTTTATATATACACTAAATATCACCATTTTTCGCCAAAAGAATCAGCGGCTGCACTAGTTTATTCTTCTTCGGAATTTTCTATATTTTATTTTTGTAGATCGAGCAGATGCGTTGCGTTTTATAAATTTGGTGGCCTCTTTCTTGGAGTGTATATATGTATGGATCGAGAAATATATAATTATACCTGAAAAGTGAGACTCATTTGGTGACAAGGAGCTGGCTGTTGAGGTCTCGCGCAGAGAAAAGAGAGGTTACTGCAATGGCCACATTTCACTGTCACTGTGTCCAGCAACCGTTTGCATGGAATCCCAACCTCCAATCACAAACAAGAAATTAGTGAAAACGAACACAGAAAAAGAAACATTAAAGAAGATCCAAGAATTACAAGTTTATATATATATATATATAATTACCAAATATATATAGAGAGACAGAATTTCGTTCTTATAGTGTATACTCTCAACGTGAATTTTTCTTCCAAAAACGTACGTGATATATAAAACATTCAACACCTCTGGATGCAAATATTTTGCCTTTGTTTCTTCAAATCATTTCATGGCAATATTTAATGTTAATATATGTCCTCACATGCAATTAGCACGTATAAAAAGAAGAAAATTAGATCATTTTGTGCTGTTTCTGTAGCTATATGGCGACATCAAACGGGTAAAAAAGTAATAGGATTGAAGAAACAATAATTGATCTATATTATATCAACGTAATTTTACCGCAAGAACAGTGTTACAGAAGTTGCAGCGAACGTAGCAAAGATGCTCTGAGGGTTGACCCTGCAAGTCCATGGAGACGTTTTCGTCTAGGTTCATTTTGGAAGAAGAAGAAGATGATGAATAAGAGATATATGGTTAGGTTTTGAGAGGAAAGAAGAAAAGGTTAGGGTTTGTGGTAGCTGATGAAAAGAAAAGAAGAGGTGAGTAAATAGTGGTGTGAAATAGCAAAAGCTAGCGCCCAAAGGATGTATCTAGAGTTACTATACTAGTCAAATTGTACATGCACTGCAAGTTTTGCAGAGCTGATTTGCACGGGCATTTCGATGCACTCATCTTAGATATATTAATAAAAGCTCCAGATATATATCATCTCTCTACGCTTTTGCTCTCAATTAATCTCATGAACTTGAAGTTAATTAAGCCAACAACGCGACCACATAACTATCTATGTTTGTCCTTTTAAGACTTTCTAAAATAAATTCTCTGATGGAAGTCTGTCTCTGTTAAGGATTCCAAGTCTGTTTTAGTTTGTTGCAGCTTGTCTAATTTAATGGAGTGTTTTATGAAACCATTATTACTGGCTAAGCTTGTCTTAATAAATTATGTAGGAAAACCCAATTGTCGAATAGAGTTTAAAACATGTTACCAACTTTAGGCCGGCCGAGTACAATTAATTATATTCGGCCTAAGGGTAGGCTATAGAATTTAAACTATAAAGGACATTTTCAATTCTAAAAATCTTATTTCACTTTTGGCATACTTTTCTATCTATCTATCGATCTATATATATTTGTGAATCATTAATTTGGTAATTGTTAGCTGGGAAAGCATTTTTCCTTGTTCAAGGGGTTATTCACCAACCCCACCTTCATCTCCTACTCTTTCCCTCTTTTATTGCTCGATCAATTGGAAGATTCAAAACTCTAGAACTTCACATTAATTTGTGCCATGTACATAGTTTCCTTACTCACCTGCAAAAATTATGATGTTATATGCATGTATGTTTAATTTTAGAAGTTCCAAAAATAACTACTTAAAATTATAATAATCCATCACACCACTGTCCTCTACCTTGAGATTAATACTTGCAGCGCAGCAAGGATATTGATCGTATGTATTTTCACTCATATGGGAAAAAAAATCTAATAATCACCACTGTTTCATCGGCGAGAGAGTGATCTTTGTAAAAACATGTCCATCTAAACGACAATATACATTAGGGCAGCTGACACATTAATTAATGCTGAGCAATTGTTAATGGTGGATTGCAGTTGAAGGCAAAGTACAAAGTACCATTAGCTGGTTTTAAGCATCTAGATTTATTAATTGTCATTTACCATCTCATCAGGCTCCTCCTAGATCTAGAAAATATATATGCATTCTTTGTTTCTTGTTGGAAACGACAATAGTCCATCAAAGCAAAAAAATTATATCTACTTATATAAGCTACTTATATATACACAAAATTCGTATTGTGGCAAGGTCCTGCTTTCTTACATCCATTCAATTCCATTATAATTGCCAATGCTTCATCATATTAATTAAATTCTACCCTTAATCAAGTGTTAAGTCTTGAAGGAATCTTGATTAGACTTCCGGCTGAGTTCATGAATTAGCAGTAGAATATATCATAAGAAAACCTGAACCTTGGATTGATGTGAGCTTTATATGAAATGTCGAAAACCTAGATTGATCTGGTTACTAGTTTGGTTAGAGAACAAAAGAATAATTATTTAATTTACACGGTTCCTGAAAGTTACATATAATTTATATAGTCAATGCACAGTTAGTTGTAATTACAAGTACTTGAAAGATATTGGAAATCAAATGAGTACACCCTAGATGGCTAATAATGATAGCAATGATCTTTGATAAACCAGGAAGATTTAGAATAGAAGTACTTAAGGTTAATATTAATATGAATATGGTTAGAAGTACCACATGAAGGAATTTTATCAAAGATTGATATGCATGGTAAAAAACAGTACATCCATTGGACGAGGATGAGAAGTAAGATATCCATTATTGTTGGTAGAGTTAGAAAACAGCAGAGAAAAAACAGGAGAACATGGAATCTTGAACCAAATAATCTTAGACAGCTTGAATGCAGTTAATGGTTGAGCAGGAATTGACACAGATGAGTTAAAGAGAACGTACGTATACGTCCGATTCCAAAATATCAAGAGAGAAGTTAAATGAATGAAAAGATAGTGAAGAGAAGAGCACCTGTCCATGTATTCCGTCTATTGTGGTTGTAATGTTAAAGAGGGAAAGTTGAAAGAGACAGAAGCTGAAATCACACGTCAATGTCACTATCGACACTATTGAATTTAGGAGAAGGGAAATGGGGTTTATGTATTTTATTTATTGATGGGACTATTCCTCAATTTCCATTCATGCTAACAACGCTACATTCACACTTGCTATCCTAACCTTTCTCTGCTCGTATAACTCGACTTTCCCAAGGTGGTTCGCTTTTGCTCTTCGTTGTTGCTTGTGTTATTTTTATTTTATTTTTTTTTTTTTACGGCTTTTCTCTGTTACAATTTTTGGGGAGGCATTTCTTGCCGAAAGATTCCCATGCTTTCCCTTAAAAAATTTTCACCTTCATTAACGGATTTGGACATATATCTTTATTTGGAAACTCTGATTAGACATCTCTTTTTATCTTCTCAATGACTTGGCTCAATCTGTCTATCACAATATCAAAGTCATATGATCAAAGGGTATCCATCCAATAAAACTGTCAAACATCCATGTGCTAAGTATTGTTCCCTGTTATTACTCTCAAATTTTTATACAATATTTATCGAATTTAGTGTAGTGTGGACGCCGTAATGAAATTAATTTTTGAATAATGACGCTCCCGTAAGTAGTAATGACTTACTATTTTCATAAGGCCAGGCAACAAATTCCCAAACAAGGTTTCTTCGGATGATAAAGTATCATTTATAAAATTTTAAAAAGTTAATTATTTATTTATTGATCAAAATTAAATAAGTGTTTTTATCTTTTTAAATAAATAGTAAAAAATAAATTTTATAAAAATAATTAAAATATTAAACAATAATAAATTAATTAAAAAATAAAATTTTAAAAAACACCACCGTCAATGGCAGTGGTTACTGTTAACATAACCAAGTTGTCAGAAACGATCATCTAATTTTATTGACGACAGGATCTAACTATTTCGATAGGAGATGCGCTTAGATCTAGCCACTAAATATCTAATGGTCGTCTCTGCCATCAAGGCGGCCAAATTCGGCCGCCAATGAAAGTAAGTGACCGTTTTTGGCCATCTAATTATATTAACGACGATTACCGTCATTAATGACAGTGGCTACTTTTTTAAAATTTTGTTTTATTTTTTAAATTTTATTAATTTTTTATTATTATTTTAATAATATTTATTTTTATGGAGGCTATTTTAGTCTTTTCATAGAAAAAATGTGGGTACTTGGTTTTTTAAAATTTTATGGGTTGAACTTTGTCATTTAGAAATACCGTGGGTTGGCCTTTGTCGTTTGGCCACATTCAATTTATCATAATGTCTGCATATCAGATAGTTTTGTGATCTTATCACCACATTCAATTTCACTCTTAGTTCCTCAAACTTGTTGACAAACAAGGCTTTGGTAAAAAATATCAATAGTTTTATACAAAGTGGGAACATATTACACTCTGAGCAAATTTGAAGCTACTTGTTTTCTTACAAAATAAATTTCTATTTCAACATGTTTTGTCTTACTATGTAATACAACATTGGAAGCCAAAGATCCAACATTTTGATTATCACACCATACAATAGGAACATGTACATAAGAAATTTTTATTTCATTCATTTAAAACCCTTTGTTTTATAGAGCCCCATTGCACAAGATTAGACATAAAATATAGAACAAATCCACTTGTAGACCTCCTATTTATAATGTTTCCAACCTACTTAGTATCTATAAAGGCCTCTATAGAGAATTTTTTGATAAGTTTAAGTGCTAAATCATAATGTTAAGTACCTTTAACATACCTTAAGACACTTTCACAAGTCTGCCATTATAACAGTAAAGGTTCATTCAAACATTGACTTAATTTATTTTCTAAAAATGCTAGATTAGGTCTTATGAATGTAAGATACTATAATGCACCAATTGTATTTTTATACACATTAGGATTATAATAAAACCTACTATCTCCTACAAATAACTTGACACTAGTAGCCAATGGGGTTTTACAAGGCTTTGAATCCTGTATTTGCACCTTTTGAAGTAATTCAAAGGCATACTTAGCCTAACATAGGTGCATCCCATGCACAGTCCTAGTTACCTCAACTCTCTCAAATCTTTTAAAGAGAATTCAGTTTTTAATTTCAGTATAAGTGCTTTAATTTACACTTCATTAGTCTAGTAAGCAAGATATCATCCACATAAATGAAAACATACACTTGAATTTTTACACTCCCTACAACAAAAAAACTTGCGTCTAAGACTACATTTCTAAGACCTTTCATCAATAAAACTCCTTTTAGCCTCTTAAAATAGGCTCCAAGAGTTGTTTTAACTTATATAAGGCTTTTTTTATATACAAACATGATCAAGTTTTTCTTGACTCATAAACCCCTGTGGTTGGCTCGTGTAAACTCTCTCATGCAACTCTCCATCAAGGAATGTATTATTCACATTAATCTAATATGCAGGCTGACCATATGATACTACCAATGTCAAAATTACCTTTATAGTTACTAGTTTTAATATTAAACTAAAAGTATCCAAATAATTTATACTTGGACCACTAATCTAACCTTAAGTCTCTACACTAAACCATCAACATTGAGCTTGGTATTAAACACCTATTTATGACAAACTAAATGCTGATTTTTTTACGATGGTATTCATTCCTAGGTATTATTCTTTAACAAAGCATTAAACTTTGATTTCATTGCTTTAAACCATAAAGGATATGACACAACCTCTAGTAGAATGGATGGTTTTTTAGGAACTATTTCAATCATCAAAGAAAATTTTCTTGAGGCAATTAAATATCCAGACTTAGCTCTTGTGATCATAGGATGACAAAGTTTAAGAATAGAAGATTCAACAATTGTAGCAAATATTGTAGGAACCGAAATTTCAAATGGCATAACAGAATATGTGTCGAAAGATGGAGTCAAGTATGGAGACATAAGAGAACTAGAGGTTGGTGTGGATAGTTTAGTCTCAAGTGCAAAGGATTGTGATAAATGATCACTTGTCAAAGGTGTTAGTGGTGAGATGTCAAGTGTCTGTGATGATTGATTTTGAATGGGGTGTGTTAAGCTGAGAACTTACATATTTTGTTCTTATAGATTTGTACAATCATGGTTGTCTAAATGAACTTTTAATTCAATAGACTTATGGTTACTAGACTTTGGTGAACACATGTTAAGTACAAAGATACCTAAGGTGTTATCTACACAAAATGATTTATGGAGAGCAATAGAACTATTGAACACAAGATCAAATAAGAAAGAAAGGTATGTTTCATCAAAAGACACTAAAGCTGACACATAGGCTTTGACATTTCTACTTAAACACTTATACCCTTTGTGTATTAAATCGTACCTAAGGAAAACACTTTTTTTTTTTATGTGAAAATTAAACTTGTGAGAATGATATGGTCTGAGATAAGGATTACATGCACAATAAAATGCTTTTAACATGTGATAATTTGGTTCTTTTTTAAATAGAATCTGAAAAAGAGATAAGTAACCTGTGATAGAAGAAAGTAATTTATTAATGAGAAGAATTAAATTTTGAAAAGTCTTCCACCAGTAATCCAATGTCATATAAGCTTGTGAAAATAAAACTAACCCAAATTCCGTTATATGTCTATGTTTTCTTTCAGTCCTACTGTTTTGTTAATGTGTATAAGAACAAAGGTGCCTAAATATGATACCATTTTCATTTAGATAAAGGACCAATGACCTATGCTCACCTCTCTAATCAATTTGTAACACTTTAATCTTTTTTATTAAACTGATATTTAAATAATTTATGAAAATTTATGAACAGCTGTGAAACTTCAAATTTTACTTTCAAGGGAAAAATCTATGTGAATCTAGTGTAGTGATTTAGAAAATGTATTTACTATTTAAAACTACTATGAGATGCTACAAGTAAGGGTCTTTATTAATCACTATGAATGAGCTCTAGAGGTTGAGTAACTCTAGAATAAGACGCTAGAAAATGACTTTATTTGTGTTTTCCAGATTGACAGTCTTTACAAAAGGAAAGTTCAAAGAGATTGGCAATGTAATTCAATTTAGTAAACACAGATTACAAGGTTTTTTAACATATGGATGATCAAGTCTTTTGTGTCAAATAGAAATATCAATTTTAGTATTATGAAGGCTAATACAAGAATTAGTTATTGTATTTGACGCTAGACAATACATTTTGAGAATATGATTTGTGTTTATAGATTTTAGAAATAGCTAAGTTAACAGAAGAGTCAATAAAATGACATGTGTAAAGGTCATAGGTCTATGAGACTGGATAAACCATGGAGACTGGAGTTGATATAATCCATCATTAAGAGTTCCTTATAGCAACATAACCTTGGTGTCTTTATATTTAGCAAGACAACAATCACTTTGAAATTCAACAACTACATTATTATCTCTAGTGAATTTAGAAATGCTAAGTAATCTTTCGGTAATATTGGGAATACACAAAATATTTTTTAAGAAAAGTAATTTGTTTGAAAGCAAAAAAAGTAAGGATGAAGAACAAATATGAGAAATCTTGAGACACTCACCATTACCTACTTGTTGTTATTGAGTTCTAATATAATTCTTCTTTACAACAAGTTGATCTAATTTGAAAATGACATGATCAATAGTTCTTGAGTCTATATACCAATTTGAATCAATTACAATTACTAGATTTGGTTTAGGGGTTTATACATTGGTTAATTGCTTAGAACACCTTGTACAAGTATGATTTACTGAATGTTATACAGGTTGTGGAGGCTAGTAGATTGAGACTAGTGGAGTAGATTATGTTTCAAGACATTGTGTGAGGTATTATATAAGTTGTGGGTTACAAATGGAGTTGTACTAATTGTGTCATACTTATGGTTGAGATGGAGTATAACACTATGGTGTAGGAAAAGTTGAGGTATAGTAGGTTGTAGGAGTTATTGGTCTTTATGGGAAATGATTTGAGTATGAGTAGCCATTTGGTTGTGGACTATATGGTTTAAAATTGGATTGTTGAAAATTGTTTTGTGCATTACCAGTGTAGTGAACATCAAACTTATGAAAACATTGTATCACTACATGCTTGACTTTCCATAGAGATGGCAAATGACTCTAGGTTTACTGGCAAATCCACCTTTACCTCTACCTTGAGAGTTAGACAAAGATTCATTTAAATAAGGTTTATATTGTGTTCTTTGACCTAAACTTTCACCTTTATCAAACACTTCAAAATTTTCAATTTCACCAGCATCACTATTCCTCTTGGAAATTCAGGCCTAATAGGATGACTTTCAAGTTTCTCTATTTGCTTAACCATATTGGCTATGCTTCCACTCAAGTCAAATGGAAAGATTGCATATTTTCCCATCCTTTGTTCATACTTTTGAAGAATTAATCTAAGACCTACAATGCTAATTTTTTTGAGGAAGCATCCATTCTTGCTAGGATTAAGACTTCTATTGGCTCAAAATTAGCTTTTAATCCATCAAGAATGAAATTAATTGATTCTTCCTTAGTAATGACTAGTCCACTAGATACTAAAGTGTCATATACATCTTTCACCTTCCTCAAATAATCTTAAACACCAAGATTCCTTTTCTTTAAAGTCTATAGGGTAGTCCTAAGGTTTGAGATTCTAACATTAGACTTTGTGACAAAATAATCATCTAATGCTAGCCACATCTTATTAGTAATCTTGTAATTTGAAACTATACTAAAAAGATTCTCTGATGTTGAGGAACTCAACCAACCCATCAAGAGTGTATCAAACCTTTTTCCAAACACAATAAACACTATTCTTAATTTTCACATTATCTACTTTATTTTCTCCTAACACACAAAGAAAAGGCATTGGGCAAACAGAGGTACCTATAAACTGATCCTCCAAATTATAAGCACCTATTACAAACAAGGTTTATATGCACCACTATTGGTAACTATCATCAACAAGTTTCGGTGTTATAGGTTGTAATATTGAAATTGGATACACAATTGAATTTTCTAAACTAGCATTGCTATTAATTTTCTCAGCACTCGTTTGAGTAAATAAGAAATCACTATTCATAGAATCATCCATCTAACGTGAGTCAATGGCTCTAATACCATGGAATTTCTAATCCTAACTATCAAAAAATACAATAGCAAAGGCTTGAAAGAAGAAAAAACAAACAATAACACAAAGAAGACTACAAAGATATTGAATAATACCTCAAGACTTTTTCATCAATTCATGAACACCAATACATTGAATTTATACGTGTAAAAGTCAACTAATTAAAACTAATCAATCAATTACAACCAATCAAACTCGACTAACAAGAGTAACTAAAAAATCACTACTAAACAAACTACCTATCTCAACCATGATTTGATGAAACAGTCACAACAAATCCAGTAGAAGAGCAGCTGAGTCACACCAAAGCATGTCTTATCCCCAATTTGCTTTACTTGATAGTCAAACTCTTCATTGTTTCTCTTGACATTTTATTAAGTGCAGAATATGTTTTGATTAAGTTTAATCAAAACGCATCATTTTACTTAAGAGCCTTAACAATTCAAGTTGTTAACTTGATTTTACGTTGTTGTGATTTTTGAGAAAACGTTCATTTATTTAACTTGAATTATTTGTCCATGGTCCAATTACCAATTGTCATATCTTAAATTTTTATTTTAACATTACTTATTTATTCTTATTCACATTGAATGTCTTTTGTTTATATATTAAATTAGGGTTGACTTGTGTTAGCTATCATTATAGCCAACACAACGAAACCAAAAAAATATAAAAAAGAACTGGTTATACTAAAAATATTAATTAGAAGGTATTACTAAAATGTTTTTATTATAAAATACCAAAATAATGCGTATAAGTAGTCAATAACAATTAATGTAAAGATTTAAGAGAAAGAAAAAAAAATTTAGAAATGGGTCAAATTAAATGGAGGATGGTAGTGTCTTCATTATATATCACCATTGTAGCTAATTAATGGTTAAAAGTTCAAAAAAAAAAAAAAATCAGTGTCAATCTACTGAATATTAGCTACTTATGCAATTTCGTGTTGTTTTGGTATTGTTCATCATTTTTGCTTAGAAATGTATTCTATTTTCAATAATCTAAATCACAAAACAAACAAACCATTGCTTTCAACATAAAACGTTTTGCTTTAATTATTATTATTATTCATTTTTATATATGCAACCACAAGAAAAGAATATATCTTGGCTTGACTATTCTTCTCTAAATTATATATAATCCTTAATTCTTTGTAATTCTGATTTGTCCAAAGAAACATAAAAGAATTAAGTCTTGCTTGAACCAATCCTCCCATGGGGTCATGGCACATACAATTATGCATTAGTACTAAAGAGTACTAAATATTATTGGAATGATGGATACATTTGTGCACGTAAGAATAATAAAAATTAAAAAATCATATTTACACTATTAAATAATCTTTTTTTTATACTTAAACATACAAAAAAAAAAAAACATTTCAGTTACCATATGAAATATATCAATCACTTAAAAAAACAACATATAATTTTAATTTTTTTAGCATAAAATTAACGCGACAATGTTTGATTGAAAAAGAAAATAGAATAAAATTTTAAAAATTTGTCAAATTTTGGTAATTTTTTATATGCATATATTATTTTAAAGAGTGAATTGCATTTTCTGATCCAAGGTTAGACCCAAAAACATTATTTATCTCTTGATGGTATAAATCATACAATTCAAAGAAAATATTCTAATGAAGAGAAAGAAATGATATAAAAAGAAACAACGAGAATGACGAAAAGACAGGAGAGGAAGTATTCGGAATCTGTATAACCCAAATACGAAATTTAAAAAAAAAAAAGATCTTTGACTCTTTGCATGTATATTGAACCCAACTCTGGCACATTTAATATAATTTTTATTCAAAATAAAATTACATGTTTGCTCTTTAATAATATTGTTTTCATTAACATAGTTACAATTTGAGTGGAAGATGCTATTAATGCTAAATAAGGGTGGAAAAATGTTTTTGCACCAAACCTTGAGTGGGAAAATGTCAGTTACTCTATTTCTATATTTGATGTTTTGATTCCCGCCATTTATAACCCCCTATGTCACTCTTATCACAAAAATGGCGAAACCTAAAGAAGTAGTAGTAAATGGATGAAAAAGAAAGTAAAATCAGAGGGTCTCGAAATCAATTTATTGAATCTCTATACAAAGGTCCCTGGAAGAAGACTTACTGGAGCTCCTCTAGGGTTTGATATTCAATTCTCTACTTGCTTTATCAATTCCTAGCTTTAAATTTGAAATTCGCCTTTTGTTTCACAAATGATGTGTCAGATATTATCTGTCAGGTTGTTTTTACCAATAATTTAAATTTAAATCTTTATAATTGCTTGTTTGATGGTTAATTTGAGATTGTGAGTGATGCTTGAGATGCATGCTATGTTGCATAATAAAGGACTCGAAGTTCTTTGAAGGAGAAGCCATTTGAACTGTGTTTGGATTTTAGGTTGAAGCCCTAAAATTAATAAAAGAAGATACAGTGTTGCCTGGGTGCACGAAATTTGACTTTGAAATTCGTAAGGAAACTAGAAATTCCTATGCTTTCGGAGAATCAAACTGAAAAGAAATTGAACAGTTCCAACTAATTAATTAAAGAAAAGATTTCTAAAGCAGCAAACCTGTTCTTAACATGGCTGTGAGTTTTATTCATCGGGTCTTTGTAATTCAAACTATGGTCTTTCATTATCCTTCTGCTGTCTGTTGCTGGCCCCGTGCCCATCGTCAAATGTCTAAGTGAACAAGATCTTAAGGCCTGAACGAGCTTAAAGTTAATTTGATCAAAGAGATGAGATTTATTATTAAGTTGGTAATGAGGAGCTTTCCGGTAGATGATGGACCATTGCTCTTGGCGAAAATGGAACAATTGTGATTGTTTTACGTTGTATGCCTATTTACTCTATGGCTGTATATTGTTCTTTTATAAGGGAAAGATCGCTACTCTTACCCAGTGGGACACCATACTGTTCAAGTTCATAACGGGAAATACTTGCAAGACTGAAGTTCATGAAGGTCCTGAAGTGTCTTTATTTACAGTGTGTTGAAGATCTTACACTTTCAAATTTTGATGTACTGGATTTTGGCTTGCATTATGTATATAAAATTAATGAAAAGTACAGATTCTAACACTCACATCCCGATCACTTCTGCTGATGGGCCTTCATGTTCTGGGAAAACTCCAGATATTGCATGGGAGAAAGTTACAGAAGAAATATTGGCCCCGCATGGAGACGTCATGGAAAGTGACTTTCACGCAAGATAGATGGCCTCGAGGTAGATCATAGTGCATCTCATCAGCAGTTAGATTTGCATTTGCATCTGATATGGAATATTTCTGTTAGTTGTGACCTTGCTCATGTTGTTATAACGAATGTGCTTTTCATCTAATTTGAAATGAAATTGGCTGAATATGGGGTTTTGTCCAGGTGAAATTTCTGATTTCCGTAATCACTGTTCTATCTTTATTTTAGTTTTAAAAGACATCCTCATCCTCAATGCAGTAGTATCCGTAAACATTTTTTTTTTTCTTGACAGTAATTTGATCCTTATACTATTTACAAATAAAAATATATAAATAAAGAGTCCTTCAGTGCTGAAATGTTGAATTTTGTTTTAACGGCCTTATCCAATTTGAGAATGAAGAACATGGAAATCTCAACGCAATGGCTTTAAAAACTCATTCTCAATGGTAAAAAGACCATCATATACAAATGTCAACTTAAAACTAGACTGAATTGATTGAATGGTTTAATAACTTCCATTGGCTTTGGCATAAAAGGGGATGAAATCAACTAAAAGACAATAAAAATAATTAAATTAGTTGTATGAGATGAAAAAGGATCATGTAAAGAGATGAAAAAGGAATGTGGTTTACCCTTGATTACTTGTATGAGGAATGAGGAATAAGTTGAGCAGGATAAATTGGTTTTATATGATTGAAATTGTGTGGTTTTTGACGAATCTAATTTGATAATTTCATTTTACTGCTAATATAATGTGGGCTGCTGATTCTTTGATGCCTCAGCCATCAATGCTTACCAAGTGATGCTTACACAGAGGTGGCCAAGATGGCTAAGGCTGAACTTTGCCAGTGAGATTTTCTACTGGAGTTTGAAGCTGTCGTCGAGAACCTTTTGCGCAGCATTTTATTTGAATTATGCAACCAAGCAAGAAGCCTCTATTTCGCAGTTTCTGGTACTTTATACTCCAAACTGCGATTCCTTGGTTATTTCTTGGCTGCACTTGGCAATTGGACAGTAGTACTTCTTGGGAATCTGTAGGTGAGATTATTTTTCTATTTGCTAGCAACAGAAATCATTTCGTGTTTTATTCCGTTCTCTTTTCTTTCTTCAAAAAACCATAGACGGGTGAACAAAAGAATCCATTAGATTGTGCTAAATGGAATTCCTTGCCTCTGCGTGTGTTGTGCAGTTTTTTGTGTTCAAAATTTCATTTGTCCAGAGGTTACTTCAGGTATTGGTGGCAAATGTCAATGGAAAAGCGGAACGGAGCTTATTATCTTCCAGCATATGCAATGGAGCTCCCAGTAGAGAACATGATAAGCATACAGATGCAATCATATAACTGACTTATAGTCTGACATTGGGAGAACAAAATTTACAAAGAAGAGACGTAGAAGCGAAATAAAAAATACAAGGCCAGTAGGCAGGGACGGTCTTAAAACATCTCGATCTCTTTTAAAATGCCATACTGAGGCTCCAACCTCAGCACAATTAAATCAGAGGTATCATAAGCATGGAAGTTCTATGCCTCTTTGTGCTTCAAAAGAATAGGGAGATATTTAACCATATAAAATAATGTGTAAATATCAAACTATTTTATAATTTTTCATATACCAAATTTTAAGTTAGAGTATATTTTATAACTCATATCACGTAATATTACTTATATTCTTGGTAATTTAACCAAATTTTCAAATTATATGTTACTTGTATTCTCAATAATTCGATCAAAATTTCAGAATTATATCATCTATAATCTTGGTGACTAAGCTAGAATTTAAAAGTATATATAACTAAATAAATAATTCCGTTATATCAAATTTATAATTTCAATTTAAAACCCTTAATTAAAAAAAAATCATAAATGCCAAAGATACCCTAAGAAAAAACCGTGCGAACTTAACATTTGTTAGTGCAATCTCGATTTCACGAAGTTTATAAGTTTTTATATAAATTAAAATGGGTCAAAGACGTTAATCCCACCTAAGGTTTTTTGTAAATGGCAAGTCTTATTCTTTAATTTTTAAAAAGTCAAAAATTCATCTATTAACTAAAATTAATAATTAAATTTAATAGTTATAGAAACATTTTTCTTCTTTTTGAATAAAATAATGTTTAAATAATAAAATAAATTTTATAAAAATAATATTAAAATAAATAAATGATGAAATAAAATAAATTTAAAAAATTAATAAGTATATTAAAATATAAAAAATTAAATAAAAATTTTGAAAAAAAATTCCATTTAAAAAGCTTTTTTCAAAAAAAAAAATTTAATATTTTTTTTATTAGACACATTTTATATTAGAATTATTTTTGCAAATTAAGGTTAATTTTAATAATTTCATAAAAGTGAAATGGTCTAACACTTTATAAGGGTATAATTGTCTTTTTGACAATTAGTATAAAAGGCCATTAAATATGTGTTTGATGGTAGCACATAAGCATTTTCAGAAACACAGAAAACTGGTCCCTAAAATTTATTGAATTCATAACTTATCTCATCTAAAGGTTTCGGTGCGCATTTTAGAAGCACTATATTTCAATATTGACAAGGATGCCTTCTTAGCGAGGAATTGCAGCAACTAGTCTTCGGATCGTAAAAATTGACCATGGCAGGAGGTATGCTTCTGAATCTGAAATTTGTGAAATTGATTGGTTATCATAGAATAATATGCATGTTAGATGCTTTACATTTTGTTCATTTCATAAAAAATGTAATGATTTATTAAAAAGAAAGTATTCAATTTAAAACAGATTCAGAAACCTTTCGAAAATCAATTTATTTCACATACCATGACCCTATCAACCATTTTAGATTCAATAGTTCAAACTTCTATAAATTTTAATAAATTCTCTATAATTTATAAAACTACGAAAATTAGCATAAACAAATTACACATGAATGGTTTAAAAAAAAAAATTAAGCTAAAAAAGAATTTAAAAATAAAACTATTTTCTTTCATAAGCCATAGACACTTAAGAATTTACAGATTTGAGAATCAAACCTATAGAAAGTTTAATGAATTCTATATAATTTATAAAGTTACAAAATTTCTCAGAATCAAACTATACACATTAAATTGTATATTAAAAATTTTAACTTCAAAAAGATTTAAGACATTTTTAAAATAATTTTTTTTTTTCACAAGCCACAAGCACTGCTTACAAATTCTAGTTGACCGTCAAAATTATATAAATTTTAATCAATTATATATAATTTATAAAATTATTAAATTTTTCATATTTTAAAACTAATTCTTTTCGCATGATACAAACAATGCCTAAATTTTTAAGAATTAACAAATTCAAATGATGTTTTATAGGCCAAGGAATTGTTCTCACCCAAGATTTTCTGAAAAGAAAAAATTTTACCCTCTAATTTTTAAAAACCAAAATTCCCGTGTGATAACCATTTTTCATCCACTTCTTTTAATATTTTTTTTTTTATAAACTAACTAAATTACTATCTTTAAAAATAAATATAATAAAAATATAATTTAATATTTAAATAAAAATTAAAGGTTTTAAGAAAATATTAAAACTTTTCAAAAAATATAAAAAATCATTATTGCTGACGACAATGGTCATCGATAATCAAATTAGAAAACCGAAAAAAATCTCTTGGTTCATAGAATGACTAAATTTAATTATCTATATCATTAACTATGGTCGAAAATGACCAATAGGATTAAACTAACCACTTTCGACTGTTCCTAACCACGATTGATGGCAGAGGCTAGGAAGTTATTTTTAGTTTACTAGTTTAACCTTCAACGACACTATTGGCAGTAATAGTTATTTTTTATTTTTATTTTTTATTTTTTAACTAATTTTTTTAATATTTTTAAAATTTATTTTAAAATTTTTATTATATGTATAAAATTTAATTTATTATTTTTAAAAAAATTTTTAAAAAGATAAAATATTTTTTTTTACTGTTAACCTTAACTTTGATCAATAGGTCAGTGATTAAGTTTTTACAAATAAAAGGTGAAATTATCCTTACAAAAAACCTAGGTGGGGCTATGTGCTTCTGCCCTTTTTACAATTTATATAATCACTATAAAAAGTTATACAAGGTTACTAACATGTTGTGATATCTTAAATAAAAATTTAAAAAATTTTAATGCACTATAAAAATACCTTTTTAAAACATCTCAGAAAATACCTTCTTTCTTTTTTTTTTTTTTTTCTACAAATGACAAACACTACTAACAATTTTTAACTGATAGTCAAACTTATATAAAAATTAATAAATTATATATAATTTATAAAATTATTAAATTTTTCATATTTTAGAACTAATTTTTTTCACATGATATAAACGAGGCCAAAATTATTAAAATTTGACAAATTAAATTGATTTTATAAAGGCCAAAGAACTTATTCCCACCCAAGATTTTCTTAAAAGACAAAATTCTATCATCTAACTTTAAAAAACCTAAACACCCATCTATTAATTTTTTTTATCCACTTTTTTTAACATTTTTTATAAAATAACTAAATGACTCTTATAAAAAATAAATATAATAAAAATATAATTTATTATTTAAATAAAAAATATAAAAATTCAAAAAAATTATTAAAAATAAAAATACAACTATTGTTACAATCAGTGGTGACTGCTGATAATCAATCCAAGAAACCGAAAAAAGCCTCTTAGTTCATATGACGGCTAAATTTGGTTGTTTCATCGTTGCCATCTATTCAAGCAACAACTCACCAACCCCATTAGCCCTGCCTCTCCCATAATACTAAACTCGATCACACTCTTAATCACTACCAAAGTTGTCTCTTTGACCTTAAAGCTTTACATTCTTCACCAACCTTCCAAATCATACCACCATCCTCCCCATCCTCCCTATAATTGATCATTGTTGTAAGTCATAGTGTTATATTGAGATCATGATCAAGATATACGTATCATTTAAATTGCAATTTTGACATGATAAAGTATTTCAAAGACAATTGATGATATCTTGAGTATTAGGTCATCATCAATGTAGAATATGAGCATATTTGAGCTTGCTCTTCAATAAAATACTCTATCGTGGATCTAACCACAAAGACACTTGTTTCTCTCCCCTTGGTTGCACAATCATTTTATCTCAATTCATTCTCTATCTTCGTAAATCCTTATACTCCTCTCTCCTTAAACTCTTAATTTATGTGCAGTAAATTAGACTAACAATTATCCTTTGAGAATGTTTTGATGCATATCGTAGTCATCTTGAAGGCAATGACCTAGTTCACATATGACATCGATGTGGTTGAGGAAAGCAACTCAAGCACAAAGCATATTGAAGTACAAAACCTGTATTTCATTCAAGTGTACTCCTGGTAAATAATTAATTCTTAAAATTTTGCTTACATTGTTTTTTTTTTTTTTTTTTTTAATTAATGGATAAAAAGATCCTTGTATTAGTTTATCAAAACTTTGAAAAATTGAATTACTCTTATATCCTTCTACAGTTAGTTTTTCATTAGGGGGACTTAGATTTTTGAATATTCCATGGCTGGAAAAATGTATTGAGACCAAACCTTAGGTGGGAAAATGACAAAATGTTAACCATTCTATTATATAATAAAACACTCACAATTCTAAGCTCAAGAATAATTAATTGAAAAATCTAAGATCCACTGCCATCTTGACAGATTAATTTTGAAATTGATCGATATTTATATTGGTTAACAACCTATATACTGTCTCTAGACTTTCCTCTCTAAAAAAAATTATGACTTTGATACTCTCATGTACAATCCATTTGGTGCTTCAACTCTAGGGAATTCCAGGATTTCATTTTCCCCAACTTCCTCCCATCTGCAAGCACAAATTTACACAATCAACACATTTTTGGCTGGAACCAAACAATATTATGAATAAGAATAAATGGTTGAGATGAAGTTGTAACCTATATCTGGTAACAAAATAGTGAAGGAAGGTAGAAATTTTGACTATGCCCAATTCTTTGCCAGGACAAAGCCTGGTTCCTCCTCCAAATATGAAGTTGTAGTTGTGAGATTCCTGTTTCTGTATTCCATATCATAAGCTTAGTTAATGGGATTGTGAGCTTATAGTTGTATAATGAGGAGACAAATGTGAACAAGCAAGAAACTTACCAGCCATCTCCATGGATTAAATGTATAAGGCTCTGGATAGAGGAGTGGATCATAGTTGATCTCCCGCGTGTAAACGTATATTCGCCATCCTTTAGGAATTTTGAATCCTTTCAAAACATAATTCACGTGTTAAAGAGATTCCAAGAAAAGAAAAACCTGAAAATCCCAAGTCAAAATACTAAGAAAATGTACCGTTCAATTCAATGTCATTAATTGTCTTCCTCAGAACACCATTAACAATAGTTGCCAATCTTGAGGTTTCATATATGACCTACATTGCAAAAGTAAAAGTTTTAACATATAGTTGATTGAGTATGGAAAGAAAAAGATGGGTTTGGCTTCGAAGATTCAGTTAGCTCACAGCGCGAGTAAAGGTCATGGACTTGTAGTCATCCCAATCAATTGGATCCTCTGGCTTTTTCCTTTGTCGGATTGCTAAATGTTCATCCTAAATGAGTTAGCCACATGGTCATAATCTCCATAATGATTCATGAAAATTTCAAGAACAATAAGACTAAAACGATCTCACTTACTTTAAGTTCTTGAAGAGCTCCTGGATGATCATGAAGATACTTAACGGCCATCATTGACGTTTTTGAAACAGTCTCATATCCAGAATATAAAATTGTAATAACTTGATCGAGTATCTCTTCATCACTGAGCGAGTAGTTATGGTCTTCGTTTTGCAGAAGTTGATGGAGCATGTCATTATGAGTTATTGAAGAAGCTCTTCTCTCCTTCATAATCTGTTTTAACATTCTGCTGGCTCTCTTCCTTCCCTATAAATATCAAGAGCTTCCATATCATTAAAATTATCTGCACAAGGTTCTTTTAATAGGAGATAGGAATTAAATCTTAAATGAAATACCTGTAATCCGTAGTTGTATTTTGTTCCTGGAAGATTGATAGGAAATGACAATGTTCCTACTACTAGCTTATCAAACTCTCGTTTGAAAGTATCATATATCTGGCTTGATTCTATTTCTACTATCTGCTTGAAGGCTATCAATAGTGCCATCTGAACAAAAATAATACCAGAGAAATGTGATCAATCAATGTGGTTTTAAGAATGGTATGGAAGATAAATCTAAGGTTTTAAGAATGGTATGGAAGATAAATCTAACTTTAATTGCAAATAATGGGGGACCTCAAGTGATTGTTATATATATCCTTATAAAAATGCAAGATCATACTTTAAGATTGTGACAACCTAACTACTATAAAGAACAAACAATGACAAAGGATTGAGACTGATGAAGTACTGGTGAAAATGTTTTTTGTGTTTTCTGATGGGGTTGTGGTTAAAGTGCAGACCTCATTGGTTTTTTCTTGGATGTCAATGATTTTCCCATTCCAGTTGTGAAGATAGGATCTCATCAACCTATCCATTTTTGACAGAAGTTGAGTTTTTATGGCGGCAGGATTTATAAGTGACATCATCGATCCTCTAATGTGTTTGTGAGTAGAACCATACACAGCGGCAATGTTGCGTTTTCCTACTATAGTTAGCATGGACTGAGGATAGCCAGGAACAAGTCCTTTTCCTTCATTCATGAGTATGAATCTGTTAAGCTCTGGATCCATGCAAATAATAGTAGGACACCCCAATATATGTGTCTTGAATAAGCTTCCATACCTGCCAAATATGCTTTCCTGTTAACTTAATATGAATAAGAATTGATATCATTAAAACAGAAAGAACTAGCACTGAAGAGGGCTTCAGTTTCAGAGAAAAATATTTTATAAGACCCATCAGAGCAGCAGAAAGAATGACTTATGGTGAGCACCAAAACAAATCCATCTCCAATATTTAAGGCAGGTTTTCGATAACCATTTTCACTACTTCCAACCTGCTATGGAGTTGCTTTGATCATTGAGGTAAAAGAAGGCCTAGGAATGTAACAATTGGGATGGATTTCTTTAAATTCTGCTGCAAAGAAAATGTTGTCCACTTTTCATCATATGTATGATGAATATCAGCAATAAAAGATGATGATTCAATTCCCTCCAATACTTGGAAAGAATCCACTAATCATTTATACCTGTAGCTATTTTGGATCAAGAAACACGGTTTGCTTTTGCTTAATTAACTACTTCAAGCTTAAGTACCCAGCTAGCTTTTTGCCGGGCTACCTGTAGAGTGAATGAGTGAATGATAAACCAGTTGCTATAGCAAAACAGAAGTCACTTTACATGTCAATCACATATTGAGAGAGAGAAAAAATTAACAAGCCAACTACAGACACAAACACTCAACAAAGAAACAAAGAGAAAAAGGAGAAAAAAGAAAGTTGAAAAGGAAATAAAGTCGAGGCTCATCCATTTTAACTCAAAAAAAAAATGTTCCACCAAGAAAAAGAATCTTACTTTGCTCTCTGGTTTTTCATGAAACTTGGTCCATGTTTGAGAAATTCTGTTGTCTCGCCAACAAGTGGCCACCCCATTGTACCTGGAGGCAATCCTTTGCCTGCGTATCTTATCTCATTCCATTTCAAGACAGTAAAGCACAAACAGAAGCCCATAAACAACCCACATAATACCACTACCAGTACAATCTCCGAGACAGCCATTGATGATAGCTCCCAAGAAGCCTCAAGAAACTCAGGAAACTGCTGCAGCAAATGGTGATATGGCTAAGTTCAGATAGTTGTCTGTGTATTATTATGAGACTCTATGCACAAAGATAGACATAGAGAAATGCTATATACTATGTAGGCCAAACCATGCACCTAACTATTGACCTTATTATCGTATCTCAACAATATAATAAATGTCCTAAATTCACCAGACACTGTTCTTAAACATTAACAATTACAAAAAACTATATATAGAGAGAGACAGAGATTTGTTTGTATGTAAAACCACAATCTTTTCTCCTGATTTGCTAAATTTGAGCCTTTTATTTTAGTCGAATTCATGCATGAATGGTTTCGCGTTCGTTAGTTGGGATACAAATTAGTTTATTTGTATGGTTTCATTCTTAACCAGCAGACAAAATCCAAAGTATATTCATAGTTTAAAATTGCCAATAATTTTTTATATATAATCTGATTAGACATGGAGCTGGCATTTCATTTACTGGTTTGCAGATATGAACCAATAGGTTTGCTTCTGAATTAAATGGTTTTTGGAGTTTTGGTCACCAGAAGTTCAGTAAATAAAAAGAAATGATTGTTTCCAAGGAAGTTCAGCAAAACAAGCATTCATTGTCAAATTGAGGAATCGCCCATTTTTTACGGTCAACAAGAGGAAACTTTTCAGTGATCACCCAAAAAATCAATGGACATCAACAAATCTTCTCATCTACTCTCCCTTGACCAATATTTGTTTTGCTGAGGACAAGAAAGATCATTGATCGGATATATCTTAACTTGGATGAACAATAGACTTAAAATCCAACTTAAAAGTTGATCTGACAGTTTGTCATTAATTGACTAATTGATCACCTGCAACGTCATACCTCTGTTCATTGATTCATCAAAATGACAACTTGGGATAAATGCATTGGCCGCATTGAGTTGGGAAAGAACTATATCGCAATAGGATCAAACCCCACATCAATGTTACACGATTTGTCCTCTGATAACCTGATATTTTGGCAGAGTAAATAGACCAACTATTGGCTTTTGGAGGCGGCAAAAGCAATAGAAATATGCCTGGGGAAAGGGGATTTGCAAGAGAAGAAATATGGAAAAGTTATTAAGGTAAGAGAATAGGATCTCCCATGGATGACTTATTTAGACTGCCTGTCCTCTCCTGATATCACTTTGCAGTTATTCTAAAAGAAATTGCAAAGGCATCCGATGCACAAAACTCTTTGACTTCAAATATGATTTTAATTTCCTACCATTGACTTCGTAATTACTTGCAGAATTTGCAGTAACTGCAAACTCGTGCGCCATGTCAGTCACTCCCCCACGTGCATTTGTTTACTATCAGTTCCTCGATTGTGTCTTGTTTGTCCTGTCGGCAATCAGACAAGAAGAATTAATTAGCAAATTTTCTTTCCCAAAGTTTTCACCATCATGGTTTACTTTTCTCCTCCATAACCATATGCTGCCCCCTTCCCAATTTGAGTCTCACACCAACTCTAAGTGTAATGAAAATCTGCCATAACCTCCACACATCACATCACAACTAATTAATTAACATATATTAAACCATGTTACTGGGAGAGTAACATTGCCAACTTAAAATACTAACATCCTTTATATAGATTCCATGAAATTTAAATGAAGAAATTTGATGCTTGGTTGCAGACAAAATGATAGAAACGAGGTGGAAAACCCAAAAGCAGAATGAGAGAAAACGTTATTTCTAATTCGCAGTACAATTACAATTATACCTTCTTTCCGGGTCATTGCTATAACCCATCATCTATTAGGTTACCTTTACAATGATAACACCAAATGTGTTATGCCGTCAACCTTCTTTTTCAATTTTACTCACCAACACAACTCTTGGTAAAAGCCAACAGTCTGTGAACAAGTGTCATTCCAAGCGGGAATCTAAGCTTTAACTAGTATATTTTTTCTTTCGAAAATCTCAAAATAAGAAAGAACAAATTAAATTCGTTATAATCATAACAATTATCTAATGATAAATAGCTAATCTTTTATCATATCGTACCAACGATAACATTGTTGTCGTACTATTTTAAATGATTACTTATATAATATTAATTATTTGTTTACTTTTTAATTTTGTATTATCAAGACAATAACCATATAGAAGTTATTTTAATCAAATCACATAAAAAAAATGATTATTTATTATCTATCTTATTGTGTTTTTATTTCATATATTTTTATATTCAAATTCACTTAAATTTAATATACATTTTATTGATACAAACTTTCACACCATCGTTATAGATGATTCTTTATTTATCAAATCAATAATAGGCCCAAGGGGTCAAGAGAGGTCAATAGACCCCTTTGACTTTATTTTTGTTTTAACTTAGGTCAAAAATTAATATAATCTTTAAGATTTACTTGGACTTTTTAAAATTTTATTATTTTTTCATTACCTCATATATTTTTAAGATCTATGGACTGTGTTGGTGGCCAATTTCAAACTTTGCTGGGTTTCACCGTAAGCCCAGAATATGATTTTGGGCTAAACAAGCGGAGTCCTTAAGAGGGGGCAACAGAGAACAACTTTGAAAGACAACTAGAAGGCTTTACTTGACATTACATATTTAATTCTTTCAAATTCCTTTGAACATGTGCACCTTACCGCACACATGAATGGACATCGTCACAGCCGCACAATAGCTTCCCATTCATTGTGTCTACAGCTTCAAATGCTTCAAATGCTCCTCCTCCATAAACTCTTCTGCCCGTTATCACCATTGATTAAACTTTAATCTCTGATAATTAAATGAGACGATGAAAATTGTTACATAGTTTTCTGAAATATTCATGCTTACACTTCTTTGAAGTGGAAGACAACAAGTCTTTGATCATTGGCAATCAAGTCTTTAACAAGGGACCATTCCTGGCCATTTTGAAGCATATTTTGAGTCAGGAATGAGAAATAAAATATACATACGTGATTCTAATTTAATTACGATTCGATATTAAATACAACTTTGATTTTGATTACGATTAGATTTTTATTATAATACGATTTTGATTGTAATTTGATTCAATGTATATTAAAATTACTTTTCAAACTGTATTGTAAAACTATAATTCATAAATATTTCATCAATAATATTTATCAATACATTTATAATTTTTTTATGGTATCAGAATTGAAAATTTTCTTCTATACCCCTAGTTTTAAAAACTTGCATTTTCACCTTGTTCTAAGTTCATCTTGTTCTTCCTACCATTACCCCCTACAACTTTGAAAACATATAGTTTCACCCTTTTTATAATCGTTTTTGCAAAAGCTATCAAGCATACTCCTTCCTCTGTCTCCGGCCACCAACTCAACTTGTGATCGAGCCGATGTTAGTCTAGTTCAACTTTTGGTGACGTCTCTCCTTTTCGATGCAATCCTAAAAAGGTGATCCTTCTAATCAACATGATTTCTTCCTTTTTGTCATGAAGAGTTTCTCTATCTCCAACTAAATTTCATCATCGAGATCGAGCTATTCTTGTTGTGATTTCTTTGTTGGCCACCCAACAACATCCTTCCCTGTTATGTCTCAGTTTTTTCGCTCATCCTTTCGCATGAACAGACCACAATTTTATTGCCATTTCTTTATTAGAATATACCAACTTTGGATGATCAATGGTGTTCTTTATGACTGACTCAAAGCTACGCTGGTTATAGTACCTTTCGACAGTCCACCCTCTGGTTTTTCCTTGTAAGTAGCTACATCTCTTAGATTTTCATAAGTCATCATCGCACCTTCTTTGACAATGTTGTATTTTCCATCCGTTGATGTTGGTTTTGTTGCTATTAGTTATCATTTCTTATTATCCATGTTACCTATAATAGTGAGTATTGGAAGTTTCTTTTTGACGCTCATGATATGTGATAAATATTGCATGTTGAAGTCTCAATTTCTTGATATTTTTTTCATTCACGATTTGCAGAATGTAATTGTTAGTGATGCATGACCTTTATCATCTTTGCTTTACAATGGCACTCCTAATTCAACTCACTCTCATTGATTGTTGTTGATAGGTTAGTTCTCACTTGGATCAAATCTAGGATTTCAACTACTATTGTTTAGTTTTTACTTTTGCCCTATCTCATTGTATCTCAACTTGACAGTCATCTTGAACATGTATCTCATTGTTCAAGTTTGATCTCTTCTTGACAATCATCTGAATCTAGTATTAAAGATTCATCTTTGCTCTATCCATAATAAGCTATGCATTCTTCGAAAAGCTTCTGATCAAATAATAACTATCTATCTCATTAAAGCTAAATCCATATTTGACTCACTTGTACAACTAGTTTCCTATCTCAGACACTAATTTTGTGGAGCATATAATTAAAAGTTTGGTTAGAATGGTAATCTTTTATCACTTCGTTACATTTTTTACTACCTATTGTCTTTGATAAGTTATATAATCTTCTCATTTAAGAAAAAAAATATCTTCAGCAACACCATTCAAATATAATAAGATACATGCAAAAGATCAAGATTTGGAGAATATAAAATAATCAAAAGATATTTTTGGATATACATTGAATTTGTAAGTTGTTATAAGGCAATTTCTCAAGTTTTGTGGTTAAAGGATTATATGATCAGACTACTTGGTATTAACTATATATATTGTGCTAGTGGTGCAACTGTGTAAAATATTAGTAGATTGAAATGTATAAAGTAAAATATCATACAGTCAAAAACCTCATAAAGAAACAAGGCATTATGATATAGTATATGAATACAAAAGTAAAGCCCTTAACCAAAGGACTAGAACTAAGACCTATAACTCATAAAGTTATGGTAAATACATAAAAGTGTTACGGGACTTTTTATATTTAGGGTCTATGAGAGTTTTATGTTTTAATTTGTTAACATTTTTTTCTTGATCATAATCATATGGGTTTTTTTAATTTTTATATATATATATATATATATATGCATAACAAGTGTTTCAAAAATATGGTTTAACAATTGTGTTAGTATGTTTTTTTTTTAAATCTTGAGATTGTTAGTAAAACATATAGGCTTTATTGGAAGTTACTAGTTTTATTTGAAGTAGTGCAATTTTTCTTGTTTCTTCTTAAACATACAAGTTAAGGATTAATTATAGAAATAATCGACAAATAATAGCATATTTTATTATACTTTTAGGCATTATTCCTGCCATATTATTAGATTAATAATTCATGTATTTTAATTATAAGTTATTGTGATCATAAATATTCTGTATAGATTATAAACATGTGGATTATTTTGGTTTATTATTAATAATCATATTAACTAAATTATTGATCTAAGTATTATCATTGAACTATTTTTTTTTTATAGTGACTACTTTAAACTAAATTGTAGTTTACCCGAAAAGCAAAATTTGTTTTATTTTCTCAAACTAAATAAAAAGTTTAATGTTTACACAAGTAAGAGAATATTAAAAAAAAAATTTCAAACGTGGAAAAACATTAATATTGTTTTAATTTAAAAAAAATTCAGGTAAATATATAATCCAATGAATTAAGTTTTATGAACATAATGTAATTAATTTTGTTAAATATTATATAGTTCATACATAAAATTTAGATTAAAACGATACAACCAAGATTTTTTAATTCATTAGCTTTGTAATAAGAGAATTCAATAAACTATTATATAAATATCTTAGTTTTTATTTTTCGTATATTCGAAAACTCACCATTTTAAAACATTATCATGTAAGAGTATACAAGAAAACAAGATCGATTTTATTAGATCGGTAATCGATCGAACCTAAAATAGATTCTTCATCAACTTTGGTGTATTAAATTGTTGATTGTTCTTTTGTAACGAACAAATGATTGTACAAAAAATTTAGGAAACTTAGGTGAGCTTAAGGAAATAAAAAAAATTATATAAAAAATTTCCCCAATAGGAGAGGATGGAGTTCCATTGGACCTCGGCCTCCTTAGCCGACAAATTAAATTATACCCAGTGAAAGAGGGAGAGGATATTGGTTGCGCTCTCAATCGTTAACGTCTCTTACCGAGAGTAGGCGGCGGCTGACAACAACCCAGAAATTAAGATGCCTACTCTTACTAAGCTCTATTCGATGCAAGAGGCATCCCAGCACAACACCAGAGATGATTGCTGGATCGTTATTGATAACAAGGTAACTACCCTCGCCTTTTCCTTTCCTTTCGTCAATTCGTTTTCTTCCTGTTCTCGGTTGCCAGCTCTTTCTTTCGTTTCTTTTGGACTTTATTGTATTACGTTTATCGTAAACTCTGAGCAGCTTCTAAGCTGTTCTATGGAAGTAAAGAAATCTTCACCGTTGAATATACTGTTTAGAATGTATTTCTATCCTATCTGGCAATATTTAATATGGGTGTAATGAACAGACTGTCTTATGGATTGTACATAATATTTTTTGCATAGGGCTGTGATTAATTATCGGAATCAAAGTTTTTTTCTTGATTCGAGCAGTAGATATGCTTGTTCAAGTGCTTTGATATTATGTTGAATAATCGTTAATGTTGAAATGTTAGTATCCCACAACAAGATTCGAAGGTCTAATTCAATGCTTTGATATAAAGATCCAACAATAAAATTCAAGCTCTAACATTGTGTTTATGTCCAGTACTATTAGCCGTTTACTCAACTGGTAGTCACTTCATCCCATCCCTAAATTTTAATTGATTTTGTGCTTGCAGAGCTACCTATGTTGAGACACTTATATAGATTGGGATTCAAAATATTGTTTATTTCCTCAGTTGAATCCATGTTCTGAGATATATTTTATCATGTATACATTGTGACCCAGGGTTGCTGATGTTCTAGGAATTTCAACCCTTTTATCTTAGTATCTTTATTTTTCTCTCTGGATATTTTATAGATATTTTCTGATCTATTGCAGGTATATGATGTCACTTCATATTTGGAGGAGCATCCTGGTGGAGATGATGTAGTCCTTGCTTCAACTGGTATATCTGTTATACTATCCATAATATATGTGGCTTAACTGCATTATTGACCGTTTAATCCATTTAATCCATTATGAAGTTTTTATTTCAAAAAGTTTTCTATTTCAATGTTATATTCTTAAATCCTTGAATGAAATAGTGATGGTTGTAATGTCTTCGTAGCCAAAGATGCGACTGATGATTTTGAAGATGCTGGGCATAGCAAAGATGCAAGGGAGCTCTTAGAGACCTTTTGCATAGGTGAGCTTGACACATCTGCTCCAGTTATTCCAGAACAGGAATATTCATCCGAGAAGCATTATGCTGAAAAACTCATGAACTTAACCAAACGATACTGGGCTGTTCCTGTAGCTGTTGCTGGCATCTCGGTGGTGGTGGGCATCTTGTACTCGCGCAAAAAGTGAAGCAATGCAATAGCAATATTTTCATCTGTTGGTTGCTGAAAAGGGATTGTTGTCTCAAATTTTGAATAATTAGGACATCGATTGAGAGAACTGGAACTGGCCATTGTTTGTAAAATTTGCAGAGATTTGATTTGACAATAAGAAAGCATTATTATGTTAAGAATGTGATTGCATGAATGAAATATTTTTGCAAAACAAAGATTATTTGATGGTTGATGGAAATTTCCGACTTCCAGCCCCCGTCTCTCAATTTTTTCTACTGATACGTTTAAATGTTGTGAAGCCGCTGATTATTGAATCTGAATGTGAATCTGATGTGGAGACTTACTTTGCTGGCAGTAATGTCTTGAAGAATCCATTCAAGTAAGCCATTGATGCCACTTTGCTGGGATCCACCGGCTCAAATGTTCACATAGTTTACCGAATGTGGATTCGTGAGGTCAAAAACGAGCAGGGCTGGGCCTCCCAGCCCAGCAAGTTCTTTCCTCTTTTCTACTTTTTGTTGTCTCCTTTATTTTTTAATTGAGTATTTGGGGATTTCAGTTTTGGATATTTGTTTCCGGGAGTTGAGTTGGTCTTAAGTTATTTTGGGGTTTAGGGTGTGGTTGTGCTTTGTGTAGAAGCAATATAAATTAATTGTGATACGTGAAATCAAAATTTATTCTAATAAATAGACAGGCATCAAGGGCTTCACTTCTTGGTGCCATGTTTGAACAAAATTCTCTTAATTATCTAAGAAGGATCACGCAGGCAACGTCGTATAGGGTCATTTTGTTGTGACGAAAAGAAGCCAAATATGTGCTGGGGATTGTATTGAATACAGTTTCCCTGTTGAGCTTCTTCGCTTTTATGAAATTACAAACCAAGGATAAGGCAAGGTATAGTGAACGGGACAAAAGAAAGGTGACATTGATGTCTATATAGTGTATCTAAATGGCTGGACAAATTATTGCATAGGTTCCTTGGATGAGCAAAAGTTGCAGCTACTGTCTCTCAAGTATTCCTCAAAGATAGATAAATGAATGTGAGCAACAAAGAAAAAAAACTAATCATGAGAAAGAAATTTAAATCTATAGTTCCTCTGTGAAATAGATTTAGTTTCAGACCTCAAACTGATGTTAGGTACCTGAGTTTCCTTATGTATATTTTCTTTGGTAAGATGACTAACGTTAAACAAAATATTTTATTTTGTTACTTATATGAGTAGTTCACATTGTTTTCGGATGAGGTACAGATAGTACCAGACCTTAAGCATGGTTCATTGGTTTGTTATTTTTCTTTGAGAAGTGCTAGAAATTTTTGCCAATTCCTTGATTTCAGTAACAGATAATGTTACTTCTATGTGTATTTAAATATATTTCAACCAGAGTGGACTACTTACGATGATGGAAAGGACCTTTGGGTTCTCTGTGTCAACTCTATTGAACTTTTTACGATTTTGTTCTTGGATGCTATTTGGAAAGTAACGTAAATTTGAAGTTTTATTTGCAGTGCCATATCTTTGAAATTTCTATTTTCTTTCCATGCTTCTCTTTCTATAGTCAAGGGTGAGGATTCTAAGAAACATAATGTACTTCTTTTGCTGCTTTAATTATTTTTGCAGTGGTTATGTGTGTATGTGTGTGTAGGTCAATTAAGTGAGATACTTGTTGTCATGTAGGGTATGGAAGATCTAGGTTTCTCAAAGTTGGATCAGGTATGTAATTTTCATTCAATTTTTCTCTGATGAGACCATTATGTGCTTTAAATTTTAGTTTGGGCGGATGCGGATGCATGGTTTGAAAGGCAACAACAGGAGGAGGAAATGCAGCAAATACAGGCAGAGAACCGTGCAGCAATGCAGGCTGCAGAGGACTTGCATAGAAAGAAAATGGCCCAGGAGAGAGAAGGAGAAAAAGAAGAGGATTCTGAGATGAAGGATGATCCAATGGCAAGGGCTGACGCAGAGGTTTTGAAGCAAAATAATAGTTCTTAGATATCAAAGTGAGCCCTTAATGAACTTAACATTCTAACAGTTCTTGTTTTCTCTTTCATTGTAACAAATATATATATTGTCACGACTGTTGTGTATAACTATGGAAGTGAAAGAAATTCTGCATTTGTTTAGACTGGCTGCGGTATCATCATCATCCACGAGATCTCCTGCGTGTTATCATTGCATTACAGAGCCTCATGGCAACTAGATTGTCTCTCACATTATCTTCCCTTGCAATGTTTGCGCCTCCTAAAACCACAGTAGAAATGGAAGCAGCAGTTGCAGGATCTCTCTCAACAGCAGATGGTCGATTGCAAATCACACCTAAAAATCTCTTTCTGGAAGGTCCAATCAACATAGGAGCATGACACACAACCAAACTCTTAGTTCCAGTCTCTTTTTGCAAGATAGATAACCCAAGAAGAATGCCCAAATTACGTTCGGTTTTCTTCGAAAACCCAATTCCAGGGTTGATTACAATTATCCAAGCTGGGATATCTGATAATTCAGCATCTCCAAGTCTTGAGTACAACTGAGAAGCAACCTCCGTAAGAACATCATCATACTTGAAGTTCGCCTCATCCTGCATAGTGGATGGCGTCACCTCTCATTTGCATTGCAATCTGTGAAACCTTAAGACCTGCAACAGCCCTATACATGCCAGGCTCCAACTGCCCGGCAAAATCATCATTGACAATACGAGCCCATTTGCTTACTGCTTCCGCAGCAACTTTTGAAATGAAGGTATTAACAGATACGAGCCTCACCTCCATCTCAGCCTTTTTTTTTTACGCTTCTAAAACAGGAATCAATCTATCTGGCTCTTCAGCAGAAATCTGAGTGGCATTGGCCGTGTGTGTGAATTGTGCACCAATATCAATTACATTAACTCCTTCTGATTTTAATTTTTTATTTTAATTTTAAGAAAAAAGAAAACATTTTTTAACTCTCCAATAACCAATATTTAACTTTAAAATATCCATGTATGGAAAAAAATAGTCTAAAAATTCTCACTATTTTCTCGAGATATCATGAAATATACATATACAAAGAGAAATAATCTAAGCCTTTAAACTAATGTTATACTAGAACCCTGCATTTGTGCATGTATTTATATGCAAATAAATAATCAAAATTATAATCATCATGGAAAATACCAATAATAAATATCAAACAACCCTAAACATTCTTATGCTTTCAACATGACTTTAAAGGCTATAAGTTTTGGTGTCTATACCAATTTTGTATTTATGTACTCTATTATAATATTTCACTTTTTTATGAGATTTTTCATTCACATATTTTATTATATTATATCTTTATTTATTGATAGTTTCATTGTTTCTAGTAAAAGCACAATTACACTATTATCACAATAATTTGTAAGTTGTTTAGGTATACATTTGATAACAAACGGATTCAGAATGTAATCTTTTCAACCACACAACTTAAGAAGTTGGCCTATAGCTACAAATTAAATGTACATGGTCGAGGGTGCTATCAACAAGTATAATAATATATTTAGAAGTGGATTTCAAGTCATCCTTGCAAAATATTTTGATTTTTTACAAATATCTTATTACCTTTTTAGTTAGACTCAGTGATAAAAACCTAGATTTGAGATTTATCGATTTAAAAACTCAAATACAAAAATTATATTATTATATACATCGAACTTTTAATAATACTAGTGTAATAGACATTTTTTACGGATTTCCTTTTAAAATCATTGTTTGGACATTGTTTAATGTTAAACTTATTTTCCCTCATAATAGACATATAACTTGCAATTATGCATATGGAGCCTCTTTAGCACATGTTCCAAGTATTTTTTTTTTTTTAGATAAATCTAGAAGTCCACAAGTGTTGTCACAATAGATCTCAATCCTAAGAACAAATAATAATCTCATAAAACAAATGGACTTCACTACTACCAACATTGAGAACTAGAGGTGAGTAGCGCTTGGGTACCTTATGAAAATTTGAAGAATTGAAATTAAAATAGATCGATTCTTAAAAATAAAAATTAGAACATAAAACTTATGAAATCAATTCTTATCTAAAATCTACAAGGTCAGTTTGTACCTAGAAATTATCTTATAGTTTCTAAATAGATTTCGGTCTCTAATGAAACCTATATTATAAATTACACAATTATATTATAAATTCGTGAAGTATTTGTTGAATGCATCAATCTTAAAAAAAAATTTTAATTAAATTATATGTTACACAACAATAAGTATGGTCAGACCATGTTATATTAATTGACTATAAGTAATGCTCAAACATGGTCAGTTTGTGTTGACACCAAAAGGATGATAATAATAAAAGATACGAAAAAATTCTTTTAAACTGACTTCTGCTAGAATTCTATGTCTAATTCTGATATCAATGTTGATGTGCTGAATCAGATAGATATTTTATTTTAATGAACAATATTTCAATGTATCATTCGGTTACAGTAAATAATTAAGAGATGTTTGAGAATATCATTGTCAAAAGTGTCTATAAGAGCATGAGAAATGAAAGTTCTTATCCATGATTTTATGATTGTCTTGTTATTTTATCTTTATGAAAGTTACTGATAAGAAATTTTCAGAGAATCATTGAAAATTTTTTAATCTAATCATCTGAAAATTTTGCTTAACATCTCTTTTTCAGAATTTGTCTGAGGGATGATTCTGATAGTCTTGTTAAGTTAACTGGCCAAACATTGTTATTTATACTATCCCTTCATCATTCTTTTCTGTTATGAGACCTTTGGGCTTCAGGTTAACATACATTATTAAGTATCTTTACAAGCCTTAAGAGTGGTTAGTATATATTTTTTTGGTAGTGTTGTGGCTTCTATGGAAATTTAGAGACTTTTTCAAATATGCAAAGTGCTATGTTAATAAAATTGAATTCTACCTTGGTTTACTGGACTTTTTAGTAGTTATTCAAAGTTTTTATTCATAAAATTTATTCTTGCATGCCTGCATTTTAGTATATCTGAATTGTTAAGCTCATAAAGAGTTATTATATGGATAAAAGGGTAACATTTTCTACTGTTAAATGTTATATAATGAAAATAAAAAATAAAAAAAAATGAGAAGTATAGCTTAAAATTATGGTTTATTGGTTAGATATCCCTATTTCAGTTCTTGATGGTTAATATTGAAATTATTGGAGAATCTTAAATATTTTTCCTGAAAATGAACTCTGTTTGCTAAAATCTGTTTTTCTTTTACTCATTTTCAGGTCTCATGAGGATGAATACTTGGAACACATACTCAAATATGCTATTGACTGTGGGGTGATTATATGGAAGAAGTGGAACCTGATCCAAATGGCATAATATCAATATCAGAAATAGAATACCTCAACCTTGTTGAGAATGTCAGTTAATCCTGTAGTTGGCACAGTTCATATTTTCAGTATTGCTGTAAGCCTTTTAGTGGAACTTTCTCTCTAATGAAAAAAAATCAGTGTCTTTTCTAGCAAGCCATACGTTCTGGTTTTAAGAAGGTAACTGTAATTGCCTAAAACCAAATTTTCTTATACAATGGTTAAGAGGTTCTTTTAACATGTATTTTCTGTCTCCCTTTTTGAGCCCTGACCTAATCATATTTCTTCTCTTTTGGGGAGGCTGGAGAAAGGTTTGATGTTTTTCAAGCTATGGTGAATAAATTTTCTATGGAGTTGTTAGAGTTGTTCTTCCATAACTCTTTAGTAGACTATAGTTTTATTCCCCTATAATATTATTTTCTAATAAATATTATGAATTTTCATTATAATTTTATTCATACATCTCAGTTGTTGTCTTTTATAAGATTTATTATCATTAATTAATATCTTATATAAGATAAATTATTATAATAATGATAAACATTTGTTAATAAACTCTCATATCAAATATATTATAAAATAAATACAAGTAAAAAATTAGATAACAGTATTTTTGTTTAAGGTGATTTGAATCACCATTTTAAGAGTTTATATTTATAGTTAGTATTAATAGTTTTAAAAAAAATTCTACCAGAGGAAGTACAAATTAGAAAAAAGGGGAAATATTTTAAATAGAAGTATACACAATTGACAATACAAGTTATGTAAAACAATACAACCAATAGAAAGATTTGCAGCACTAATCTTGGTTGATGGTTTACATTTCTTCTCCAGTATGTCTTCAATTGTAATTTCATAATCTGTACATCATTACTACTAAGCCCTTAAAACCCTGAGTCTGGCAGGATTACCAATTGGGATGAAAAGGACTTGCTCCTGTAATAATAAATCATTTTTATTGGAGTGTTCAGGAGGTAGTTAAGTTTGATTAATTCTTTTGCTGCGGATGTCATGTCAAAGTTTGTTATAGTACTGGCGGATTGATTATGTTAGCATGGCCACCCCAAGTCAATGAAAAAGATGGACAATAATGCAGCTAATTCAGAAACACAGTTTGCTAGAACGAGGGTGATGTCAGAGGCAAATGATCATTCAACTCAAAAGTCGTTTTCATGATTTACTTGCAGATATTTTGAAGGGCTTTTCTTCCTGTCTTTTCCCTGTATAAATGCAGTCTTTTCATTATAGAAGCCTTCATGTCTTGTCAAGATAAAAGCTATAAACAACATTGACATTTCATTAATAATATGGAAGAGTAGCGTTCTGGATAACATTTCACAGAAACTAAAGAAAAAAGATAAAAAAAAAAAAAAACTAATTCATTTCATGGAAAAGATATCCACTACATGCGAGGAACATAGAGGGCCTGCTCTTCTGCATTATGATATATGACCTGCAGACGAATCAGAACCAGGAATAAAAAGGCATTTTCATAGAGGCCCCAAAGTTTATTTACCTCTTGTTACAAAAAGGATTACCACAGTACCCAACCCCTCTATATATGAGTATAAAGGCGCAGAAACTAGAAAAGGATCAATTGGTTCAAATCCCTGCACTAGGACCACTACACATCCATTTTGGCAAATATATCTTCACCCTATTCGGAAAATTGAATGCTTTGAAGTTTGGACGCAGCCGGCTTGTCCAGAAACCAAACCAATTTCCCTTTTGTTGGCTGAACCATTCGGGAAGGCAGTACCTGGGAGTCAGGTCCCACATCATCAATCGCCAAATGAACAGCCTCTGCTTTGCTTTCACCTGTCACGACCATGGCTACATTTGATGCTGAGTTGATGACAGGTAAAGTAAATGTGATCCTCTCAGGAGGGGGTTTAGGGGAATCGGTGAGAAAAGTTACCCATTCTTCTTTCTCATCAAGCAGTTTGTGTTCAGGGAACAAGGAAGCAACATGGCCATCGGAGCCCATTCCAAGAAGAATGAGGTCAAACTTTGGGCAGTCACAAATATCCGAAACACTGACCACCCGTGTTTTCACCAACTGTCGAATGACAAACCCATAATCATCAGCAGCCTGCTCTGCTGACACCGAATCATTAATCGAATGCACATGACCAGGGACTATCGGCACCTGCTAAGATGAAATGCATTGGATAATGACAACATACAACAATGGTGCAAAAAAATTTACATAATGAAACAATAAGTAGCTTGTACTGCAGTACAGTTATTCAATACCTTATTTGGAAGGCCACAATATTTTCACAACGGTGAAAGCACAGATTTAAAAGAAAATGGAAACCCAATACTTCTGGACTACACATAAGACATGCTAAATACCTAGGTTTAAGTTTAAGCAGGAATGATTTAGTATTAGCATACTGAGTTCCTCGAAGAGCACACACACATCAAAAAAGATAGAGAAAGAAGACCGCTCAAAAGGAGCTGTAATACTTAGTAATTGATATAAGTTTTGTTCAGGATGAGTCATCAATAAAATATGACTAACAAAGAAATAAGTAACTTAAAGAATACAAATTCCACCTTCATTTTAACAAAATTATTGTACTTGTGTCAAACTCTACCTTTAGTTCCTCTGTATTCAAAGAGTTATACCTCAGCCAAAGCATTAGACTGCATCTGTGTGATAGAAGTGGATATTATTTTCAATTGGAATGCTTGGCAATAGAATCAGGGATGTGAATTCATTGTGCTCAAATGCTTGGCAAAGAATGGCAGGAGTTTCAATAGTTTAACCTGATTGGTGGAAGGACCAGTTGTCCAGTTACACAGATAAAAGCTTGAGCATATATGAAGAAATACAACTTAAACAGATGCATTAAAATTCAATTAGTAGCAGGTAATGAAACTGAATTTCCAAACATTCACCACCTGCACAAGCTTCAACAAATTATAAATGGTAATTCATTTAGTTTTGCATATTCCTGTTAAAAAATAGGCCAGAAATTAATGCCAATTTGAATTCTTAAATTTAAAATTTTCAATAATGCAAGTTTAAATCTCTGACGAGGAATTAAGCCTCAATTCAGGAGGTATCAAGTTGTTTCTTAGAGTTACTTCTGAATAGCTGCAAAGTTCATCATATTTGAATGTCCATATCAGGTAACAGCTGTAATATAGAGAACATGGTCCAAACACAAACCTGGAATAGTCAGTGAAACTGAATTGTTATTAAATGCGTTCATGTTCACATACAAGAAACTCAGATGATACACTTGAAAAAACAATATATTTCAGTTAACAAAAATTTGATTACAAATCAAGGCATGGCATGTCATGATAAATGGAACTTAAGCAATCAACACAATCCAAACTGCATATTTTACTGACTCCTGACAAGAAAAAATGGTAAAAGTGCAGGTGACGACCGCCAGTGCATATGCAGAGTGGCTAACCTCTAGAAACTGAATGGGATGAAGACTAACCTTGAGGCCAGTTCATACTAACCCAATATCAGTCACCTGGATGCGTTTGAATCAGTAGGAATATCACAACGAAAAAGATCATATTTCTTTTCTTATTATATAAACAGAGGAAACAAAATGGTACAAATGCTAGAGAGGGAGCCAGTTTAAAGAATTTACTTTCCTTGAATCATTCTTACAATCAATCACAGGATCTATAAAGAGAGGTCAAATAGGAGAAAGAGACCATGGAAGGGCATACAAAGTTAAGGAACAAACCTTTGATAAAAAACCATGCTTTGCGAGCTTATAATTGCTATCGACATGATTTTTTGCTACCACACGTTCATCTGCCCAGAATATATACCATTTAGCCCAGTCCACAGTCTTGTTATAAGGAGCTTCACAGAGTTTCCTGGTTCCGAACAGAAATTTAAACCAAAAACACCAATATCACAAAATCAAAGAATCAAATATGAAAAAGGAAGGCATTGATACCCCATTAAGCCAATGAGAGAACCACCAGATAAAGCAATGGAAAAGACACCCCGTTCCTTCACAGAAGCCTCAGATATTTCAGCAATATAATCCGCCAGGTCAGTACTAAGCTCATCTAAACTCTCATGAATCCTCAACTCCCCTCTATCTCTGTGAACCCCAACGAGAGCCATGCTTTCCACAAGCAAAATAACTCTTTATCTTTAAAACAAGAAAATACATATTCAGATTGAAGAACTATAAAAAAAAAAAAAAAAAAAAAAAAAAAAAAAAAAAAAAAAAAAAAGTGCAATATTATCACCTGCAAAATTAAACTAAAACTGTTTTAAGCATCAGTTCTATAAAAATAACCAAGGGAAAAAAAGGGTGCCTATTTCAAAGAAAATAGAATGACAAAGAAACAACCACCTACTTCAAAGATCATGAACACCAAATCATCCAACCTCTACAGAGACCATAATCAAAAACAAAACAAAATAATTTCTTACTTAGAATCAATGAAATAAAATTAGAAACAACTTTTTCATAAAAGAAAACGGATCATGGTATGCATGGAATCACAATTGACCCGGAAAAAGGCAATCAAACCATAGAGGTATGACCATTATCCTCCAGTAAAACCAAAGATCCATGATAAAACAAATCAATCAGCTAAATATACATTAAACAGAACAATTTCACCGCAAAATGGGCATATAACCAGATCATAAAACAATCTCACATTACAACAAGAAACTAAAAAACCATTCAAAGTTACATAAAACAAAAATAATAATAATAATAATAACGAACCCACATAGAGTATAATTTCAGTAACTGCAACACATAGCAGAATCATTGAATACATCAAAGAAACACAGTAAAATGCTTACGAAGAAAAATAATGAAAACAGAGAGGTGGCAGAGAGAAGTAAAAAACTGACGAAGATGGAAGATGGGTATCAACACGAAAAGGGTATATGCTATATATAAATTTAATATTATCATAATTTGTATATATATTTATACAAATATATAAATATAAAGCTCTTTAATCCATTTACTGGTTCAATTTATAATAAAACCATCTCTTCTCTTGTTGACAAGAAGTTGAGAAAGAATTTACCTTCCGGACTTCCACGTGCATCCAATGATCGTGACAAAAAACACAACAGTGCAGGTAAATGGATATCTATTAGGTGGAGATTACAATTTTTTTATTTTTTAAGATGATGAGAAGATCTGTCCCACCATAATTTCTGCGACCTGTCAATAAGTAAACAAAAAGTTAAAATGATTTATTTAGTGGGTTTCAAAATGATTATAATAGGATGAAAAAGATATTTCTGTGGATAAATAATAATAATAACAGTGATTGTTCATTTTTGGAAACGAAGACAAAAGATAAGAACAACCCATCACCACTTCGAGTATTCAGTTGACAAATATACCAATTTCTGCCTTTTGATTTAGTGAAAAATGATTTGTTATACAAGAAAATTGGGTGCTTTTATTTTCTTTTTCTTTTTGGTTGTCTCCTCAGAACCAGCTAATTGCCATTATCATCCAAAGCCTAAATGTACTGTAAGATTTAATCACTTGGAAATCAAAAGCCATTTTCAGTCTCTGAGTAAGACAAATGGAGATGATTTGAAGCTTCATAATCTCCCTTCTACCACCCCAAAAATAAATAAATAAATGAAATTGATGAAGATTTCAAGAACAAGTTTGGAATCTGTCTCTTTTCCAATCAACGTCAAACAAGAAGGAAATCATGACTCGAAAGGTACGAAATAATAAATGCTTAAAAAAATCAGAACCCCACATCGTGACAAATCAACATTAATTGGCTCGGGTTGAGGAATCATAGACCCTTTGAGGTTAAATAATTTTTTTATAAAATTCAAAATATAAAAAATTTCCTCAATTAATATTTTTCTAATAATTTAAACAAAATTGCTTCGTACTATTGTTTACTCCTTTTGGGGAGAAGCAAGAGGCATCTCCCAGATGATTCATATTTTTTCACCCAAATTTTAACTTTAAATTTCCTTTTCACCATATCAAATACATAAATGATATAAATTATACTTTCTTATAAACAAGGTTAAGTTAGATCATATCTAACTATTTCATTCTTTTCAATTATTTTATCAAAATTAATAAAATTTTAATAGGGTATTTTATATATTAAATCATCAATATCTTTTCTTCTACTTTCATCCCTCTTTTTCCTCCTTCACTTTCGCTTTTCTTTTCCTTGATGATGATTTTGATAGGCTTGATTTTGGGCGTGTGACAATTCAATTGGGTTTAGATTTGCATGAGTAGAGGCTTTGATGAGTTTCCATTTGTATAAGTTGTAGTTGTTGTAGTTAGGGTTTTCTAAACTTTGATTTATAAGGTTTCAAATATTTAAATGAGTTGAAATATTATATTTTATGATTCTGACGGGAAACGTAGATAACAGTTTTAGTGGAGTTTGAGTTTGAGTTAGTGTAGTTATAATAATTAGGGTTTTTAAACTTATACTGTTGTGTGAATCAAAATATAAGTTTTAAATTTATAAAAATATTAAATTGTTTTATCTAATACGTTAGTATGAGATATAAAATAGTTAATCTTTTTATTTCTTTTTCAAAAATTTTAGAAGGCAAAATTAGTATTTTATTTTTATAATGTTATATTTTTTTTTAAATAAGTTTTATATAGAAAAATATGATTTATATATTCAACTAGTAAAAAAATAAGTAAATCGATCATTATTTGTAATAGTGAGAATATCTTATAAAAAAACAAAGTGGGGATTTGAATTTAAATGAATCGTTTTTTAAGATATAAAAATTAGAACAAAACCATATACAAATAGATTCATACTCGAAACTTATCTGATTGATTTCGATTTTAGATATTAGTACTGTTTACCCATAACTCTGTTTATATGCTCAAGCCGCTCAATTTTATTCTCAAAATAGAATATTAACGGAGGAAATTATCACATTAAAGAGAGTAGGTAACCCAAATACCTACTATATTATTTATCAAATATATTAATCAATAAAATATTTTTAAATATAATAACTTCTAAAAATAGTTATGAAATTTTTGCACTCTTAATATGTTTCAATGACAAATTGATTTCATGGTCCACATAGAACCTACAAACACCAAATCTAGGGAAAAAAAAATTGAGATATCGATTTCAGGATTTATAATTAGTCAAAATAAAGAATTCAAGATACAAAATCGATTTTAGGGTTGATAGAGAAGTTGAGCAAACCAAATTTAAAGAAAAGGCTGAGAAATCAATTCTAGAGTTCCTGGTTTCATTGAGAAATCTGGTTTAAAGAGAAATGGAGCTAGAAATCGATTTCATATTCTATGGAAAACTCATGCAAATGAAGAGAAATGTTCTATGAAAAAATTATAATTTGTGCTTGATGTATTATTGCCAAAGTGAATGGGGAGATGGAGTCGTAGTTTTCCATGATTGAAAGCTACCACTGACTAAACCCAAGTCAAGAGAATTTAGGGCTGAAAATTAACCAGAATTAAGAATCATTTACTTTAATTAATTGACCACTTTAATTGCTAGAATTTGAACCAATCAAGAAATATAAAGTTGACGTATTAATATTGACCACTAATTTCGTTAAACATCCTTTTTCTCCCACCAGCAATGCCGTGCGGGATTCTGCAATTTCCCTTCAAAACCCGTTTCCCATCTTCGCCTGTTTCAACAATTTACACTATTATTATTCATTATTGACTCATGAATTCAGTCACCAAAAACAGTTTCTTCCGGGCTCAGAGAAAAAGAAACCTGATGAATCGTCACAAGCAACCAGAGTACTCTTTTGTTTTTTCAAGGAAGAAGCAAAGTATAAGACAAAAACTTTGGATGTTTAAGAGGTTTTCCTCGATGCAAATGAGATGAATATGAACATAATTTATTATGCATGTGTGCATGTTTGGATATTTAGAGTAAAATTTATTAACAACTCGATTTATAAATTATTATGGATCAAAGGATATATTCCCACCCAAAGTTTCATTCAAAAACAAAGTTTCACCCTTTAATTTTTAAAATTTCAAACACCTATTTGTTGATCAAAATTAATAGTTAAATTTAACTTAAATTTTATTAAACTTTAATAATAGGCCAAACAACTTGAAGGACTTCCATGTTTTCAATCCATACACCTTTAATTATGCTCATTATGGTAGATAACGTAATTGATTAACTAATTTTCACTGTTGTTGTTATAGTTTATCTTGTATAAGACTCAAAATTGTATGCATAAATTGTTGATAAGAAATCTCAACAATATTTTGGCACTAGAAGAACCTTTGCAAAAAATAATGGATTATTGCCAATCTTTGGCATACCTTTCTTCAAAATGTCTCATAGACATAGCATCATTTTCTTGGACTCTTAATAAAAGGGTGGCAAAAAGGACTTGAAACAATTATAACCTTGTACATATTTTGACGTAACCTACAAACAACTCATGTCATTAAAAAGTTGAAACTCAGTATATAGTTATCTCTTATGGTGTAGCATTCTGAGGTTAGAATGATTTTTTTAAGTCATGAATCAAGGTTAAGAGAAAGACTTTGTAGTCAGAACTAGGTTCAGAAAAAGCTGTGAAAGTAAATAGTCATTTAGAGGCTTTATATGACTTATGCTTAAAGCATGATCATGCGTCATTTGGACACATGCATGTGCATCCTTTGAGTTGTGAAGCACGACTATGCACCTCAGTAACACACGACCGTACGTCTCTCTTGAGTTGCACAACTATATAAAACAAAGGTTTTGCATTTTTCAATCAATTTCCCATTTCTCTTTTTCTTCCTTTCGCTAACTCTAACCAAATTGAAAATCAAAGAGAACCCATTAGAGCCAGTAAATCCAACTTGGATTCAGCTAAAGTTAGAGAGATAGAAGACCTTAGTAGCTCTAGGTAAGTATTTCTTGACCTCTTACATGTTTTCATAGCATGTATCTTCCTATATAAGTTTAATCAATGATAGAAGCATGTTTTTAGATTAATCAACATGATTCTAAAATTATAGTGGTGAGATGGAATAGATTTTTGGAGGTGGAAACATGCTTAGTGTACCCATGTATGTATTTAGATGTATAAGATTCCAAAAACATGTTAGACTACTTTTAGATATTATGAGATGATGAAAGTCTATGATAGAAGTATGTGTTTGCATGTATATATGTTAGGATAAATTTATTTGAAGATTTTTTGAGTTTGGGTTGAGTTCTACAATCTCCAAAGGCGGAGCTGTAGAAGCAGAGCGTGATGCATGTCTGTGCACCCGTTGCGCATGCCCATGTTATCGTGTTTCTTTACATTGTCATGATCATGTAATACATGCACAATTAAGACTAATGTAGTAGTGCTTTCAGACACACAACTGTGTGACTCAAAGGTCACGATCATGTGTGTTTTTCCATTTTTGCATGATTGTATTTATCGGGGTCATGATTATATGTGCATTGAACCTACATGTCCATGTAAGTGTGGAACACAACCATACATCTTTATGCATGATTGTTAATATAGCTGCTTAATTAATTTTTATTATCGTGTCATGATTGATCTTTTACATACTCAAGATTATTTATATTAATTGTTGACAAGAGATTACTCTCACTCGTAACGTTAATAATGGTGGAAAAAGACATGAAAGATAAATTATTCAAACCCAAAATTTCTAGAAGAAAATTTAAAAATCAATTAAAACAATTAAAGGGAAAAGAAGGAAGTAGAAGGAATGGAGTGTAGCCCCACAGACATGGACCAAAAGATGAATAATTGCCTCACTTCGTTAGTTCCCAGATCCCATCACTCCTTAAAAGTATGTAATTACCTGTTAACTTTTTTATCCCCTTCACTTTTGAATCTCAATCATAAGGCCTTGCTACTGCGTCTGCAGAAATGTTATCAATGGAGCAATAATGTCGATATACTTTTGTGGACACAATTATTTCTCAAACAACAATAAGAGAACAGGAAAAAAAAAAAAAACCCTAATTTTAGTCATTCCAATTGTCTTGGCAATTTTTTTTTTTTATTGCCATTTTATCTAAGTATATTTCCATTCATTTTGGGTAGTTTTGAAATTGTTTTTCCATATTAAAAATAAATCAAAATATAAAAAGAGTTTTGGTTGAGAGATACTCTTGGATTGAAAATAATATATTTTTAAATACTTTTATAAAAATATATAAATCTTTTAAAACGTTTTCCATAGATATATTTTAGAAAACGTTTACTCATTACTCTATGAAATTTGATTTATATCATGTCATGTTTAGTTCTTGTCAACAAAACTCATAAAATTGGAATTATCATTAGTGATGATGTAATCTCTTTCCTCACTCACTAAGCAACTGATATTTCTATGGACGGCTACAAATGTATAACCATTGAAATATTATAATAAAAGCACCCAATTACCTCCTCAATAGCAAGAGGCTTTAAGTTTTAAAATTTTGCAGGAAAGTTGGAATTATAATGGTCGAATAGTAGGGAAGAGGTGGATGGGAAACATAGAAAGGGAGTATTCAGTATGGTGGACCAATAATGAAATAGGTTGGGTGACCTAATTCCAGCTTCTCTAATTGTGACTTACAAAGGAAGAAAGGAAATGTCAAAATCAGATGATGAGATGGGGCAAAAATCCGCTTCTTGGTTCGTGCTCCAGTCACTTATACTCAGCTAGTTTGCCTGCCTTCTGCCTTCCTTCGGGGCCTTCCACATATGGATATATAATCTTTGCAATTCATCACCAGAATTTTGAAGATTTTAAAAGAAATACGTCCGTGTATATTTATTTATATAACATGTATACAGTAGATATATGCGTATATAGTATACATTTGAGCACTTGTGTACATTGAGGAAGCAAATTTGAACAACTTTCTGCAACCTTGAGATTTCAGCTGATTTCAGGTAGAGTTTATCTAGGTTACTGGCTTTATATGCCGCTGTGATGGTCAGTTGAATAAGAACTTCGAAACAGAAAAGGCATACCATGTGTTGATGCGGAAAACTGTACTGCATTAACAAGGCGACATAAATGATGCAAAGATATTACATGAGAACGTGAGAAAATTGAAATGCAAAGTAAATGTATTAAGAAAATATAACATAATACAATATATTAATTGCATATTAAGATTTTTAAAATAGTTTGATTGTTAGCGCGAAACTTACATTTATTATTATGTTATTACTCGACGAGAATATAATTTCAAATAATAATTATAGACAATTTTTCTATGATATTAGATGTTGTCAATTTGATTGAGTTAATCACAAAAACGTAGGAGGGTTTTCAAAGAAGATTCAAAGATATTTTAACAATTGATAGATCGATCTTTGGTAATTCTTTGAAGAATCTTTACGAAGCATTTGCATAGTGAAGAAGCCATTTTTTTTTTTAATTTTGTAATAGAAATTGGTCTGCTTGTTTTATCTATTCAAAAGACTTCTATATATAAAGTAAGAATAAAAACATTATTATAATACTGTGATGCAGATCATCCAATTATCATAATGAAGATTTTCCTTTGATATGTGTTATAGTGGCAACTTATGCACCTCGTCTAATGGGGTATGTGTGGCTTTAATTGAACAATCAAGTTTTCTTTTCATTTTAAACATATTTGCTATAATCACCGTATGTTAATTGAAATCTATTCATATGTGCTTTGGGGTAACATGTGTCTAGGTGACATCATGTTGCCCATTGCTTAATTAGGAATTTGCCATCTAATGGTTAGATGATATTTATGACATAATTCTAGAGGGATAAACTTACTTGCATAATAATTGCCTTCCAGTTTTTTGAGTTTGAGCAAACACTCTTAAATTTTTTTGTGCGAATAGGTGACATGTGTACGATAAGGGCTTACATATATGACAATAACGATTATTATGACATTTTTACTTTACATTTATTGATGTGCAATTTTTTAGGTTTGTTAAACAATTACGAGGTTTCAAGACATGTTTAGTTACGATTCAAACCTATCTATCTAATTATTGATACGTGGATATGTTTGAGTTGACAACAAGAATCTCTATCGGCTTAAATGCTTTTGTTTATAAATTGTTTTTTGGAATTGATTTACAGAGAAAACCTAGCAAACTTGCTAACCCTTTAACTTTCAAAATTCAGAATTTTTAAATTTGCAAACTCCATCATTGGGAACTTGTGTGGATATCTTATAATGCAATGATAAGTTATATTGACATTCTTTCCCCACTTTCTATAAGAGTTTCAGTGTTTTCTTACGATTTTAGATTAAGTGTATGCTTGAATTTAAGTGTATTTCTAAAAAATTGATAAGCTTAGGTGTTTTCTAGGTAGAACTAGCCACAGCTTTTAGGGAAAGACCGTTAAGGAAATCATATAATGAGAGGCCATTTTTGTAGGCACATAGTCATAAGAAGAAAATTAGGATTGCACTTTCAATAACACTTTCCTTTTCCTGTCTTTCATATGTCGACTTCAAGTAATGCAAGTTCTAGAAGTCCTAATGAGGGCTTGACTTATCCACAGGCATAAAGTCATCCTTTTTAAGTAGTTTGAATTGAGGCTTATACGAAAACTTAGAAGGTTGAGATAAATGTTTGGAATTGGCTTATTAGGGATGAATTGAGAAAAGAGGATGAATGAAATGCTCTTTTAACAAAGCTAATGTCATGCCCAAAATTTTTGATAGGGTGGTCAGATGCACAATCACTCCCACTCTGTTAAATAATATAGTCGAGCGTTATAACATGTATAAAGTAGAATTATGGGGGAAGTAGGAAAAATAGGTTGAGTTTCTTGCATATAGCTTGACAATATTCTTTGAAGTCATCTTACAATGCAAAGTCATTCTTTCTTTACAAACTTTTATACATTTAAGTAATGTTGAATCACTTCGATCTAATATCTTTTTAGTTGATATCAAATTCGAACTGATAGATAGTCAATATATACGTTGTGTTAAAGGAGAACAAACTAAAAGATCTCTCAATGAGCAAATTGAGTTACATTTACAAGTTTAAAAATCATACCACGTTCTTAAAGACTTACTTTTTGTTAAGATAGAGAGTCAAGAACATTCTCACCATTTACGAATTATAGGATAACGTAAGTGATTGGAGGACCAAATTCTTTAACTATTACTCGAAGAATAAAAAATTCAGGCCAGCAAGAAGGTGTTTTCCTTTTTCTTTGCGTTGTTTCTTGCTTGGGAAGCTTTTCTATTCCTCTTGTCGCATTTTGGAAGGATAATTCAATTTAAACGCTAATATAATTTAAAATTAAGTTCAGAGCATAAATAAAAACTGGAACTTTGATGGAGATGTAAAATGACATAACAACCCTTCCGACAGAAGAGACTGAACAAACCGAAGACTAAGTCCAACCAAATTAATTTTTAAATTAATTAAAATATAAAAATAAAGGAATTAATAATATCCTTCCCAAAAAAACCCACACAAAATCACCGGATCGCACGCACTCTCTTTTAAACAAACCTTCCCCATCCAACGGTCAAGATCCGGTCATCGCTTCCCCCAACTTGCTCGATCTTTATCACCCTTCCTTTACATATAAAAATCCCCCGCCCCCTGCCTTTTAGCGGATCTTTTACCAGTTCTCCGTTTCAGTTTCAAGTTCTTATTATTTTATTTTATTTTTATATCTTTCTTAATTTTAAATTTTTTCTCTGTGATCTCTCTCGAGTAACCACAATGTCGACGACAGAGAAAGAGAGAGAGACTCATGTTTACATGGCCAAGCTCGCTGAACAGGCCGAGAGATATGAAGGTTTCATTTACATGTATTTGTAGCTTTTAATTTTTAGATTTCATTCTTTTTAATCTATAATGTTACAAATCGACGATGCGTATGGTTGTTAGCAGTTTTGATTGATGTAATTGTCTTAACAAATTTAGATTTTGCATTAGAATGAACAACGTTTTTAATCGATAATGTGTGTTGTTTATGATAACTTTTAGTATTGAATTGTGTTTATTAATAATCGTTGAGATTATTTCGTCTTTTTTGTTGTGAATCTATTGTCATGTGATTTTCGTTGGAGTAGATGTCATGAGAAATATGTTTATGAAGAAGATTAGCATTGATAACCATCTCTGAAAGTGGTGCAGAAATGGTGGAGAGTATGAAAAAAGTTGCGAAACTTGGTGTTGAACTGACTGTGGAGGAGAGGAATCTCCTTTCTGTGGGGTACAAAAATGTTATCGGTGCAAGAAGAGCTTCATGGCGCATTATGTCATCAATCGAGCAGAAAGAAGAGTCTAAGGGAAATGAGCACAACGTGAAAATGATCAAGGGTTACCGCCAAAAGGTAGAGGAGGAACTCTCCAAGATTTGTGGTGATATTTTGAGTATCATAGACAACCACCTCATCCCTTCCTCCACTTCTGGAGAAGCCACAGTTTTCTATTATAAGATGTGAGTAATCTTGCTCATAGCATGTACTGATTCAGTTAGAAGTATTACTATAATTGTCATTATCGTTTAAGGATTCACATCGCAAATATGTTATTTTGTCTTATCTGATATGTTTTGATTATATTCAAAAAGCTATCAAGAAAGAAAATACTCTGTTCGTATGACAATAACTTTTTCCTGCCTCTTGCCCGCGTGGTGGACATGTTTGTTGCCGGCACTTTAATCACGATTCTAGCCTACTGAAAAGATATGAATTATCTGGCTATTCTCTTGAATTACTACGTCTTCTTTATGTATGCTTTATTTACGCTTGTGTTTGTAGAAGTTCGCTTGGGTGTAAATAATTTCACATATTCTTATAACTGTAATTTATAATCATGCTCAAATCAGGAAAGGTGACTACTACCGGTACCTTGCTGAGTTCAAGACTGACCAGGAAAGAAAAGAGTCGGCTGAGCAGTCTTTGAAGGGTTATGAGGCACGTCCATTTGACATCTACCTCATACAGAAAAGTGCAAATATGTATCTAGCATTCTTTACTTTATCTTTCCTTGATGTTTACTCTTTATCTTTTTTAAATCCTTATAGGCCGCTTGTGCAACTGCAAACAAAGATCTTCCTTCAACCCACCCAATCCGTCTTGGCCTTGCTCTTAACTTCTCTGTATTCTACTATGAGATAATGAACTCTCCTGAGAGGTATTAAATTTTAATTATGTAATTTAAATTCCTTGGGTTCTTTTTTGGTCTAGTTTTGCTTGATCCTCTGGTTAACTTTTAAAATTCTTTTTTTTTTTTTTTTCCTCAAAACTTGAAGAGCCTGCCACTTGGCTAAACAAGCCTTTGACGAAGCAATTGCTGAGTTGGACACCTTAAGTGAAGAATCATACAAGGACAGCACCCTGATTATGCAGCTGTTGAGAGACAACCTTACTCTCTGGACATCTGATTTGCCTGAAGATGGAGGTATTGATTTTTATGACCGGAGAATGCATAGCGTATCTTAAGTGAGTTTGAGTTAGTACACTTGTGATATAGGAACCAAACATCTCCACTTTACATGATCTAACATGTTGCTCAGTATTTACTCCATTGAGGTTTGAGTAAAAAGGTCATAATGCACACACACACATATATATATAGGAACCAAATTTCCATTTTCTGGTTGGTCTCACATAATTGTATATTAGCAGTAAATCCGGTTAGTTTCAACCAATTTGCATGCATTGAAATATCCTCTTAAACTTGTGTCTCAAACAAAATGGCGATGTGTAGGTGAAGATAACTTCAAAGCTGAAGAATCCAAGCCCGCTGCTGCTGCTGCTGCAGAAGCTGAGGTAAGTATTTATGCTATTCTTTTCACTACAATTGCCAATTCTTTTGCCTTTTACTGTCGCTTAACATGTAATCTGTTGCAGCATTGATGGGTAAGATGAGAGCTATAATTGGCAATGGGAATTTTAAAAGTTTTGCAGAAGCAATTTGGTTTCAGCTTTTCTCAAAAGGGGATTTGGATAGAAAAAAAAAAAAAAAGGCCATTTATGATGCCTACTCATCTTTTGAGTCTTAGCTAAGTCAGATTACAAATTGATCACTTGTTCTGCATTTTTCTCTTTGTTTATATTTATTTTCCTTTTGTTTAAAGTGTTTTGTTTGTCTAGAACTTGTCAAAAATGTTGGATATTTATTTTTATTCTTTTAATCCGCATAGTATTACAATTTCTATGCGCAAGCTTTTTGTAACATGGATCCACAGCATTTGGTTCTTGCTTTGAGCCACATCCTGACTCCTGCATACCCAATTGTAAATGTAATTGAAGTCATGTTCATTTAGTGATACTCTGCTTTATAATTTTTATGATCCTTCCGTCCTGTTTTAGTCTTTGATAGGGAAAACGAAATTGTTCCTAGTACCAAAAACATAAAAAAAAGAAAATCTCTATAAGATCAAAGAAAGGTGTCAAATAAGTTGTTCGGCCTACGGTCTGGTCTAGACTCAGTTAAAATATAATAGGGGGCACAACCATTACTATTTACAAACCGATTCATAAACCGATTTGTTAAAAGCTTACAAGACTATGGCCCGAGAAATTTGGACAGCTTCCCAAGCCTCGAAAAATCCAAATTGGCTCAATCTTTATAGGTCTCGGTCCAGCCCAACCTATTCACACCTCTAAAATAGTGTTACCTAGAGAAAACCATTGTTTTCATCCTGGAGTTTGCAAGTTTCAATACATATTTTTGCTGGGTTCATGCAGAGACATTAGAAAAGGTATTTTCATAAATAGAATTGCACAAAAGTATACTTCTATCAAGATTGTTCACGGTGGAGATCATGTCTAGTCCTAAATTCACTTGATATGAGCTGTCAGAATATGATATCTTGGATAAACCAGCAAGGGAACAAATTAAAAATTCTCATAGCCTTCATTAATCGTACCCAACCCCTCATCAATAATTTAACGTTTAAGCAACTATAAAATGTTAACCATAACTCTCGCATTATAACAATTTAATTTGGTTTGACAAAACTGACCCCCAATAATAAATTCAGATTTCAAACATTTCGTTTCATCAACTATTTCGAAGTTCCCTTTTCCATTTCTTTACCGTTTAAAAAATTCAAAATAGTTTTAACTCGATAAAATAAAAAAGAAATTTTGTTGTAATTGTTTTTTTGATGTTATGTAGATTTTATGATAAATGTTTGTATTAATGTAATATTTCAAGTTTTACGTTTACAAGTTAAATTTGATCGATGTAATAATTGTTTGGTTGATTGAATTATAAATATTATTGAAATTGAAAAATATAGAAACATATTTGTATGGATTAACTTAATCTAATCACAAATTAACGAAAATACATAAATTATGGGCGAGATTTCAACAATATCCTTTGGGTAAGTGTAATGTTTACACATTTCGGAGAGTTTCATGTGATTCTTTGAACCTCCCTGGAGTGCAAGAAAATTGCATAATACCCTCCCAATTGTCAAGAATGTTTTACTTTACCCTCTAATCCTCATCAGCGAATAAGGGGTAAGTTTGAGAGCATAATAAATGTTGAGATTATTGTGATTTTTCATCCCATAATTTTTCTTCTTTTTCAGGAGAAAGGAAATCCCTTGTGGAACCTAGGTTTCAACTTTCAAGTTCCCTTAACCCCTAGCTGTAAGACTCATTGCTCATCTAAGATTTTTGAACCCGAGGTTGGTCTATGATTCTAAACTTGATTAGACCTAACACTCGATTAGATTGAAAGATGAAAAAATGATTAACTAAACTGAAAGGTGTTGGACCAAAATGTCATAATATTTCTTTTAGCCAAAAAAAAAAAAAATCTCTCTTTCTATTTTATTTATTTATTTATTTTATATATTTATTGTCTAATGTAACAAATATGATCTTTCTAATTAATTTTCCTGACTTATATTAGAGGTTCTTGGTTTTTGTTAGAAGATTAAATATGACAAATTTGTATTAAATCAAGTTCTTAGGATTGAGTTGTTTGGTGTTGTTGATTATTTTGATTGACCTTTAAAAGTAATTTGTTTTAATTAATATCCCTAATTTTAATTTATCAATAAGAGGGAATGCCAGCAATGAAAGAGCAACAACCAAAGATAATCTGAAGCAATACTGATCTCATCCGAAGCTCAGACCTTGATCACTACAACATTATTTAATACCGACCAAGATCCATGAGCAAGACAAGTTGCACCAGCAACATATCTATATATATATATGTACACCCAAAATTGATCCTCACTTTTCTTCCTTGTCAAAATAGCTTTGGGGCAAGTTAAAATCTTCCTCATGATTCAGTATTTCCATCTCTTCATCATCCGGTTTCTGAAACACGGACCGATAAGCAAGATCAGCAAGTGCAGACATACAATGAACATTTTATCTTCTCATGAACTGAAATTATATCTCAAAATGCACATAAAAATGAGTTCACAGTCTTTCCCTTATATAATTTTAATTCCAGTACTAGGAAACACAAGCAAACACAATACACAAGTTAAATTTATACCAGCATTTCTAAGTTGTAGAATCGATCCATCAACTGCAAAACCTCATCGGGGGAAAAGTGGCGGTCAAATCTGGGGTAATGAGTTAGCAAAGTGTAAAAAGGGAAAGTGAAAATGAAGATTTACTAGAACCTTTGCACCAAAACCTAGCAATTAAGAAGGAAACACAAACCTTCTCTGCAGAAACTCCATCAGACCATAAAGGACAAAGTGGCGATGTATACCTGCTTGATGAAAATTTCTTGGGGAAGTTATACTTTAATGAACACTTACATAACCCAAGATCCCAAATAAAAGTTTGTCTTCATTGTCTAATAACCTGAGCATCCACTTTCTTTAATGCTGATCATACTTCCCTTTTAAAATGACAGGGGCTCTCACATTACAATTTATTACTTATCAAGTTTAGAACTTGTAATAGCAGACTCAAATAATGGAAAACAAAGTACAAAAAAGGTTCTTTAGAGTTATTAATGAGCAGTCTTATAAGTTATCTTGTCAGTTTAAAATGCTGAAAGGAGGTAATTAAATAACATGTTCCACTTACAGAAAAAACATTCATTTGCCCAACGGTTGGAAGTTTCCTTTCCCTAGTTTTACAATAAATTCAGGTGGCCAAGGTATAAAATTTTTTTTTCCCGGTTAGTGTTTTGATATTTGGAGAAGGTAATGATTTTGAAAGAATCCTACTAAAACCATATAGTTTCAATGAGTTGAGCAGCATGTTAAACACAATAACACTTGGAATTCAAAACAACCTGAATGCAATCTAGCATCTTACTTTTATACACAACCCATTTTTCTTTTTCCTCTCAAAACCAAAACCAAGGAAAAGTGAAACCCATATGAAAGACAAAAAGCAAGTCCGAGTGAACCTGCCTCGAAGCTTGACTGGAGGGTAAATTTCAAGAGCTTCCAAAAGTCTAAGCTCCAATTCAACCTGTGATTGCTCCTACTTAATCATTAAAATAACATATTAGGACAATTAATTAAACACAATAATTTAAAAAATGAGGGCAAATAACAAATCAGGTAAACTTCAGAAAAAAATTCAATATTTTTCATATCTAATCAATTTTAACGCAATTGGACTAAAACACCCTCAAATAAACATTGACATTACACCATAATAACTATTCATTGCTCCTACCATGTAGGCCTAAAAAGGGTATTTCGATGAGAAAATGGTTAGATGTGCCAAAATCCTTGGAGGTGAGTTGCTTTTCTAATAAAAAACAAAATAGAAAAAGAGAGACCTTGGAGAGAGAGGAAGCGGAGGAAGGAGGAGCTTTGCATGGAGAGTGAACCGACATGCCTTCTTGTTCTTCTTCCTTCTCTGTTTCTTCTTCTTTCTCCTTCTCTTTGTCTTTCTGCGTACCCATTGTGCAGCCTTGTTCTTTTGTTTTTCAACAGACACAATACTACGATTCTTTGTTGAGGTAAAAATTTTCCCGATGTTTTCGATTATACTGAGAATTGAGCAATGAAATGAAAATTAAAAAAAAAAAAAACCAAAGCAATTTCTTGGTTAGGGTTTTACCTTTGATTTAATCGCGACAATGAACTTTGAAAAAGACTCTGTATGTTTTGGGTTGCGAAGTTGGACCAGCTCAAACGGGCTCAGTACTACTTGGGTTGACCTTTACTTAGCCCACCCCAACTCCGCTTAAGTAAATATTCGTCCATAATTGCTGCTTGTTGCCGTATGTAATACACCATGCTGTTTATCACTCAAGCCAGCGCTTCACTCACAACCATTTAGTCTGTACCAAAGTTTCCATGATTTTTCAAGATCAACATCATCAAATTTAAAGTTGATTGAAAAGCGGAGATCTAGTCATTCAATCAACCTTTATCCAACCAGCTATGCATCATCACTATCCTCACACATTCAACATACATATTGGAGTTCAACATCCATTACTGTTATGCTCAGCTCCATATTTGCTTTAGAACTTCTTGTAATTGATGGGCAAACATCTTAGTTTTAGACTGGTAGTGGGATTGTAGGAGGTAGGTCATCGTTTTCCAAAAATGAAGGGGAAGGGCTCAACTCATTTATAATTTCTATGGAGTTTTTAATGAGGTTACCTCAAAGCCGAGTGAGTTGACGAATATTTTATTGCTTTAGCGAATCAATATATGAAATGCAAAAGTTGGCCTTGATGTTCGTGTTTATGGTTGCAGAAACTGAAATCAATCTTCTAACCAGAAACATTATAGGGAAGTTCCGTTAAACGACAATTCTCGCCCAAACGATTCAAAACTCCCTAAACTATCGCCTGCTTCATTTCCTGTCTCCCTGTGGCATCACTATCACGGTCCATTATTCAACTACTTGCTTCAACTGTTCAAAGATTCTTCTTAATTTACACCAGTTTTTCGATTAAACATCATGTTTTTTTCTTGTTCACTTGATTAGTTTCAGCTCTAACTTGTCCTAAACGCTCCCATGCACACACTCTCTGTTAACCCCGCTTTATGTTATCTCTAACTATCGATTTCACCGTCACCCTTTCGTTTTAAATCCTTAAACCGAAAACCCCATCACCAAAACTTAACTGGAGCCTTTTTTAATCGTTTCATTTTATTTTTTTTCCTGATGTTTTGATGGCTTCAGTAACTAACCCACTTCACTCTTCTACCAAAACTCCTGGTATCTCTTCACTCTACGGCCAAAGGACATAATCCCACCCATAGTTTGAGGCGGGGACAAAGTCCCACCCGCCAAGTTTAGAAAGCCCGGATTCCCACCCTTCATCCAATTTCCATCCAATTTCATTAACATGTTTTATGAAATGACAAAAATACCCTTATTAATAAAATTTTATAATAAAAATATAAAATAATATTAAAATATATTAAAATTATAAAAAAATATTTAAATTTTAAAAATTAAAAAACCAGCCACCGCCGCCGTGCCGGCGGCGGTGGCCGCACCAAATAGCACCAGGTGGCCGTTCCGGCCACCTGGTTTCAAGGGAGGCCAGATCTGGCCTCCCGAATCGACGGAGGCGGCCAGATCTGCCCACCTCCGCCCGAAACCTTGGCCAAAAACGGCCATTGGGGCCAAAGCCGGCCACCTCCGGTCGTTTCCGACCTTTTTTCTGGCGGAGGCGGTCAGATCTGGCGCCTCCTCGATCTGGCGCCTTCGCTAAAAGAGGAGGCGGCCAGATCTGGCTGCCTCCGTCGATTCGGGAGGCCAGATCTGGCCTCCCTTGAAACCTGGTGGCCGGAACGGCCACCTGGTGCTGTTTTCGGGGGCCGCCGTCGCCGGCTCGGTGGCGGTGGCTGGTTTTTTAATTTTTTAAATTTAAATATTTTTTTATAATTTTATAAAAAATTTTAAATTTTTTAAATTTTAATATTATTTTATAATATTTTTAATTTTAATTTTAAAATGACAAAATTACCCCTAGAATTACTGTTAACTGTTAGATTTAACAGTCAACGGGTGGGAATCCGGGCTTTCTAAACTTGGCGGGTGGGATTCTGTCCCCGCCTCAAACTATGGGTGGGATTATGTCCTTTGGCCTCACTCTACTTATTAAAGAGCAAGGTTCATCATCAAGACGTATTCAACTTAAAACTGGGTCACTGTTTGTCCGAAAACCACTCGCTTGGAGTTTTCGCCGTTGCATGAGAAAAGGAATATCCTTTCGGGGTTAATTTTTCCGGCGAGTTGTTGAAATTTACGGGCTGGAGTCAACAGATAAGACGTCGAAGAACCTTTGACTTTCCGGTTGTTACAGCTGCTGCGGCAGACGCAGAGGGTTGTGAGATTAAGATTTCTGATGGGTTAGACTCGTGACTTGGTTTCTGGTTTCCTGCGTTTTGATTTTTGCGTTCTTTTTCCTGTTTGGTTGATAGTGCAGCAAAGCTTTGGCTTTTTGTCTTTTTTTTATAACTTGTTATTTTTTTAATCCCGTGTTGCGACCAAGATAGAGAAATTTTGTTTTAGATTTTCAGTGAAGTTCTGATTTTATGTCACCGCAGGCATGTGGTGCCTTCAAAGAGCTTTGCTGAGAGATTTCCCGTCTTAGTTACTGGTTTCTTTTTCTTTATGTGGTAAGCTATTAAATTAATACTTGTATGCTTGTAGAATCATATTCTAACTCGAAATTTCAATAGTAAAAAAAGAATGCATCTTCTTCACTTCTTTTTTTTTTTTAATTGATTCTAAGCAAAGGACATGGAAAATTTTACTTCTGAAGGCTATGAAAGCACTTCCAAATCATTCCTTAAATGTCGTGTTCATGAATATAGTTATTGTGGTTGTGATTTCATTTCAGCTTACACGCCAAAACTCTGTTTTGTTATGGATTGCTGTCTACATGATTGCTAAACTCTAGATGTTGCCGGCATTTTGTTTTCTACAGGTACTTCTTAAATGTCATCTTCAATATACTCAACAAGAAGGTCTGCTATTACTTCCCATAACCATAGTACATTACCCTCATAGATGAGTTCGTTGTTTTGTCACATTAGTGGATTTCATGTTGCATCCTTTGCATAAATAGGACCAGATGGTATATCATCATTCCATTTGTTATGGATCTCATAGACTTAGCTTTTCTAAATTTTATCCTATAGAAGTTTCTCTCTGCAGCTTTGTTTCTGTTATTCATCTTCTGGTTGGAGTTGTATACTGTCTTGTTTCATGGGGTATTGGTCTACCTAAGTGTGCTGTAAGTTCAATTTCTGACTTGCTGTCTCTGTTCTTCAAGACCCATTCTGCCTCGCCCTTGTAATATAGTTTTCTTTTGTAACCAGCCAATCGATAAGGATCTCTTGTTGTTATTGATGCCAGTTGCATTCTGTCATGCCCTCAGACATGTCATGTCCAATGTATCAATTGCCGCTGTTACTGTATTTTTTACTCGCACCATTAAAGTTGTAAAAAGTTTGAGATAGGGCAAAAGCATCTTACTCAAGCTATTTTCATTCTTTTAGTGAACTATGGGGAAAAATTTATCTTATTTGTATTTATATAAACATGGATATAAACATGTTCTTTTTAGAAACAGGAAAAACATTATCGTTACAAGATTGCGGTCCAAGTTATTGGTGTACATTGTTTGCTTAGTACCTGTCCAATTGTTAAAATTAGATGCAGGTTGGATGTTTGAAATGGAGCCCTGTTTAATACTTTAGTGGTACACGGTATTAGAGGTGTCTATTCACTTGTATTTTGAGTGAAACATGTTCTGCTTCTTATCTATCTTGTGCAGGAATATATTTTATTGACGATCTTTGTTCTTGTTTTATCGTTTCTAGTTTCCATGCCATGAAAGCCTTTGAAATCTGGGCAGGAAAAGGGTTTAACTAGTGAACTATAAAAGCTGAGTGCAGTTAGATACAAGCTTTTTCATAAATAGATAAATTTGATTTTTTGGAACTGACTGTTCTATCTCATGTCTTTACTGTAGTAAGCTGTACTTGTGCTCTTGCCTTTTCTTTGGCCAGTGCCCAATATCTTTAAAAAGTTTGAATTAGGATGGTTTATACTCACTAACAATTTCTCAATTTTCTTTCACAGCTCTGGGGCCATTCTTCAATGCTGCTGCTTCTCAATTTGTTTTGGGCCACCATATTTCCTTGCCCTTGTGGGTATCATTGGACCCTGTTGTTATTGGTAACTCTAGACTATGATCTTCTATCTACTATCTTCTCTCTTTGTTTAAAAATAGCGCTTAACTTTGAAAAACTTGACTTTTGAAGCAAATTACTAGTTCCCTTGGATCTATATACTATTTGAAGTCTTCTCATATATATATATTTACTACTGGTGGTATCTGTTACTCTATCTTTAGGTATTTCAATGGCTTCACTGACTGAACTTTCTTTCAACTGGATTGGTTTCATCAGTGCAATGATTTCAAACATTGCATTTACTTACCGAATTATCTATTCAAAGAAAAGCAATTGTAAGATTTGGAAGCGTAATCCTTGATCTACAATCTGTATCTTGTTTTATAAATGGTGTCAGGCTCTGAGGCTTATGTACCCTGATTATTTCAAAAATGCTTTTCAAGCCTAACATATATACGTGAATTACATGGCTCCTCACTTCCCTTCACTTTCCTCTATTCATTTTTTTTTTTTAAACATTTTTTATCCTCAATTTCTAAGATTCTGAATCTAATAGATCTTGAAATTTCTTCCAATTTAGAAAGTTGTCCTCTGGAGATGTATGATTCTCGAGTGTAATGATACCTTGGAGATGCTTTGATAAAGTTTTGTGGCCTACTAATTGAATGAGTCTATTCACTTGCATTGTCTGAGCAGCCCAGCAAGACAATTATAAATGGAATGCATTGTATATGACTAACAGATAAGATTTGTGGGAGGAAAATTTGAAGATAGATTTTGAATCAGCTTTTTGCCGCATTTAGTCCTTGTTAAGATTCGGTATCTCTATTATACTTAATGCATATCAGGTAGCATCTTGGAATTTGCAGTATTAAACTGTCTGTATATAAAGTGCCTTCAAAAAATCTGGAATATGCTGCACGTGCTAGTCAAGGAGCAATTCTATCGCATCTTTAACTACCTTGGCATTGTCTCTCTATTCTAATAGTTGCAGAATTATGCAGGCAATAAGATCTCCATGCAATCCGGGATTGGTACCACTAGCAATTGCAGGTGTTGCTGTCTACTCCGTCATAAAAGCAAATATGGAAGAGCAGAAACGAGTAAGCTTTTGTAAGCCATAACTCTTTCATTTCAGACATCTTTTTCACTGGTATCTTATATTCAAGTGGGTTGAGCCGTGGGTTATACTTGTATACCCTCTTGCCATTGGAATTGTTTCGTTGGCTGTTGTCATCATCAGCGAGCATTATCGTATGCCATTGGTGGTGGATCTATGGTTTGACAATCGAGCTTCATCGTGATTTGTTGCTAGTGAATAAGACACAATATTTACTCTCAACATTTACAGGCATTGTCATAGATTTTGTTTATTAATCTAGTTGTGAATTTTGTCAATTGTTTCAGAAAGCTGCTTTGACTGGTGCTTCATAGGGGGAATTGGTTAGTTTGAGCAGAATGCAAAGCCTTGTGTACTAAGGAGAGTAATAAAGGAGATAGAATCTTCAGAGGCCTGACTCACAGAGTTGATGCTGGTAACTGATTTGGAAAAGCAGTGACAATGGGATTTAAAGTCTCGGAAAGTAGGCTTTATACAGTGAAATAATAAGACCTGAATTCATTTTCGATCAATAATATAATGTAATGGAATATTGTGCTTTTGGATAAGCTAATACCACCTGCAAGTCAAATTTAACTTGTTTATTAATATTAAACTAAGTGAATTCTTTTCCACTAATGTTCCTCATAAAGCACAAAAAGAACAGATAATTGAACAGGTGAAATTATAAATATTGCTGTGGGAAAGCTATGATCCTAGTATTAATTGTTCCAGGACTCAAAACTGATAACAATCAGATAATTTACACAAAAGAAAAAGACGAAAGATCATATAGAACTAAATTGTAGACCATAACTTGTTGAACCATATCAGCATCATCATCTTTGTTGAGATTCTCAAGACTACCAAAAATTAAAAGCCAACCTACAAAAGAAAAATAAACATTCAAGAATACACTGAACATGTCTGATACTAAAATATCCAGGGCACTAAAGGCACATGAATACCAGTAAATGACAGTGAACTAAGGGCATCAAGGTGACAAACACCAGTGATCACAATGTCTCTCTAACCAGAACATTGCAAACTAATATAAGATCCTACACCTTTACAGTTAGGTAACTTATGGTAAATATAAAACAAAAATTAAGTAGATCATCCCAAGAAGCTAGAAGACCTGACCTAACTTACAGGGTGATAAATGAAAATTCTTATTTGGTATAGTCTAAGCAGATCATTCTGAAATATAATCAACCAAATAATTTATGCTAAAATAGAATTACAGGGCAACAAGGATCAAAACCACCCAGCTTTGACATCTAAGTTATTCAGCATGAACCAGAACTTACTCATCAGGCATAATCAGTGCTGTACTGGAGATTAAACAGTAAGTTCCTACGATTCTCCGAGCCCATTCGTATCTCAAACTTTTTAGCCAGGGCTTCAACCTTGTCATCACTTTCATAGTCCATTTCTCGTAAGCATCGCCTTCTGACCCTTTTTAGAGATTCTTTTGAGGGTGAAAATCCAGCAGTTACCTGCCAAACAGATATGCATGACTTTAATTCTGTAGACCCCAAAAAATCATAGAAACACACATACCACTGGCTTACCATGTCATCAATTACAGAGAGAGCTGCTTTCTGATCTCGGTTGATAAGATGAGCATCAACAAGCAAAGAATATGACATTGCATTGGGTTTAACGCCCAAACTTACTAAGTGCTCAAACACCCTTGAAGCTTCATATGTCTGCCACAAGAGAGTAGAATGAATTTTCATTTCAAAACTTGCATTTTAAACTGGAAATTGATAATTAATTCCATGTGCACACAATGCAAAATAATAGATGACAATGCAGTTGGTCCAATTTCCACAACAGCATATATATGGGCTTTCAGGAGATATTAAGCCATTTAATCAACCCCAAAAATAAACATTCTTAAAATTTATCATGACTGTAGAAAATAAAATTTTAAATGAAAAAGATAATTATATTTTAAAATTTTATATAATTAAATATAATATATTAGGGGAGACGAGAAGGGGAATTAGCTTCTCAATGCATTCCCACAAGTCCACAATAAGTGGGTATGCAAATGTACTGGAGGATGCACATTTGAGATCACATGTTAATATTTGTGAATTTCAAAGTTAACAGTTAAGTGCACAGAAGGGCCAAAGCATATGCACCTTCTTGAGCTTCCCAAATGCATACATTAGAGCATTGTATGAATGAATATCTGGAGTCAACCCAAAAGAAGAACCAATTGCCTCAAAAGTTTGGTAGGCACGGTCAAGGTCCCAAACATTAGCACAACCTAAAATTATACAATTTAGAGCAGCAACAGATTTGTAAGGAGGATCTGCATTGCTCAAATTCTCAAGTTGAAAATACACCTGGGAAAATTTTAACAATGCAAAGTTAGCAACAAGCAGCAACACAATGAATAAATGAATATTCAGCTACCACTACATGTTAATACAAATCAAAAGTGCAAACATATCAATCTCAAAGTTCAAGAGAACTATTATAACAGTTTCTAACAAGATGTAAGGGATAAAAGTAATGTTAACAGAAATAGCAACCATCAGTCTCTTTTCTTTTGTAACTGCAAATTTTATTCTATATCTACATTTTTCCACATTAAAATAAATGTTTATGCTGGAGCTTGATATGCAGACCTACAGGGGGAGAAGATAATACATGATGTTCAACATCTGTGAAACTTGATGCTTGGTAGAACAAAAAACCATTGACCAAATACCCAAAAAATATAATAACAATATTAAGGTAAAATAATAACAACAATAAAGAACAATATTAAAGTTTGATGAACGTGCTCGATATTTGGGTCTTGATTCAGAAATATCTAGATTAAGATGAATCTTAAATAATTGTCTATTCATCATAAGATGGGCACGTGATAAACAATCTGATCTGAGATCTAAAAGATTTTTTAATAATACCGAGTCTAATGTCTCAAAACCCTTCTTGGAGCAGGCAATGACCAAAGGATTTAAAGAGGTAAATGGCGAGAAAAGTTCCTCCTCAACATATTTGTTGGAATTCCCATAGGCTGTCTCAAAATCATGCAAGGTACTAAAAGCCCTTTGAAGATCACCCAGTGATGCATGAAAATATATTTTTCCAAGATAAGATTCAGGGTTAGGGCCCTTCTTTTGACGCAAAGAGCGACGTAAGATAGCCCATGATGCATCCAATAGTGTTTGACTGTAAGTCCTTCCTGCAGTTCCAAGTACTGACAAAACCAATCCTTCATCTACAGAAAGCAGAACAGGGGGCCTTGCATTCTCACCCTGAGCTATCCACCTGGCCATAAACTCCAAGGCATAAAATGCTAACCTGCTATTATCTTCTTGAACTGCAACTTCAGCCATATAATTACACATGATCCAAGTCGGACAAAGTGCTTTGTTTTGATCCATTGTCTGACAACACCCATAGTAATAAAGTCACTTTTAAATATATATTATGAGTAGACACCAACGAAATCAATCATGTACCTTGCACTTCTCAATAATGGAAACCAGTACATCCAGCCTGCCCTCGTTAACACAGCTTTGGACACATTCAGTAAACACTTTCGTAGACAACATATAACCAGATTTCAAGGCCATATCTAAGTATTTCAAAGCAGCATCAATCTGGCCTGCTAAAAATAGCATGCCAATAAGTAAGTCATATGACTCATCATCAGGCAGAGATTCTTTCCCAGTTTGCAGCATCCTGATTACAATAAAATGAAGGGTGATCCATCAAAAATTGAACATAAATGTGAATATTACTTGTAGAAGACAGACTCAAACACTGATGTGAAAAACTAGAAAATTCCAGAAATGAAAAAAGGAGTTATGTAATTAAACACACAGCGAAATAGCAATACAAAATCCTTGTCAGACTCAAACCAGGGAACACCCTTATTTACACTAAAAACTATCCCATCCACAGAGTTGAGGCTCAAAATATATTAAAAAATACGCACCGAGATAAAAATTCCACAGAAAATTCACTTGCATAACAAGCCATTCTGAGGCTTGAAATTACATTATTTTCTACACTTGATGATCTTAATTTTACCCTCCAAGAGAAGGGCAGAAATGAACACACTATCAGAACAGATTTACAGCAACACAATCATTACATTACAGTACCCTAGGGCTCCAGTGATTTTTATTTGTATGGGTTCCTTCGTATTTCATTTATTAAAAGCTGTTATTCAAAGTAATCATTTTCCACAGCCCTGTGTCATGTTTCAGCCTACTACAGCAAAGTAGTTCAGTTTTTCCCCGCCCGATGTTATGTTTCAGCTTACTACTATGGTAAATAATCTTATGACAAAGCACAAGTCTTAAATAATCTTCACACTTCATGCCAACAAAAACTACCACAAATGATTGCTAACATGAATATGCATATAAATGCATAAATCCAGGAAAATGGGATTCTAAAAGGTATTATTTGTGCATACAATTTCCTTTTTGAAATTGAAATAGTAATAGTTTTGATTCCATTTTTCAAAGACTCTTATTATTACATTATTATATTGTGCACAGTTCGATTTGGTCTAGCTTAGAAAATTTTCAAGTGAAACCGAAAAAAATGTTTTGGTAAATTCCCAAACAAAACCAAACCAAACTATTTTGTGCTTCAAAACAAACCGAACCGAATTAAAAAATTATGTTTTGGTCCAGCTTAGTTTACATTTTCAGCCAATTGAAATTAAACAAAGTATTATGAACGAAGTATGTGCGATCAATCATATTTTCAATATCTATAAAGTTTTGTTAATTTTAATTCTTTGGTATCAATACCATAACAGACTCAACATAATAAGAATTATGAACATGCATTGTTGTCTATATAATTAAATTTATCAGTCCTCGTTAATGTATTGAAAAACTTTGAATCTTGATTAGTAGCTACACAGTTTTTTTATTCAATTTTGATTAATTAGAAACTGATGTTATCAATCAATAAAACAAGTGAAATAATTAGTCACATCAAATCCATTACGGAAAAGAACTTAGGGCCTAATGATATAAACCAGTAAATACATTAAAATGCAATGTATATATTCAAACCCATCGATGAAAGTAAAACAAACATAAAAATAACTAACCGTTGAAGCAACTTCTCAGCAGCCTCAGTCTCCCTAGCCTGGTGCATAGCTTTCAAGATCAAATTAAATGATGCTGTATTAGGCAGGATAGCAAAATTCTCCATCTGGGCCACTAAATCAAGCAAATCAGCAGCACTAGCACCCATCATTAAATTAGCCCTCAAATAATGATTATACAGATTAACATCAGGCTTATTCGGCTTCCCATTACTGTCCAAACTCCGAATCCAAAACTCAAACATTTGCTTCATATCTGACCATCTTTGACTCGTCATCCAGTCAGCAAAAACATTCATTAAACCCTGCACATCAAGTGGTTGTGATAATGCCTGAATGCGTGGGGCCGACGTGTTATGGAGACCTAGAGGGACCAAGGACTGAGTCAGGAAGGCCGAGCTGGTAACTGGTTTACGCCAGTTTTCGTTGTAAAGTGGGCTACCAGTGGCAGGGTTTGGCGGGAGAGGAGATGTTTGATTGGACTCGGTGAGTTGGGGTTCTTGGGCAAGGAAAGTGAAGGTAGAAATGGAGATACATTTGAGTTTGAGATTTGGGTTTAGGGTTCTAGGAAGAAGGGTTTTGGTTCGCGTGAAAATCAACATCGGAGCTGCTGTTGATCAAGGGAGGTCAAGTGAAATGAAGAGTTTAGTTAGGGTTTTTATGTTGAGTTTTTAGTTCAGGGTAAAAATTCGGCCAATCAAATTATGACACGTGTCGTATTTTAGAGATAATGAGAAAACGGAGTTTTGAGTACGGATTCGGGCCATGGACTCCAGCTTTGGCAATTGCTTTCGAGCCCTAACCCATACACTAAATATTGATTTACAAATTGAATTAAATAGAAAAACGTGGCAAATGCCACTTCATCTGCCAGGTCACTATGTTGACACATCAGTTCCCAATTTTCCTTAATAAAAAGTTCTTAAAATTTTCCAATTCTCTCTTTCTATTGAAACTTTAAGTCAATTTAAGAATCAAAAACTCTTAATACTAAAACGTGTTTTCAAATGTTTAAAATGATTTAAATGCTTGTTTTTGTATAAACGATTTCATCCAAGTTTAATGTATTGATCATCTTTTTGTAATCCCTAAAGAGTTAATCAATTTTATGTACACCCCTTTTAATTGGGTTTTTTAATTAATTACCCAGTTAAGGATAACATGTGGCAGCTACATAAAAGGGCCCCTACAGCTTTGCAGTTAAGCAAAGAGGTTTTGGGGCATCTAAACAAGGGCTAATTGATAACTAATTGCGGATTAATGGGATTAATTCTAACGCTTATCCTAGGCAAAGCATGTGTATTTTCTTCCTATTTGAAGCCACCCACCCCCGCCCCACGCGCGCCACCCCCCCCCCCCCCCCCCAAAACTACTTTTCACCAACTTAAAAAGACAAAATGCTGCAACTTTAATGAATTATTAAGAGTGGGTCTCTTAATAATACCCAAAAATTTTTATTCTTCAATGTTATATATTATCTTATTCTAACCCAAAGAAATTATCCCACAAATAAACTAAGCCAACAAAAAATTTCCAAAGTATTAGCATAATGTCTAAGCTCAAACCTCCAAGTTTGTCAAAAGGTTCCATTGATAAAAAACACAGGTGTCAAAAGAGAGATGTGAGAAGAAAGGCATCTTTATTCTTTACCTTTGTGATTTGTGGTCCAATTGTTGTCCTTCTGGGAATTTCAAGAACTCAATCAAACACTTTAAAGACCCCTCCCTGATATAATTTATTTTAAAAAAAAAAAGTGAAGCTAAAAAGGAACCACAGAATTTGCTCACAAATACTTCCAATTTCTTTCTTATGCCTTCTGGCTCTACCTAGTCTTTTACATTTCACAAAAGGGTATCTTATAATGTTATGTTTCATCTTTTATTATTAATGATTTTATACTTTAATTATTATTGATTATAACCTCACATCTCTGCCTTTAATCTTCTTCCCCTCTGGCCTAGATTCTCCTTTTCAACTTTAATATTATTTAGAAGTTTCATCTTTACCTATTTTTCCTTTTTGGTTAACGGGTATTCACATTTTTATTTATTTGTTTTTTAAAATCAAGAATAAGAGATATACCTTCATTTGGTTTTCCATATAAATTGTCTCTGATCTTATAAATATTAGTTACAATGTCACTATCTGTGCTTCCTTTCTAATTTGGTAATGGCTTGAGAGGCTTATCTTTTCATGAATATAAACATTTAACTCTATGAAGTTGACATATCTTTTGTGCATCCAGCTATTTATAAAAGGTCTCAATCTTCCCCATTATAAACCAACAATTTCAAGTTAATTGATACAGAATCAGCAAGCTGAATTGACTTTTAGTTACAGCATACTTTGCCCTTTTGGTGGAAAGATTTGTGCATAACTGAAGTGTTTTTGTGGGGAAAAAAAAAAACAGTTTTTTGTTCTCAAATGTTTTTGAAAACAGTTTTTTGTTAAATATAGAGAAAGATGACTGAAAATTATTATGGTGTGGCTAAGGTGGAATGTGGTGCCTTTGAGCATAATTATAAGTGGGTTGAGCAAATCATTGTGCCTGGATCCCAAGTTCTGAATCATAATTCTTGAAGCAAAGCCAGAACAGAGTAAATTATAAATGGTCATTTCCTTTTTTTTTTTAATGTTTATTGAGGAACAAGATTTCACCCATATGAAGTAGGATTTTACTGTTAGGTCTGCTCAATTTGTTGGCATCCCTTCCTATGCAAATGCATTTAATAAAAAGATGGTTTATGTTTTATTATGCATTTAAGTTATTTAATTTGTGATGGACAATAATTATCCAAGTGGTTGAAGTTATGAAAAATGTTTTAGAAAGAATGTCAAAACCAGATAAAGATAAACTAGAAACTTCCCAATAAATCTTCAACCTAATCTAGCTGCCTCAATAAGATGGTGTATGGAAATGGAAAATAGTAATTTGATGAAGACGAGGAATTGGAATTGAAAGAAATAAATAGAGATAGAAATCCAACCTGTAAAACATGGAAGATTATTGAAAATTAAGCATAAAAATGAGATTCTGATATTCCAAAAGCTTAAAAAAATAAAAAGAAAAGAAAGGACATGCATACTGACAGCACATTCCGAATAGATATCAGAGGAGCGCTCATGGTAGGTCCTTTTGTGTGACAAAACCGGGTCTTAACTTAACCCAACCTGCTTTAACTTCTGATCCTGCGCATGAGTTTATGACCGTTTGAAAGAAAGCAAGAAAATGCACAGAACACAAGCATAAAACACAATAAATCTGTCAAATACAAGACAAGGCTCTAACATTAAAGAAAAATAACACTACAATAATCTCTTTAGACTAATAAATACATAATAGTGTAAAAAAACATGATAAAAAGGTACTACTACAGATATAGACAACCCCCATTACCACCGACCCTCAATCTCTTATACTTGTCTAGAAATCTCCATCTCCCCACACCACTTTTTCTCTCTTTCTCTCTCTGTCTCTCGTACTCTTCTATCATTCACTTCAACAAACTCGCTTAAAAGATTGTGTTTTGATTTCCCATATTTTCTTCCATAATCTTGCATTAATCATGGCTGCTATAGTGTATTTAGTGCTTTTCTTGGCCATGGCTGGCCATTCAAGTAAGCTCCTTGATTTTTTTGATCTGTCTTCCTTATATGATAAGAGGTTTCTCTATGTTACCCTCTTTGATCTACTTTTACTTATCTTTTGATGTTTTTTTAATAATTATCCAGACAAAATTCCTGCTTTTGAATTCCATTTTAAGTTTGGTTGTATTTTTTTTGAGGATAATTGTAATTGTTTTTGCTTTTTTTTTTTTTTTTCAGGTGCCCTTTATTGTTTATGTAAAGATGGGGTAGGTGATTCAACTCTTCAGAAGGCAATAGATTATGCCTGTGGAGCTGGAGCTGATTGCACCCCCATCCTCCAAAATGGTGCTTGTTACAATCCCAACACTGTGAAAGATCACTGCAACTATGCTGTTAACAGCTATTTCCAGAAGAAGGGTCAAGCTTCCGGCAGCTGTGATTTTGCAGGCGCTGCCACAACTAGTGCCAACCCTCCTTCCAGTAAGTCCCTTTTCAAAAAATAAAAATAAAAAAGAAAAGAAAAAAGCCACTCTCTTTTATCTACTACTTCCTTCTCACTTTTCTTCCCCATCCTTCTTTTTGTAATTTTCAGATGTTGCATCCAGCTGTGCTTACCCTTCAACCGCCAGGTTTGCCCTTATCTTTTTTCCTGTTTCTGTAATTTTAATATCATTTTTTACTGTCTATGAATTTGTTGTGGCTTGGATGCCTTACTCTTTTGAGTACTCTTAAGTTGTACCATGCTGGGTCAGTGGATCTCCTGTTCTTCTGCCCTTTTTTCTTCTCTTTTGATGGATGAATCTCTACTAACGAGCTTTCAGTGTCAACAATCTGATACCCAACTCTTATGATTAAGTTAATATCTGCATTAATTTTCCTAATATTAAAAAATTTCAGTGGTTTTCATCATGTTGACAGCTGAGATGTAATGAAGTTGATATTTCTTTAGTCCCTTGTCTCATTTTCTTGGCAACTGTAAATTCATCTCAGTACTAATAAAAATGCACTTAATTTTTTATTCTGTTGGTGGGTTTGGCTCTTATTTTTACAGCACCACCGGCACAGGAACAGGCACCACACCGACCACAACCACCACAACACCAACAACATCAACCACACCTTCAACTACAACAGGTACTCCTAATGTGTTTGGTGGCACCACTGGCACTCTTGGCCCGACTGGAAGCGGCACTGGCGGCATCACCGACGCCAGTGCCGGGCCTCGCCTTTCAATCATCACTCACTTACATTTCTCATTGGCTGTGGCATCATCACTGGCATTGCTGTGGGGTTCAACCCTCAATGTAGCGCAGTGAAGCCAAGAGTGGTTTGATGTGAGTACTAGGTTTTGCCACGAATGGATGGGTAAGCATATCATTTCACAATGGTCCTGAGGCACAACCCCACTAGTGTTTTTTTTTTACTTTCCTTATGTGAAGAAAGTTGGGGAATTTGATTCCTTTTGGGTGATTTGACTGCTATTTGCGATAGAACCTGGTCTCTTTCTTTTTAGATTTTTCGTTCTGTATATCTAGGAAGAGGCAGTATTTATTATTATTATTATTTTTCCTTCTCTACGCACCACCTATCACATCCTACTTTGCTTTTCTTTTGGGTTATTTTTACGTAGCTAATATAGGTAATTATTAAATGCAGACTACGAACCATTTACTCACTTCATGACCAAAGTTTGTCAGAAATTTAAGGAAGAATAATTGAGGTTTGACAGATTGCAGATTTTGAATTATTTGTCGAGATTATGCGTTGTGAACCACCTGCCACATACCAACCATTCAGTTATAAACAGATCAAGGACTGTCAAAATATTACTGAAAAGCAAGCAAATTGGATGGTGTGCATTGTATCAGATTTCTAATCGATGCAATTATTAATTAATGTGACAGCCAATCGACAGATTACTGCCTTTACATCGCCAAAATTCGATTTCTTAAAGGACAAAGCTTTCGCTTCTGACAATTTGTCATCATGATTATAAAATTACTGGGAAATCTGAACTCCCAGTGAGTTTCTTCTTCACAATTAGCACCAAAATATGCTAAAAGAAAATATCACCTTATTTCGCTGGGCGGGCCTTCAATACCGAGAAACACACTGAACTTGGCTTTTCCATGAGGAACGTGACCACAGCTTTGTACTGGGCAAATAATTGAATTTGGCAATTTACAGTGCTAGCTCTGCATTTATATTGTTCCAATGGGCACACAAGTTAGCAATTTTAAGTATCCAGCTTTACCAGTAGATGGTCATAAAGTAGAAAGATTCAGCTCAAGGAAAACAGGTAATTTAAGAAGAGGTTATTGACCACTATCAAGTTCCTCCAAAATTGTGACAATGATAGAATCACTTTTTGTAAAGTGGACTTGGCGCCTATAAAGTAAAAGCTATCGGTTTTAATGCTTACAACTCCAAGCTTGTTGCTAATGAAGTGGTCATCCTCACCCCATAGGGTTAAGTATCTTCTGCTTCACCTGTGCAACATAATATTTAAGAAGCATGAGAAAGAAAACTGATATATCATGGCATTTATTCAGAAATTTTGACTTTCCTGAAACAACTACATTGAGGCAGCTGATTAAGAAACTTAAGAAATTTTCAAAGCAGTTCTCTTCCAGCATGATACTAAAGAATAATCACAACCAGAAGAGTATGTCTAACATGTATACTGTCTCCATTTTCTTTGGCATATACCCTTTTCACTGGGAAAAGAAATTTATGTTTGTCAAATATTATATCACCAGTTGAAGATAATATGATTCAGTTTTAAAATGTAGGAGGCCTCTACATCGCCACCAGACAACCACCCAAGTAAAGATTGCCTTGTGAGTTGTAGAAGCCAAAAAGCAGCTTCTAAACAAATTTTCAAATAAAAATCACATCTCCATAATGTTCCAATTTCAATTCACGGAGAATTTATAGAACAGATATTTTCAGCAATGGACCAGTGACTATATAAAATTTTGAAATTTCTTCTTTTTCTCTTAGTTCTTCTTTCTCTTCTTATTTATCATTAACATTACTTCTGCTGTAGGAGCTGAAACAAAAATGGGGAGAACTGGCATAAAAATGATAGGCATGGTACAAAGATTAATTTATCGGCACATTTACACAGTTATACACCACCACTGTCTAATGGCACAAAATGGCTTGTTTGTCCAGTCTAGATTTCTAGTATAAGAATTTGACTCTTATAAATGCAAATGGAGGATATTTACAACTTATTCTCTTAAATGGAAAAGCAATTTGGACAAACCTGGTCTATCTGAGCACTGACACTATAACCCCAACTAATCATAAAATTTACAGAGGCATCTTCCCACCAAGGATATAGACAATGCAGACAGCCCACCTAGATTAGGGTTAAAAGAATAAAGTTGGAGTTAGAACCAATTTCATCACAGCAAAATCTTTAACATTCTGTATCATAATAAGGCCAACGCACAATAGTATGATTAGTAACAATAACAAAAACACTTACATTTGTCCATCTTGGCTAGTATCTAATGATATATCATTGAAAGCCAAACAATTCACATACAAGTGTGGAGAATTGCTCTCCAACAAAAGTTCCTGAATAAGAAAAAAGTGATCATGGTTACAGCAATAATTTGTAAGAAAATATTGGGGAAGGCTCAAGCTTATACATATTTGTTCCACTAACTTGTAAATCATCTTTGATGGACTGCTGGTTAATATTAATGTTTTGTTACTCTTTTACATAGAAAGATAATTACTCTGTTCCTATTGAAAAAATTTTTTTTGCGAAATGACAAACAATTCCAAATTGTATTTGGTTTTAATATTAGACACATCAACATTATCTCACCAAGGAAGTAACCAAGATGTGCTACATAGAATTTCAAATGACAGTTACATAAAATAATGCTTGTTAAGCACAAAAGTCATCACTTAAAAACACAAAATCCAAGTTCAATATAGTTTGTAAAGAAGAAGCTGAAGAGCTCAGAAAGATTCAAATGTGCAAGGGAGAGTGGTAGGTACTTGGATGATGGTCAAATTCGCTTGCACAAAGTACTGCTGCAAATCTCCCACTGGGCTACGTTCCAGCTCTGTCCACCTTTCCTCAGCTCTACTTCAGCCCTCCAGCAACAAAATCACTCAAGTGCAGGGATTAAAAAAATTCCAGAAAGAATGTAAATGATTGGGATTGTATGATAAAAGATTTCTAAATTCATTATTGACAATATTTCAATGACTAAATGTTTCTTTTTGTAGCTGATCAAAATGTCTCCCACTCTCCCTACACAGAAAACTGGATTACAGTCTAAGAAAAAGAAAATGAACACAAATTCATGGGCCAACCCACAACTCTTCCCCTGCTGCCACTTATTGGGATTTGCACTTTTCATCTTTTTTGCAAATCTTCAGTGGTCCCTGCTCAGTTGACAATTTGTTGCTGTGGTTGTTGGGATCTTTCAGTTTGTTGCTGTGACGGTTGATATCTTCCACCTCATATGGATGGTTGCAGAGATTTAATCCCCTAAGCTCCCTCCTCCTGCGTACATAAGTCCAAGTGATCAGATTCTTATCAGAGAGAAAAGATAGCTTCCTCTTTCTAGTTCTTCCTTATAATAAGTGATTCAAAGAATCTGTTATTTGAATTAAATCCCTTAAATAATCTTTCAGATGAACCTACATCTCACAATGTACTTAAGGTTTTTAAAATGGCTAAAGAAGCAGTAATTTCAAATCATTATAAAGTGATAATTCTCTACACCTCTCAAAAGTTTTAGCCAAAATCAAAAATATTTTTAAAGAACTATAACTATGCTACTAATTAAAGATGAGTGCCAAAGTAAAATCCTAAAGTGTGTTGTTTCCATTATGGTTATGAAAACTGGATCAGATTAATCAATCAGACCAGTTCGAATCGGACCCATTGGCTAGTCTGGTCCAGATGAGCGATTTAATGAATTTAACTATTGAACCACTTTAAATCATAGTTCAACTTGGTTAATCGCATCAGTTCACAATTAAACACCAGATTCATACTGGTTCAAGGTCACACTAACATCAATATACTTTTTGCAATATTTTGTGCAAATACTAGGACTCAAACCTAAGTCCCAGCATTTGCTAGGCATGGGTAGCACCATTCAACTACAAGTTTGATTTGTGTATTTTATATATATTTATATATTTAAATAGTATTGTTTTCCTAGTCTAACCGCTGGTCTAACCAGTCGGACTAGGAAAAATCCAAACTAGAGCTTTGATTAGGTCAAGGCCTGATCCAATAATAAAAACATTGGTTTTTAGAACTTCGCCATATAGTTGGCATTTAATGAGGCACTATTCTTTAAAAATACACACTCACACAAATAAGAATAATATATTAAAAGATTCTGATTAAAGGCTTCTATCCAGAAGAAGAATACCCTGGCATAGGCTACTGCTCTTGGTAACTTTGCTAGGCTTCTGGTTCCTGCAGCATATACACTTGCATAAATCATAACAGGTTTTCCACCTGACAAAGATGAGGCAAAAGAAAAAGTCAGATGCATTAACTTCAGCAACTTCAATCAAAATATAACCAGTAACTTCTCCAATGTTGAATTATAATGCATAATCTTTTGCTCAATTCATAAAACTCCTACAGCTTCAGGATGATTGATTGCAAAGTCAATTGCAACAGCAGCACCAGGACTTGGTCCAACCAGTTTCATGGGCCTTGTGATGTAAGACTTACAAAGCCATATGATATCATACATAGAAATTTTTGTCTCAGCATTATGAAAAGAAAATTAGTATGTTAATTGAAGACAGGGTTAGCTTTTTTATGCCAATACAAGTTAATTTGCCAAAATATCCTGCAATTTTATTGATTGATTCTCAAAGTGGTAACTTGATAACAATGGTAAACAATATCAATATTACATGACAGAACACCAAAAAGTAGACCACAGTATACTTGAATGATGAGCACATAATATCTTATAGAGTCAGCACATGTCATGATTCTACTTTGTGCCATTCTAAAAGCTTTCAACTTTTCTTGAACTTGAATGAAGAATCTCTTCCATACAAAATCCAGGAGATGACCTTGAGAAAACAAAAATTACCTGATAGAAATGCTTGACCTTGGATGTCACATCACATGATGGAAGTCTTTCTGACAAGCAAAAATACAAAAACAAATGAAAACTTTATTACTGAAACAAAAAGGAGAAAAAAGAAAATTCAAATCACTAACTCTAATTAAATTTGCAGTCAGTAAGACATACAAGACAAACCTAAATCAGAGAAAACCTATCCAAGGATGTTAATAGCCCAAGTCTCTAAGCCAGCTTCCTCAAGTAATAGATAGGTGTGTCTCCATTCTAAACAAGAACTGAGTAATAAGATGTAATGAATTCTACAAAGTAGTTTAAAATTTTCTATAAAAAACAGTGTCTATTGCGTACATGGAAACTGTCCAAGCCATGAAACAGGACCACTGGGTTTGTTGTACTTCATGCCATTGGCTTCACAAGACAACAGATGATACTACTCTTTGAGAAGCTGAGATACATCGCCCACAGGCTTAGAGTGAAATGTGACAAACACAGCTTGCAATTTTGAAAAATAAAAGCAGACTAAAATTAGAACTGCAGCTCATCACTTCAAAATGAACTAAATGCAACATAGAGTCTCTCAATCCTGACAAAAAATGACCATTCTACATATCAATACAATTCCACATATAAAGTTTTTCAATGAATAATATCGAATGAGTTCACATATCTTCAAATTAGCCAGCCAATAAGTGTCATGCATTTAAACTAGTAAGCTTCACACTAGAAATCTTAGTTGAAAATATTACAGGCCAAAATGGTCATTTTGTCAAGACCTCATATTTATTAGGCAGATTCTTCTTAACAACCTGTTTATTATGTCACACCATTTTTGTTTGGCACATGCAAGTTAAGAATCCAACCTTGTGATCCCATATATTATCATTTTCTTACTAATCCGTATTGAACCCGCTTAGTGAACTCAATTAGAATTGACGTTCCGACCAAAATCTGATAGCGCGGGGAAATAATAAATTACCCCTGATAGGTGGCCTGAAGAATGGGACACGAATCTTGTGTAAGCAAATCAAAGACTCGATCTAACAATGCACCTAGCCATTGAGGATCCTAAAATCATTAATGAATACAAGGTTTCAGAACGGTTCCAATTTTATGGACAATATCAACTGATAAATTAATTCTATATCAAACAATTCCATAATAATCACATGCAGAGGAATCATGCTTTAATATGATTAATTTATGTCATGGATCTCATTTCTCAACTTTCTAACCCAACCATCTACTGAAATTATAACTACACACTGTTGTACTTTTTGCGATTAGCTGCCAATCAGTTTGATTCAAGACAAGTTTCGAACATGTATTATGCAACCAAAAAAATAAAATAAAAATAGAAATGAACAAGTGGAATCACTTGTACGGAAAGCCTCTCGATTCTAGTGGTCAGCTTACAGGCGAAGCGAATGGATCATTGGTGATTTCAACTTGTTTTGGCAGAAACGAAGGAAACTTCTCCACCATCACCGTGAACCGCTCTCTGATCTCTTCGGGTAGTTAATTTTAACTGATACTTTCGCTGGGGTGCTGTGGTGCCGCTAGACCTGGGATGGGAATGGATGCCGTACGTTTTGCCGACGTACACGTTATGCTTACGCGACCCTGACGAGCGTGTTTTACATTTTTTTTATTTTTAAAATTTTTATATTGTTTTGCCTCCCGCCACAATTGCCAGATAATTAATGCCTTTGATATAGTGCTCATAACCGTGAATATTTTTAATGTTTTATTAAAAAATAAAGTTTCATCATTTAATTTTAAAAAACTTAATATATATTAATTAAAATTAATTATTAAATATTAATGATGACACAATTTTTTTTATCATTTTAAATAATAATAATAATAATAAAATTAAAAATTTTCACCTTTTTTTATCATTTAATTTGGTTTTCATCTATTACCATCATAGATAATGAGAACTTATTTTTAAAAATTTTTTAATTATTTATTTTTATTTGTTAAATTTTATATTAAAATTTGATATTTTTTATAATTTTTATTTTTTAATTAAATATATTTAATTTAATTTATATAAAATATTAACAGAATTGGACTATAAATAGTGTATGAGTGAATGGTTGACTTCCTTATAGAAAAACTTTGAGCTCTTTTAACCTTTATTTTATATTTTAAATGTAACAAGAAAATATAATTTATTTATAATAAAAAATTGGTTTATAAAAAATTATGTTTCGGACCCACGCAAGCGGCCCAAGCTCTTTTCTCGGGCTGCTTGGGTAATTATAATCAATCACGACTGACCCATGAAATGGAAAATCAAAAGGACAGATGAATCGTGCGGCTGAAGTGAGAGTGGAAAAAAGCGATCAAGGAGGTGATCACATTCCATGTTATATACCATATCATACCTCAAATTCGTTTCTTGAGCTAGAGGAAAAATGGGTTCGTGTGGGCCATACTATGCATACAGTTTCTCTAATCCAATGGCTGTACTTCAATGACTGAGTCAGAGTCAAGGTCCACTGCTGAAGTATACCAACAACGTGACAGTACCTTACCGTCTCTTTCTCTTTAAGAAACCAAATTGAATTAATAGAGAAGGAAATTTCCTAGAAGAAAGACAGAAAATACCGTCATGGATCCACAGCATCAGAGAGCGGGAGCTCCGGTGCCACGGCCTCCGACGGGCGATTCCTCGGCCATTCTCTCAGTGTTCCTCGCTTTCATTGTTATCTTTTCCATGGTATGCACTCTCTATCTCTAAAATCCGTATTGTGTGTCTGCATTTATCGGGGCTTGACGCCATTTCTGTTGTTTAGTCCATTTTAACTTATTTTATGAGTTGATTTTGTATTTTATGTGTAATTTATCGCCTCATGAAGCTTGTTTGGACTTCTTTTATTATGATTTTATCGTCTAGTTAAAAACTGCAATTCGATACTCTCAATTTTAACATTTTCTGGGCAGTGTTTGCGGAGTAGTTTGATTGAGCCTTGATAAACTTATAACTTAAACTACTTGTTTTATGTTCCAAAGTAGAAAATTGTTCTTGCTTGGACTGAAATGAAGAGATTTTATTTTGGTTTATAATGTTATGAAGGCCTCACTATGCACGAATGTCTTCAGGAAATGGTTAATTCATCAAAAATTGGTGAATCATCACGTGCTCTGCTTCATCCTTAGGGTTTCTCGTATGTGTTTTAGCTTTTAAGAAAGAATTGTTGAGGTGTGCTTTATTATTGGCAGTTACCTTTATCGTTTATTTATGATATTATAGCCTCGTGTTATTGAAGTATCTGGAATTCGTAATAGTCGGAATAGCTTATGCCTCTAATTTTATTATATTCACATAATTAAATTCTCAGATACTGATCCCAGCGGCTTCAAATATCAAAAGTAGCTTATCCATTTTGCATCAAGTCCCAGAAGGCCATGTTGGGGTATATTGGAGGGGTGGTGCTCTTCTAGATACAATTACTAGTCCAGGTCTGCTATGCTACTCTCTTCCTTTGTAATTTACACAAATACCATTGCATATACAGAGCTCATTCACTGCCCACACCTAATTTTTCTGGAATTTTAGGTTTCCATCTGAAATTGCCTTTGATAACCCAGTATGAACCCGTTCAAGTGACCCTTCAAACAGATCAGGTAAATATTGTTCTTGATTTATGACATTGTGGACTTCTGCCTGTGCTTGATCCTTTTTGTTGAACAATGAAGGTGACTGACATTCCTTGCGGGACCAAAGGGGGTGTCATGATCAACTTTGAGAAGATAGAGGTAAGGCCTTTTATTACTTCATGTAATGATGATGTTCTACTTCACCATGTTTAGATGAATGAATAGTCTAACATTGACATCCTCCCTTATTTGACTTTTTCTTGCAGGTTGTTAATCGGCTTCGTAAGGAATATGTGTACGAGACACTGCATGACTATGGTGTGCAATATGACAAGACTTGGATATATGACAAGATTCATCATGAGATCAATCAGTTTTGCAGCTCTCATTCTCTTCAACAAGTCTATATTGATGTGTTTGATCAGGCAAGAACAAAAGTGTAGCTTTGAAGCAATATATCATAATTGGTGTTATATATGGTTACTTCTGTCCTACTATGATCAACCTGGTTTATCTTCCAACCTATTTGGTATACAAGGGCATAAGTTTCAAGGCATGTTAAGCCTATTAGTAAACTTGGGATAATTTTACCTAGATAACTTATATCAGCATGCTTGATGTAAAGACTATGCAACATTCACTTGCACAGGAATGCACTTACATAAAACACATATATGCAAATGTACACACCAGTGGCAGCTCTTGTGTAAGACCAACAAGGCAATTGCCCTAGGCCTGACACTGTCTTAAGGTGTCTTTTTTTATTTTATTAAATAATCATTTTCTATTATAAATATCAAACTTTTATTTTAAAATTTATTTATTTTTACTGTATTTTTCTTCATTTAAGATTATATTTCTCATTAAATGTCAATTATGGTGTCTTCCTAAACTTCTCTCTCTCCTGCAAAAAGTATTGTTTTATTCTGTGATTAAAGTTGTCACATAATTCAACAAAAAAATAGGATGTTTCTTTGAAGATCTAAAGAGTGCTGTAATTGCAACTAATTTTGGTATTTTATTGCTTTCTTGTTTAGTTAATTTCATATTATTGTTTGAATCTATAGTATACCTATTAGTATGAATATTCCTTATAACTTTTGTTTTGCTATTTAATTTCACTTTTCATGATAAATAATACTAAGAACTTGGATATGATTTTTTTTTAATAAAAAAGTTTAGAAGAATATAACTAAAAAACATAAGTATTTTTATTGAAGTAACAGAATGCCTGTTTGAAGAATTTTTGGCTTAGGTTTTGAATCTTCATGAGCTACCTCTGGTATATACATTGATATTTTGACATACAGTAATTGATATTTTTGTTAGAGAAATTTGCGTTCCATTTGTAGTCAATATTGTACTACCTATTGACAATGGTCTATCTGACTTTTTCAGATTGATGAAAAGATGAAAGATGCTCTTCAGGTTGACTGCACACGATATGCTCCAGGCATTGAAATTATCAGTGTGCGCGTCACAAAGCCTACTATTCCAGATAGTATAAGACGTAATTTTGAACAGATGGAAGAAGAACGTACTAAGGTGAATTTGCTAAATCTAAAGTCTTTTGTTTTTCCTTTCTGTGATATTTGTGTTGTGAATCCATTTTGGAGGAAAGTTGTTGTTAAGAGGATAGTCAAATATACATGTTAAAGACATGACTTTTTTCCTGATGTTACTTTGGAAGTGACACCTGTTTTCGGATTTGTGTCATTTAGAATCTTCAAATTTTGTAGCAATTTATTGTGCTTTTATCAAATATTTATGGTTCTTGCATAAAAAGTAAACAGAAAAAGAACATAGATTTCTATCATTTGAGGTTGTTGCTAAACCTTGTATTGTCCATCAAACAAATTGCAACTAGCATTCATGAATGTCTCATGCATTACACTAATTTCTATGCTATGTAGTGGTCACATTTACATGATATAACAATATTGAACACTGGGGTAGGTGTTTCCTTATATTATCAATAATACTATCTTGTGTTTTGCATGTTATTTGGGTAGGTGTTAATTGCTATTGAGAGACAGAAAGTTGTGGAGAAAGAGGCAGAGACAAGCAAGAAAATGGCTATCAGTGAAGCTGAAAAGAATTCCAATGTTAGCAAGATCCTCATGCAGCAGAAGTTGATGGAAAAGGACAGTGCCAGGAGGCAGGAAGAAATCGAAAACGAAATGTACTTGGCTCGTCAAAAGAGCCTGACAGATGCTGATTTCTACCGGTAATATAATTCCTTTTTCTTCTCTATGCTCAAATGTTAATGTGTGAAAATAAAATGTTGCAAATATTTAATGGTATTCTTCTGTCACTTTTGCAGCTTAATGAAAGAAGCCGAAGCCAACAAGTTGATGCTGACTCCCGAATATCTTGAGCTCAAATTTATCGAGGCCATAGCTGATAATACAAAAATTTTCTTTGGTGACAAGGTTTGTTAACTGTTGCCTGCCTGTCCTCCTTTGTTTTCGAGGGAGATAAGCCTTTGAATTCTTTATTTTTTGTTTTGCAGGTGCCCAATATGATTTTGGATCAGAGACTGCTGGGGAGCTTCCTTCAAGAAGTGTCCAGAAATATATCTAGGGAGGGGGAAGGGAAAGCAGCTGCTTAAACTCTAATGAGTGTATATTATAATATTTGTAGACGCATACACCGTTTGTCACAAAACAAGAATATATTGATCTGTTTCTTAAACTACCCGTGGTTTTTTCATAGGGAAACATGTCTTTCTAAAGGTGATCACCGTTTTTCTTGGCTACTGGTGTTGTCGGTTTATGCTATGCAATTACAGATGAAAGGGTAATTAATAATTTTATAAAGCTTATTTTCATTCCCACCAAGTTTTGCAGCACCGAGGTTAGTGTTGCTTCGCTTTACTTATTCATTGCTGGTTTTTTCTTTTATGAATTATAGAATAGAGGGTTGATTTTCTTATTATAAATTAAAATGATTGCTACAGCTGTCCTCTTATACTACAACAGTAGACACTCTTGAAACTTTTCCGCCTCAACATGCTGTCTTTGAAAATGCCCTCAGTGACTACATAGCATCTCAGGTAGTTCCAACGCAAAAGTCCTCTCACCAGATGGAAGCAAATACGGAAGACTCTGGTTCTGATCAAGGTACTCCCAAGTCCAGCACCGAAAATTCCTCTCAGATGGAATTTTTCACAGATGATCCGTTTTATAAGAAAAATAAATATATTTATAATAAATTAATTAAATTATTAGAATCAATATCATAGTTCAAAACTTGATTATTTAAATATGTCATATTAGAATGTATTTTTTAAACATAAGATTGTTACATTTTACATGAAAAGCTCATCTTTAAAGCAAGAATTTCATATATAAAATATGCAATTCAATAACTTTTTTTATTTATTATAAATATTTTATTTCACTTATTATAAAATAGTTATTTTGTTTTTAATCATAATTCAATTTTATAACAGCCAAAAGACTTAATCCTGCTTAAGGTTTTCTTCAATGACATTTATCAATTTTTTAAAATTTAAATATTCATTCATTAAATATCTTTTATTTAAATATGTCAAACTTTTTTTTTAATAAAGTAATTAAAATATTGTCCATCAAATAAAACAAAAAATTATATTTAAAAATATAAAATATTAATTAAAAAAATTAGAAAATTAAATTGATTGACCAATCATCAAAATCATTTGTACCCATTCATTAAAGGCTTGATAAAGCTGATCCGTTAACAATTTATAAGATGTTAAATTATTTTTAGACGATAACTTCAAGGCCAAACGCCTATTGCCACCCAAAGTTTCTTTAACTAAAAAGTTCTACTTATAAAAATTTAAAAAATCAAATATCTATTTGTTAACTAAAATCAGAGGAGTATTTTTGTTTTTTGAATAAAAATTAAAAATAAATTTTATAAAAATATTCAAATATAAATTTAAAATAAAATAATAATAAAATTTTAATAAATTAATAAATATTAAATAAATATTAAAAAAAAAAACTATAACCATCAGCTGTGATAATTGCCTTTAACTAGTCACTTTGTTTTATTAGCGGTCGGATTTGACCATCAAAAATCTAGAAAGAAGATCAAATCTGGTTGTTTCCGTCATCTAAAATGATCATAAACGATCAGTATCAAACATTCCCACCATTTGCAGTTTTTTTTAATAGCCACCTCTACCATTATGACAATTAGATCTGAACTTCAATAAAATCAAATGGTCATTTTTGGTCGTCAATAGAATTAGGTGGTCGTTTTTAATAATCTGATGAGATTAAAGGTGGTTATAGTTGTGGGGGGTGACTATTTTTTTAAATATATATATTTTTTAATTAATTTATTATTATTATTTAAATTATTATTATTAATATTATTTATATTAAAATTTATTTTAATATTAATATTATTGAATTTTATAAAGAATGTTTTGGTCTTTTCACAGAAAAATGTGAACACTTGGCCTTTTTAACTTTTATGGGTGTGAGTTTGTCATTTAAGAAAACTTAGTGTGGGAATTGGTCGTTTGGCCTAATTTAGCTGAATTAAGCCAGTCTGTAAGACTAGTCAATTTATAGGCCTCAATATTATTCAACACAACACGGTGAATCACTTTGATGCCAACATTACACAACCTGCCTCTGGGTCTACGAATGAATGTCTTTGGTAAGTAGTGAAAAAGAGTCCCATCGAACCCTTGATCTTGTAAGTCCCGCACTTGGCATATTCTGCCTTTCTTGGCACGATATTAGGTGTCATTTTGGCCAAATACTCACGTTACAATTACATCGGCAATGACATGACAACTCCTACTTCAAAACCCACCATCCAAAAATGGCCAAAGCAAATATTCCCACTCAAAGTTTCATTCAAATGTTGCTCACTTTTTAAGTTTTAAAAACCTAAATACTCACTCTTAATCAAAATTAAAATTTTAATATAACTGTTAATGATTAAGTTTTCATACTAAAATGGATATTTTAATTATTTTATTAATAATTAAATTTAATTATTAATAGTTATATTTTCATACTAAAAATGATATTTTAAAGATTTTATTAATAAAAACTTTAAAAATAATAAAATAAATTTTTAAAAATATAAGATATTATTTAAATATTAAATATATATACAAAATTTTTTAAAAATTAAAAATATAATTATCACTATCAATATCAATGTTATTAATCAAAAATAATAATTAAATTTAATTATTTAATTTAATAAAAATAATTAGATCTAATTACTTTTATTAATCAAAACTAGAGAATAATTAATTTAAACTCTGTCCACCACAAAATGACAAGGAAATTTCAAAGAAAACAGAAAATCCAATTTTTCATTCTAGACTTCGCTGCTTTTTAAGCCACTGTATTAACACTTTGACTTCTCACTATACATAGATCCACAACACCAATCAGTACAATAACGACAGCGGTCATTACAAATTTTTGAAATTTGCGACCAAGTAAAAATATCGTATGTTAATTAAGATTTTCTTTTCTTGGTTTAATCAAGTTTTTGTGGTGGCAAGTAATCCGAGGTTGTGATTGTGACGTTTGGCCGACTGGGTCTGTTGTCTCCTCATCACTTTGTTTGATAGCCATTCTTTTGACTGTCCGGTGGTTTATGTATTCCTCCTGTCATTAATTTTTTTTTTTTTTCTAATTCATTTTTTTTATAATGCAGGAAAGTGGAACTCATTATCAGTTCTTTGTCGGTTTTCATTCTGATAGATGTTTTCTTTGTGGCTCTTATTTCTCAGATAGTTGAAGTCTGTTTACTTGTGGAACTCATTTTTTTTAAATTTTTTTTGGCGAAATGGTGAGTATTTGTTGTTCTTTGATTGATGGGTTGATTTTTTTTAGCCCGATGTGTGAGCTTGATTTTACTCTATTTAGGTTACAACTTGCTTTGATAAATCTAATTTAAAGACACCTGACATTTGCTGATGGTTCCTTTTTAATGGGATTGTTCCATTTCACTTCGTTCATGAATAAATAAAATTACATCTTTTATTTCTGTGGTGGTTAGTAATCTAATGAAGATGCTAAATTTGGCCAAACTGAAGGTGTACTGGATAAGAGAAGCTCAAATTTGGTTTTTTCTTTTTTGTGCAGAATAGTTTGGGTATTCCTTCATCGATAGTTCTACCAAGCGAGAGGAGTATCTCAAATGTATCTAGTAGAAAGCAAAGGAGGAGCCATAGTGTGCATGCTTCTTTCCCTATTCTTCTTGGGTACTTGGCCTGCTGTTTTGACTCTTTTAGAAAGAAGGGGCCGCCTTCCTCAGCATACCTACCTTGATTATACGATGACAAATCTCTTGGCTGCTGTTATTATAGCTTTGACATTTGGTGAGATTGGCAGTGCAAGACCGAATTTTTTTACTCAACTTTCTCAACTAAAGGTTAGTTTCTTCTGAAATAAATGCTCGTGTTAAGCATGCTAAAATTTTTGGTACACATCTATTCGCAAGAAAATAGATTCTGTACAAAAGCTAAGTAAAACAAAGTAAAGTAGACAGACTTTAATTCTGCTATGCTATTGAAATTGCGGAAAGTCTTTAATTTTCCTGAATAATTGCGTGGATCAGTAACTCTAGATGTTTTTAATAATTCACTTCATGACTAACCGTGAATTGAAAGATTTAGGGGAAGAAGGATCCATTGGGAATATATGAGAAGATCGTAAAACTGGAAGGAGAAGGGTTTTTTATTTCTTTTGTATCCAGTGGATTATAACATGTTAGTATATTGACATGTCTAATGCGACTTTGAGGTTTATAAAATGTGCTGATGTACTATTTTCATCTACCAGGCTGGTTACTTTATTTTGTTCAATCTACAAGAAGTGGCCTTTGCAATGTTTGAGCCAATCAGTGTCATAAGCATGTCAAGTTTTATCTGTCCCGTGCATTGCTTGCTATTTTGATTGTTCAAGTTGTTGATGTAACATGCCATGGATCTCATCTGCAATGGCATTAACTGATCTTTGAATAAGCTAGGGTAATTGATGCAGGATAATTGGCCTTCTGTTTTGTTTGCAATGGCGGGTGGGGTGGTTCTCAGCCTTGGAAATTTATCCACACAGTATGCTTGGGCTTTTGTTGGTTTATCTGTAACAGAAGTTATCACCGCAAGCATTACGGTTGTTATAGGTCTGAGTTTGGATGTCTTTCTGGACTAAATTTGTTTCCGCATGCTATTTAATGTACCAATTGTTCCTGAATTATTGACTTTGTTTCGATTTTGACAGGCACAACGATGAACTATTTCTTAGATGACAAAATCAATAGAGCTGAGATCCTTTTCCCAGGTGTTGCTTGCTTTTTGATTGCAGTTTGTCTTGGGTCTGCTGTACATTCATCCAATAGTGCTGATAATAAAGCAAAACTTAGAAAATTACCAAGTGCTTTCAAACCTGGGATAGAGTATGCCTCTAGCTCCTGCCTATATTCAGTTGAAAACATGATGTTTATGCGGTTAATTCTAGTTAGCTGCTGGATCTTCTGTCCAACTTGGTTAATCACGTGTCCCCATTTCTTCTTGGTTAATCAGGCTGGCATATACCTCCACTGCCACAGAAACATTGCCGGAGAAGGGTAACACGTCCTTTTAGTGGAATGTTGTAGCCTTTTAGTTATTTATGTGAAGTACATTACGGTTCAAGCCTTATTTTATATGGACAGGAAGTAAGGATCCAGAGTCTGGGAATGGTATTCTTGAGAAAGCAAAAATTGGGACTGCAAACTTCCTTGTAGAACTTGAGAACAGAAGAGCAATTAAAGTGTGTAGTTACTCTTCATTCTTGTCACTTCTTAGAACTAATGCTAAATATCTGTGTTCATAACAACTGGTTTCACTCTCTTATCAGGTGTTTGGGAAGAGCACTTTGATTGGATTGGCCATAACCTTCTTTGCCGGTTTGTGCTTCTCTCTTTTCTCGCCGGCATTCAATTTGGCAACGAATGATCAGTGGCACACGTTGAAGAAAGGGGTTGATAAGTTGGTTGTCTACACTGCATTTTTCTACTTCTCTCTATCTTGTTTCGTAATAGCCATCATTCTAAATATCATCTTCCTCTATCGCCCTGTACTGGACCTACCCATATCATCATTGAATGCTTATTTGAATGACTGTAATGGCAGAGGTTGGGCCTTTTTAGCTGGCCTCTTGTGTGGGTTTGGAAATGGTCTTCAATTTATGGGAGGTCAAGCTGCGGGATACGCCGCAGCAGATGCGGTTCAGGTGAGTTTCGATGCATGCAAAGCAAGAAATCTACTGATACACATAATATGTTCCTACATTTATAATATGATGCATTGTGGTTGGTTCTGATTCCTCAGGCACTTCCTCTTGTGAGTACTTTTTGGGGAGTACTGCTTTTCGGAGAGTACTGGAAATCATCACGAAGAACATATATTTTGCTAGTCAGTATGTTGTTCATGTTTATTGTTGCAGTTGGGGTTCTCATGGCATCATCGGGGCACCGGAAATCAGCATGAAGCTGCAAAACATTTCAAAATTACTGAACTGCAGGAATCATTGGACAGTTTCCATAAGAAGATGTCATTCGTTTAATGAGAAATAAAAAGGAACAGCTAAAGCTGAAACAATTACTTTCAAAGTAACAGAACAAAAAAAAAAAAAATTTCTGAATAAGGAGGGCCGATAAACTCTGAATAATACACCTCCCGTTTTAGTGCGATTGCAGGCGAATGCATTTTGTATGGACGTATATGTAAACCCCAGACCACAGTCAATTATAATTGGTAACAGTAAATTGATTTGGATGAAAACTGAAAAAGTTTTGCCTCAGGTGAAAAAGAGTCATCGCTAGAAGGAGGGCTTGAACCTCCGACCTTGTGGTTAACAGCCACACGCTCTAACCAACTGAGCTATTCCAGCTTGATGATGTTTCCACTTTAAAAATTTTTTTTAACAGAAATATTTGTGGAATTTTCCAATACTGATCATGAAATGAAGGATTGAATATGGATGATTGGGCGGAAGCAGCAAGATTGATTGTTGAATGTACGAAGAATGTTCTTGCATATACGAAAATGGCTTCTCTTCTTTCCCTTCACCTGATATTCCATGCCTTTTCTCTTTCCTTCAAACATCCATCTTTGCCTTTAAACCCAAAACCCCATCACGAAGCACCACCTTACTCCCCAACCCAACAACAAGAGCAACAAACCCTAACTCAAGACCACGTCACTGAACTAAAACCTTCCTTCAGAAATCCCTCCTGTCCCGTAGCCCTGATGAGTGGAAGTCCTTCAAATCCCTCACTAACAACTCTTTACTCCCAAATAACCCTTCACCAACTCTCTCATTTCTCACCTTTCCTCTATCCATGACATCCTCAACCTTAATACGGCATTTGCCTCCGTTGTTTATCTTATTGAAAAGAACTCCAAATTTTTAAAATTTTCAAATTGTGCATACCCTTTTGGGTTCCGTTAAATCTGTCAACATTGTTGCCCCTGATTTTGCTTCACTCAATCGTATTATATGCCTTTTGAATTGTGGGGTCATTTTCTTGTTGATATTTGTAGAAAGAATGACAATTTTGTTGGTTTTCTGAGGGTTCTTGAAGAGTGTTGCAGAGTTGCTCTAGATGCAAAGTTGGATTTTATGAAGCCTGATTTAGATGCTTGTAATGCTGCATTAGAGGGGTGTTGTTCTCGTCTTCAATCAGTTAGTAACGCTGAGAAAGTTATAGAAACTATGTTGATTTTGGATATTAGGCCAGATGAATCGAGTTTTGATTTTCTTGCTTATTTATGTGCAGTTAAAGGGCTGCAAGAGAAGATAAATGAGTTAGAGATTTTGATGGGCGGTTTTGGTTTCTCAAATAAAATGGTCTTTTGAAAGAACTGGAGAAGATTCAAATTTTTGGGAAGAAGAGGATTTATTCAAAAGGAAGTTTTAAGGAATTAACAAATTCGATTGTTGAAGCTTAAAAGTTGGAGCCTTCGGGGCTGGTTGTGGATAGGTCCATTGGCTTTGGTTATTGTTAATGCTGGTGTTAATCTTGGATTATTAGAGAAGGCACATAGCATTCTTGATGAAATGAATTCTCAGGGTTGTTTTTTGGGCTTGGAATTTATGTACCAATTCTGAAGGCTTATTGCAAAGAGCCTCCAACAGCCGAAGCCACTCAACTGGTTATGAATCTTAGTAGTTCGGGGCTTCAATTAGATATAGGTAATTATGATGCTCTAATAGAAAGCTAATGTGACCGGTCAAGATTTCCAGTCGGCTTTTTCTTTAGCCAGGGACATTAGAGAAGCAAGAATATCGAACTTAAAGCGGGGTTACCTCACTATAATGACAGGTTTGATGGAGAATCATTGGCCCGAGTTAGTGGCAGCATTTTTGGATGAAGTTGTTGAAGACCCTCGAGTTGAAGTGAAGACTTATGACTGGAATTCAATTGTTCATGCTTTTTTGTAAAGCTGGGCGAGCGGTTGGAAGATGCTAAGAGAACTTTCAGAAGGATGACATTCCTGCAGTTTGAGTCTAATGATCAAACTTATTTGTCCTTGATTAATGGTCACATGACTGCTGAGAATTATTTCAGTGTTTTGATGCTGTGGAATGAGGTTAAGCGAAAGATTTCAATTGAGGGAGGGGAGGGGATCTAATTTGATCGCAATCTGGTTGATACTTTCTTGTTTGCTCTTGTTAAAGGGGGTTTCTTCGATGCAGTAAAGCAAGTTGTGGAAAATCTCAGGATTTGAAGATTTTTGTGGATAAATGTAAGTACAAGCAAGCGTTTATTGAGAACCATGAAAAGCTCAAAGTCGCAAACTTGAGAAAGAGAAACTTCCGGAAAATGGAAGCTCTTACTGGTTTCAAGAATTTGGCTGTTCTTAATGCATGATTGTGTTCACATATCTTTCAAAATTCAGCTTTTCAAAATTCTTACATCTGTAATTTTTCAGAATGAAACGTGAAAGACAATTTTATTTTTTCAGCAAACAAAAGCAGAAGTTTCATGTTATTCCAACTGTTGTCAATTTGAAGAGCTACTAGGAATATATGCTTCTGTTCATCCCAGGACTCTGAAATGGGTTAGCAGGCATATAACGGACCATCAGGGGTTAATTTGCCTCTCCTATGAACAAAAGTTGATGCCCGCAGGGAGTTGTCTGGGTGGTGCATTTGGTTAAAGTCAACTGAAAAATCAATCTGGAATTAAGTTTCTAACTGTAACTGGTAAAACATTACTGAATGTTTTCTAGAATTTTAAATATTTTTTCACCCTTAGATTATGCGTCATTCAAATCCTAAAAAAGTAACTTTAAAATGCAAAATACTTGTCATGTCACCTGTGACAATATGTGATTTAATCGGAATTATATTAAAATGAAATGATTTTAATTAAAATTATACTAAAATGATATTATTAAATCAGAACCGTGTCATATCAAATATGATTTTGATTTAACCATATATTTTTAACGTGATTTTTAGGGTTTGCAAACAGGAGTTTAAGTGAAAAGTATCCAAGTTAGATTAAAAAAATTATGTAATTTGTATTTTAGGGATATAAATTATATTAAATTTTATATTTTAAGGAAAGAAAATTACTAAATATCCTCGTTTCAGACCGCCAGTTGACCATCCTTACGCGAAGCAAACAATTGGTGGAATCTTCCTTCCGTAGATTCGAATTTCTTGCTTCTCACTATCTGTCACTACGTTTTCATTAGTTTCCTTCTTTTATTAAGAAGACTCCAAGGGAGAATCCAATAATAATTCACTCTTCACAGCTCTTTCGGTCAGTCCCATTTCTTTATTTTTTATGTTTCATCTCAGTTACTTGGAATACCCAGTTGCTTCTTTTCGATTTTATATGTTTGTTCTCAGCAGAAAGCCTATGCCTTTGAAGTTTGATTTGTATTGAGGTTTTCGGGAATCTTATATTGTTTATGTTTATTTGAACTTTCGTCAGAAGACAATACTTGACTTGCTTTCAAGTTCTATGTTGAGTTATGGCACTGAGAGGGGTTAGCCTTTCTGCTCATAAGCAATGATAAAAGTTGATGTATCATAATATTTTCATGCCACTTGTATACTTGTTAAAGTCATCTTGTTTTGAAATTGCCTTTTTAAAAGTATTATATCTACAAAAAGTTTTGTCTTCTTTAGCTTATCTTAGAATAATCTAGTTCCGATTGCTTTCAGATATTTGGTGGGATGAAAGAATTGAGAATGATCTTCCCGGGAGTTCTTCTTCTTCTTGCAAGTCTTCAAATGGCAAGTTCACATGGAGATCAGCCGCTTTCAAAAATTGCTATTCACAAGGCTAATTTCGCGCTCAATGCCAATGCTTATGTTAAAGCCTATCCTAACATTCTTGGATCGAGTGTATGTTTCACTTGCAACATAAATTCTTTAGTGTGTTTGTTTTCTCATCGCTTTAATCATGCATGTATGTTACAGGAGAATTGACTTGATTACCACATGATGATGGATACTTGTTAAGTTACTTTTTTTTTTCCTTTTATGCATACTTCAAACTTCTTTCTGTCAAATTGTCAATCTTGTAACCACCAAGCTGATGTTAAGTACGAAAAAAAGCTTGAAGTGTTTATTTGATTTATTGAAAAATTTTCCACTGTTTCAGGGGCAAAATTCAGACTGGGTGACAGTGGAATTCAGCTCTCCAATTCCGTCAGTTGATGATTGGATTGGAGTGTTTTCTCCTTCCAATTTCAAGTAATGTAATTTTTTTTTTTTTTGTATGTGGTTATATGCAGATAAATAAATACAGACATACTTGAAATTATGAGTATGTAACTTGCTGGTTCTAATTAGTTAAACTTTTATAATACCGCACTAATCAGAAGTATATACATGTCCTTATTTCCAGTGCTTCCACTTGCTCTGCTGATAATCCTAGAGTTTTTCCTCCTTTGTTGTGTTCTGCACCTATTAAGGTTCATCGCTCAGTTCTTGGTCATTTTCTCCTTGAAATGGGACTTGAATTTACATACTAATTGTTAAATGACCTATCTTCACAGTTTCAATATGCAAACTATTCCAGTCCTCAGTACAGTAGTACAGGAAAAGGCCAGTTGAAGCTTCAGTTGATTAACCAGAGATCAGACTTCTCTTTTGCATTATTTTCAGGCGGTTTGTTAAATGTAACTTCTAGCTGATTTTTTCCCATAATCAATCTGACTGTTGAAATGTTGTAATTTATTCCCTGTTATAATAAAATTATGGTTGCTTAGGAACTCTCATAAAGGATTAATGTTGCTAACAACTGCTTAATGGACTGTATAAGCTGAATTGAGTTAATTTCATCAAATTATGTCTGCTACATGTAAGCACTTTGCCATGTAAGCAATTTATCTGTCTTTTAGCATTCCTCTTGTTCTGATTTTTTGTACTTTCATTCTGAACCAATTCACTCTTAAATGGTGTATTCTTAAGCTTTTGCAACTCAAAATCAATGAATTTTGGTCTGATTGCCTCATCATGTATAGACCATGTCTTGTGAAATATTTCTAGAGAGATGTTTGATTCCAACCGCATACATTTCTTTTATTTTTCTGCTATCTCCATTGTGCTTATCATTCTGTGAAAACTTTGTGGAGTCTGTCTGGGGAATGTGTAGGCCATCAGTTAGCATTGACTCCCATCTTTGTATCACAAGTTTAATGGCTTCCATAACCAAATTGTCAAAAACTTGTCTTAAGATCTTTAAAGCAGATACAAGCTTTTGTTAAATTGTGGAAGATGGTTTGACTATGGCTGATCCAACTTAGATCTAAGAGTGTGTTTGGTTGGAGGTAATTACTCCGATAATTTATCTTTTATTATTGATATTATCTTGTATGGTTCATTAGGTGATAAAGATTACTACAATCTTTTTTAACCTAGCTGATGTAGCAAGTAATATAGGTAGTAATCTGATCAGCTCCTTCTCCTTTGGTATTAAAAAATTATCTTGGTAACCTTAATGTTATTATAATTTTACCCCTATTTAATAAATTTAGTTTAACATATTAAGTATATTTAAGTAAAATAATAAGAGAGTATTATTTTATTATCACCAACCAAGCGCAATAATTATTTATACATACAAATTTACCCAAACACATTAGTTTTTTATACCAATTAATCTTTAAAGTAATATATTTTTGTGGTAATCTTTTAACTTTAGTAATAAAACATTCACTAAACCAAATGCACCCTAATTGTATTAGAGTATTACTCTTACTTAATCACTTTATGATACAGAATTAATCTTTATGATATATAATTAAATATTTTTCTATCATTTGAGTTACTCAAGTAAGAAGGTGTGTGCATCATAAAGAGAGTCCAACAAAGTGCAAAATATATTTACTACCATACACACTGTTCCTCTGTTGTTTACAAAAGCTAGTTCCTACCAGTTCCTGTGCAGATCTTTTGTTTCATGTAGAAGAAGCTTCTCTGGCATCTTTTTCCCTACTTTTCAATTGTACTTTTTAATATTTTAGAAGTTCTAGTCTGTAAGCATGGTTAACTTCTACAATTTCAACTTTTGATAATACTTTCTTCGTTTATTGTTTGATGCTATAACAGCCAAAGCTAGTAGCAGTGTCGAACAAAGTGGCTTTCGCAAATCCAAATGCACCAGTTTACCCTCGCTTGGCCCAGGGAAAGCTGTGGAATGAGGTACGTTTGATTTATCTTTGTATCTTTCAGAGCTTATGTTTAAGTCAAATAATCTAATGGTTATTGCTTGAACATCAGTATAGTAAGGGATCTACAACTATTTATTGCCATATTGACAAGCTTTTCAAAAGTGCAATAGCTTTTGTCCCACAAGGAGTCCTGGTTAATGCTATAATGCATGTTATTTTATTGTTACTTAATTTTAGAGATGACAATACTTTTCAACTTGATATTCAGATGACAGTAACATGGACGAGTGGCTATGGAATTAATGAAGCGGAGCCTTTTGTGGAATGGGGTCTGAAGGGAGGTGATCCTACTCGATCCCCAGCTGGGACACTAACATTTGAGCGAAGCAGCATGTGTGGTGTGCAACTCCTCTACCCAATAGATGTACTTTTGAGTTTATTACAACAAGCAATAACTTCCAGTGGAAAACTATTGTTGTCTCAGTTATGAATACCAGTGATCTTAGCTGGAAATACTAGATAGAAATGATAACCTCTACATATTGGGAATTCTTTGTTCCTCCTAAAAAAGTGAAAAAAGAAAGAAAAAGAATATTTTTAGTTACTTTAACCTAGTTCAAATAGATTATTTACTATGTTAACAAAAGATTGCCAACATGCTTATGTGTTTAAGAGGTTAAGTAGAGTGCCTGAATGTGGTTGCTGGATGTTTTTTCTGTTATCTTTACTACATTATGTATTCTGACTTGATAACTCATCTACTAGTTATATAAGATAACTAATTACAATGAGGTTTGTGGTCTGTTCTGTTTTTCTCTATTGGGTAAATTTGCCCCAAACCAGTTCCTGGATGTTTTTCTTTGAGGTGGATTTTTAAACAAAACTTAAATTCACAGGTGCACCAGCAAGGACTATGGGATGGCGTGATCCTGGATTTATACACACCAGCTTTTTAAAGGAGTTGTGGCCCAATGCAGTGTATGCTACATCTTTTTCTAGAATATTATATTATTCTAGGTGTAGGTTTGTTAAACCTTTAGAAAACATAAAGCTGTCCTTAAAAGATTTAGAAAGGATAGTATTGTTTTGATGTTCTATTCTCAACAAAAGTTTCTCTATTTTTCAACACCACTCGATTGTTCATGGGTTTGTTTGGCACTATTAACATAAATTTACATTGGCCAAATGTCAAACCTTTATAGCAGTAAATTTAACTCAAAAAATTATGCTGCTGCTTCTTTTCTGTTCTCTTTTGTAGGTATAAGTACAAGCTGGGTCATAAGTTGATCAATGGAACATTTATTTGGAGTCCAGAGTACCAGTTCAGAGCATCTCCTTATCCCGGTCAAAATTCTATGCAACGAGTAGTCATTTTCGGTGACATGGGAAAGGTTTTTTTAAAATTTGCTGACAAGATAATTTATCGACCGCTCTTACTGTTGAAAATATTATTGTATCAGTTTATCCATGTGTCTTTACCTGTGTACAGCTCTGCAGAAGTATAGTACTGTCTATCGTATAATTTATTTCTTGCATAAAAAATCAAGATAAAACATTTAATTTTACAATGACTTCACATGTAGTAATATATTTATGAATTGTTTAGGTGAAATCATTTGCTAGTTTAGCTTTCTGATGAAAGGGTGATCTGCTTTTGTTTAAATATATAAAAAAAGTATCATGTTTTACTATCTTAAAAGGCATTTCCTCTGTGTTTCAACATTGCCATATGATTTTTAATCTTCCAATGACTTCACATATGATGTTTAAGGTCATTAGGATTAGTCCAACTACCGACTCAGATGCGTTTGATTAAGTAGTTTGTTTATTGACATCTTGCAGGAAGAAGCTGATGGTTCTAATGAATATAACAACTTCGAGCCTGGTTCTCTTAACACCACTAAGCAGCTTATTCAGGACTTGAAGAACATTGACATAGTTTTCCACATTGGAGACATATGTTATGCAAATGGATATCTGTCGCAGTGGGACCAGTTCACTGCACAGATTGCGCCCATTGCATCAACAGTGCCTTACATGATTGCAAGGTTTATCCATATTTACTGATATGGTTTGTCAGAGCATATACGATTGCTGAACTTCTTTTTTTTTTGACAAGTGATGATTTCTTCTTCCAGTGGCAATCATGAACGTGACTGGCCAGGGACAGGATCTTTCTATGGTAACATGGATTCTGGGGGAGAATGTGGTGTGTTGGCTGAAACTATGTTCTATGTCCCCGCTGAGAACAGGGCTAAGTTTTGGTGAGGATATATCATGACTAGTGTTAGTACAGCTCGTTTAAGCTTTCATATATTATTTTGACTCTTGATGATGATTATTTTGTTAATACTTTTGATTTTGATGCATTCTAGTGTTTTAATTTTATATTCAAGAAATATAAACTATATTTTATCAAGAAGCATTTGATATTGTGAATTAATTGCACATATCACAATATGTGAGACAACTTCTGATGTTGGTGCTTATTGTTTGAAAGATATGATTTAAGTACACAGTGAGAACACTTGTTCTTTAGAACCCTTTCTATGTATTTGGATGCTTTCAACTATTTACAATCATTTTTACGTTCTGATGTCTTCTCTTTCTAGTTACAGTGAACCAGCCCCAAAAAGGTTCTGCGTAGGAAATATTCTTGTATAAATAGAGGCTGTCCCAGAGGACCTTGATAGATTTTGATGATGCTCAAAAGAATTTCTTTTGTGCCACTTGTTTCTTGATGTCGTGGGATCTAATGTTGAAAACAATTTTTCTTTTACCAGGTATTCCACAGACTATGGCATGTTTAGATTTTGTATAGCTGACACGGAACATGATTGGAGAGTAGGATCTGAGCAATATAAGTTCATTGAGCACTGCCTAGCATCAGTTGACCGGCAAAAGCAACCTTGGTTGATTTTTCTTGCACATAGGGTTCTGGGTTATTCTTCTGCTCTTTATTATGCCATGGAAGGATCATCTGCTGAACCAATGGGGAGGGACAGCCTTCAAAAGCTCTGGCAGATGTACAAGGTTGACATTGCCATCTATGGCCATGTACATAATTATGAAAGGATATGTCCCATATACCAGGTACACACTATATTTTGTCCTTTTTACTTCGCTCCATTTTGCAGTACAATGGAATTCAATTGCAAGAGTTCCATTTTAATTGCATCTTAGCTAATTTATAAGCTGAATTGTGAAACGATGGAAATTCACATTCAACCATATTTAAGTTAGAAAACAAGCAAGAATATGTTTGAGTCCTAAACAAATTAAAGAAAAAGAAAAAAACCCAAAGCAATATCTTGAAATGTTTGCCTTTTCACAAATTTTAATGATTGAATTCTGCTTTTTTTTTTCGTAATAAAAATTTGTAAAATATAGCTTAAAAGGAGTTGTTGCGTGTTATCATTCCAACTTGAACATTATCATGCAAGCATAATTTCCGTTTACTTCTGTTTTTGTTCCATGGTAGATTTAGTATGGCTCATTACATTTATAGATCAAATACTATTAATATTCTAACGTGTTAGCTAACGATTGCTATCATTCTTCCTTTGATACAGAATATCTGCACCAATAAAGAGAAGCACTATTACAAGGGCACCCTGAATGGCACAATACATGTGGTTGCAGGCGGTGGTGGTGCAAGCCTTTCAGAATTTACAACCCTGCAAACCGCCTGGAGTTTGTATAGAGATTATGATTATGGATTTGTAAAACTTACTGCATTTGATCATTCGAATCTGTTGTTCGAGTACAAGAAAAGCAGGGATGGAAAGGTTTATGACACTTTCAGAATATCACGGGACTACAGGGACATTTTAGCCTGCAGTGTTGATAGTTGCCCAAGCATGACCCTGGCATCATAATTTTATGTCTACGGAATTCTGATTTCATCAATAAACTCTCTTCTTGAACTAGTATGTGAGTTCTCATGTTCCACAGTTGAAAATGCAATTGATATTTATCTTTGATTTCATTCTCAAAAGCAACAGAGTGAAAGATATATGACTTCAGTGTTACTTGACAAACTGGGTTAGTGTTATTCCACAAAAGAAAAGAGGAAATATATGGATTTATATGCGGTTGCACAGCTACAGAAGCTGAGCACACAGATAGTGAAGTACAGGCGAAATTTGACATCGGATGATAAACCTCATCAGCATCATTTTCCTTCCTTTGATTCAATTTACAGGCAATCTGAATCCAGGAACTTGCTGCAACAAAGAAGGGATCAAATAAAACCTTTAAGCTGGCTAGCCGGCAAACAATACTTAGATGGCTTATTTAGACATGGAAAAGATGTGGGATTTACAACTACTCCCAGGCAAGTGGAGAACACTTACGACTATAATTTGCTTTCATTAACAATTTTCAGCCGTAGTTAAGAGAAAATGGAAATTTTCAAGGAATTGGGAATGGAATGGAGGGAAAGAGTGACCTCTATGATGTATCTAGACATCTTAGGAGTAGGTATTATGGGAATTTTCTTGAGCCTCTTGAGCTTGATTAATTAGAAAGGAGCCTTAGAGTTCAATTGCTTATTGAGTAAGTAGAAATGGGAGAATATCAGTGACAAACCTACAGACACCATTTTGTAAATGGACATTACCTTTTAAACAATAATGCTTAAATAATTGTTTAATACTTGAAATATAACTTGGTTGTGTCACAACAAATGCCAAAACATTAAAGATATGACATTCATCATGTTTTCTTAACATTTATAAAATTTTGTTGAATTCATAGATAGTATTTTCCAAACTTCATCCTAGATTATTTCAACTGAAACAAAATTGTTCATTTAGTTATTCAAGATTCTTCTTTAAAAAAAAAAAAAAAATTAGGCATAAAACAAATGTTCTATGAATATAATATTTGTTTTATATAGTTGAAAAAAAAAAAAAAAAGCAAGTTTGTTCCACCAATTCATTTTAAAATGCTTGAACTCATTCCATTAAAAAACAAGCATTTTCTCATATTAAAGAACTTGATTAGTTTGTTTGGTTTTCAATTATGATTGTTTAACATTGAAGCCTTGGAACGTTTGTTCCTTTAACTTAAAACCTCTGTTCCAATTCCAAGTATCAAGTCTTAAACCTTAAGGATTATTCTTTCATTCAAACTGAACACCTTTCATTTTTAATTTAATGTAGAATTTGGCTTACCTTAACATTACAAGCTACCATTACGAGAACGAAATGATTCACTTTGACCGTTTAAAGAAGATAACTCATTTCCTGTATCTTGACTCTTATGGTGAGGTCGAATCTCTGTGAGGATGATGACACTTGGTTATAGATTTGTCTGGAGAAGCTCTAGAAACCTGCAACAAGGCTTATGAAGTAATTACAAGGACGATCAAATCAGTGAAAGAGACCATATTCATGGATTTTGAGAGAGAGAAAAACGGAATATTCAGAAAGGCAAAAATAGTGAAGTGAATAGTCTGGTGGAGTTGGACAGACTTGGTTTAGAATTGAAATGGTGACACCTTCACATCCTGCTTCCTGGAAGGAAAAAAAATGCAGTACAAATAATACGACCAAATGAGGGTGAACATGATTTCCATGGTAGGTTGTGGATTCAATGGGATGACAGTAAATATCAAAGCAAGAGTTATTATTAGAAAAGCATCAGCTAAAATATAATGTTTGTGTCTCTGTGTGATATTATGTGCTTGGAGCATTAAAGATTCTAGAGTCAGATGACACCTGTAAAAGTTGTTGCAGAGAAGATAACATTTTTTATTAAGAAGTCTAAATAGAAGAACAAACTGAAACAGTGAAGAGTTTGAGCAAGAGCAGGAGTATGCCCATGAGGTATGTTTCATAGTTGCAAAGCATAATATCGAAGAAGCAACCAAAGATAGAAATTGGCAGCTGCAATAGCATCAGTATATATACAACATGACAGTATTATGCATTTGAATTTGCGATTTTGGCATTATTTGTGAACCATACACATAATACTTTACAAATAAAACAAACTGTAAATTTCAATCACTTGAAATTACAAGTTCACAATAAATATTCACTGTTCCATAAATTCCAAAGAGAGGGCCCTGTTCATGAAATCTACAAGATAAATGTTCACGCCAATTCTGTCCTAATGTGCTAGAAAAATTGAAGATACCCAAAAAAATAATGTTAACATACACACCACAAACAAATATCTAGAGAGAAGTGAAGGAAAGAAGCTCCAGAGGACATCCAAATTTAAAAGTCCACTGCTATTTTTTTCAATGGAGCAGTTGACATTTCTATATTTTACAATGGGAAGACTTTCTTGAGTTTAAAATACAACAAGAAAGACAAGTACATGAATCCACAGGTAAAACCTGCTATAATCAGAACCCAATAGAATACATTTGGGTAATCAAAAATTGCGGCTGTAAAGTTCATTCCGAACACTCCGGTCACAACTGCAAATATTGTAGCAACAAAGGTTGCTGCAGTCAGAAGCAACTCGAATTGGATTAATTGATTCTGAATGTTGCCCTGTTTGCAAGAGTGGAAAAGAGAAATGTTTTGCAAATTTTAAGTTTTACTTCAACAAAATAAAGGCAATGCGACAAAATCTGTAAGTTGTCATCACTAACCAATTTAATGTTGATAAAGTCTTCAGTATCATCAATGTATTCTTTTAGCTGCAACACCAACAAACAATCAGAATTCTAAGCATCAGTACCAACCCAAGCAACCATCTTCTTAATAAACAAATTTTCCTCTTTATGCATGTGAATGCAGCCTACTATTTAGTACTTAAGGGGATAAAATAGTAGGTTAGACCTCTACAAGACAGATCAACTTATTATTATTAATTTTTATTATAAACAGCAAATTGTCTGAGTGTGGTAAAAAAAATTTCTTCAAAAGGCAACCTAGTCTTTACACCTCTTGTTATATCCTATATTCTCTTCTTGCTCTTTTCAATACGTACTAATTTACTGAAACACTCAAGAGAGGGGATGTACTATGCACCCTTCAAAACAAGAAATGTTGCAATGGTTGAAAAAAGTGGCAAGCCTAAACAAATCCTATAATTGCCAATTGCAGGCTTTTTGCCAAGAAGGTAATTGCAAGCCATACAAATTTGAAAAGGTTCAAATATATGTTTGGAAGAAAGTAAAGGACATCTTACTGATAACAAATTACTGAGATTATTGTCGATAAAAACAAAGTAAGCTTCAAGCAACATTTCAAGCTGATTAATATTTTCCATACTACTTGATGAGCTCGTTGAGCTTCCATATTTGCTTGAAGTCACAATACTGCTAAACGCCCTCTGCAATTTCTGGGATTCCTTGATTGATCGCACTGGTGAAACAGGTGCAGATTTTGAAATCACTCTATCCGCACCAGAATAATTGGTCTGACTACATACATCACTAGAGGTGTGAGCCTCTGACCTCAGTTTCTTCTCTGTAAGGTACATCTCAGCCATGTCACCATCATCATCCATGAGATGTTCTATCTCATCATGTACCTGAAAAATAATTTTGATAATAATATACAAATGAGACAAATAAATTTCCAAAAGGAATGGACATTGCTGTTTTTACCTTCTGAACTCTTTGTGTCAGAGCAAGGAGTTGGCCCTTCAATCTACGGACACGTTCTAGATTAGAAGTGTTGATAGATGTTGCTAGTTCATCTAGTACTGGATATATCTCCATTTCCAGTTCTTTTACCTATCAAATTAAAAAGGCTCAATGCTGTCACGCACCTTAGACAAAAATTGAAGTTTCAAACAAATTTTTTTTGGTCTTTTTCAGTTAAGACTATCTTTTTGTTATTATTTTCTCAAAGGGTGTTAATGAACCAGTTAAACCCCACAGAAAAAAAAAATTGCTTAAATGGATAGTATACAAATTGACACATTCAAGTACCATTGTGTTGAAAAAGTTCAAATTAAATCAAGTCTGAAAACAAATAACAGAACACTAGCTTCATTTTTGGAACAATGAATATCTCTAATCTTTGTGCCCTAAATGCCATTACTGAATTGAACACAGAGTTGTACCTCCATTAGTGCTATGGAGATAAAAGAAAACCATATATTAGAATTTTGAAAAGTAACAAAGCAGATACCTGAGCGTCAAGAGACATGCAAGTTAATTCCAAAGCCAGCTCCAGAGCCCTAAATTCAAATGGTAGGTCATCTGAATCAAATTGGAAGAAGATGTAAGCAATTTATGCAGTAGCAATTTCCTGTATTTTGACAAGTTCAAATAGAAAATGTCTGGTAACAAAGTGACACCAATCAGCACCTTATAGCAAAGATTATAGAGGTTCTGTTGAACCTTTAAGAGTGAGCTCAGTATGGACCACAATTTTGCTTTTATATGCCTCACCTATCATTCTGGTAGTAGCTACAAGAAATTTAAATTGGCATCAGTAACATGTATAGGTAGCACTTACCAGATTGATCTTTGTTGGTCTGAAGGCGTTTACACAATTCCAAGTTGTACTCCAGAACACAAGCATCCAAAGAATTCATCAAAATAACCTCATGAGCTGTTATTATACACCTGATCTGTTCAAGATTGACTACAATAGCCTTTTCCCGTCCTAAAATAGTTGAAGGATAAATGAACAAAGGGTCAAGAAGCCGTAAATCCCTGGCTGGCAATGAACAATGTTTCATTATAGTAGCCTTATCAAGCTGCAAAATCTCTGAGCTCCCATCCTGGTCAATCTTTATCCATGAACGACTTCCATGGCCTCTCTTCTTTGTGCTTGAATAACTAGACCCGCGACTTCCATTGGCATCTGAAATTGACCTTCCAGTTCTACTAGATGATGCTGATGCAGGGAGGACAGAAGGAAGAGAAGGATGTCGCGAATCATCCATTGGAATTTAATTTTTCCTGCTTTAGGTACCAAGCCAAAATTTTGCCAAGGCCTGACAAATAATTACACATTAATGGTTGCAAAATTCCCCTCCTAGACAAATGAAACATTGTCTGAATGAGCAGGTAGGTGAAGGCATCTAGAACCGCAAGTATCTAAACTAACGTGATCCATGGTCATTATGCATTTCTGAAGTAAATCCTGAAAATTGTATCTGGTAGAAGAGAAACCAAAGAATTTAGTAACTAAAATTTTCACTGGTTTCAATGGAGTGCAACCAAGCAGACTAATGTATAAATCTCACAAAATGTTGTTCTGTTATAGTTGAAAAGGAACAGATGCCTTGAATATTATATTTAATACCAATTTATACTTAAGCAATGTTTCAGGTAAGCCAATTTGTAAAATTGAATAACACCATTACAACTCATTTACTTACCTTCAATTACTATGAGGAGTAACAAAAAAAAAAACCAAACACACAGAAAAAGAAAGACACACCCATAATTTGAAAGTCTATAAGTTGATTAGATACCTCGAACCTAAATCTTACAAACACATTTCAACATTTAAATCAATAAGCTTTCAAACTTTCAAGTGTGAGATGAGAAAACAGGGACAAGGAAGCAAAATAACTACATCTGGAGAGTCCAACTAGTAAGCAACTAAACTTAAACCATACAAACAGAATCCATACAAACACTCACCAAGAATTAATCAAAGAACCCCATAAAGGCACTATATGTTTACCAGTAAAAAATGACTTCAGATCGTGAAGGCAGAGAAGACATGATGTTCCATTATTAAAAGTGAAGAAAGAATTGCGGCTCTGTTGAAGTGGTGATCATGAGACCGCCTTCAGTGCCATCACTACACACCACGTCAGCACGTTCTTTATCTATTTTTTTGTTGATTTTTAATAATTATTATCATGGCTTTAGAATTTCAGTGGGACTTGGCAATGGACAACATTCTACGGACTTGAAGTCGAAGGCCAAAGGATTTGTTCTCACCCATAGTTTGAAACGAAAACAAAATATCACCTCCAAGTTATTTTAAATCTACTGCCTCACTTTTAAAAATATTTTTAATAATTTTTATAGTAAAATAATTAGAATACTTTTTTAAAAATTAAAATTTATAATAAAATTAAAAAATAATTTTTAAATATAAAAAATTAAAAATTTAAAAAAAAATTAGCCACCGCTATCAGTGCCAATAGCGATGGCCTTCACTAATAAAGTCAGATGATCGTTTTCGACCATCTGATTCTATCTGACCTCCCCGTTCGGTGGAGACTACTAGCTTCAGTTTTGGAAGAGACAGTTAGATTTAGTCATCTTTAACAAAAAAAAAAGGCCGAAAACAATCAATGAGACCAAGACCTCTACTGAACGGGGAGGCCAGCAGGTGGTCGGGAATGACCACTTAACTTTGTTAGCAATGACCACCACCGTCGGCACCAGCGGTAATGGCTAGTTGCTTTTTTTTAAATTTTTTATTTATATCAAATTTATTTTATTATTTTATAAAATTTTAATCTCAAAATTACCTCTGAATAATTACTGTTCATTATTATATTTAATATTAAATTTTGTCCAAAAATGTGAGATTGAGTTTTTGAAACTTTGGGGGTAGCACTTTGTCCCCGTCTCAAACTATGGGTGGGAATAAATCATTTCGCCAACGTTTAATTATTAAACGGCTCCAGCATTTTAAAATTTAAAAATTGCCCAAATAACATATTGTCGTCCAAGGTTTCACTTAATGATAAGTTACCTTCCATAAAAGTTTTAAAAGCCAAATATCCACCTTTTTATTGTAAAAAGACCAAATACAATTTATAAAATTTAATAATATTATTATTAAAATAAAATTTAATGTAAACAGTCGTGGCTGCCTTTTTATATATTTATTTTATTTTTTTATTCTTAATAATTTTTTAATTTTTTTATTATTATTTTAATATGATTTTATTTTAAATTTATACTTTAATATTTTTATAAAATTTATTTTTAATTTTAATTCAAAAAAATAATACCCCTCTAACGAGTGGGTTTTTTGTTTTTAAAACTTTTGTAAATAACAACTTGTTATTAAGCGAAACCTCAATAGTAATATATCATTCAGCCTTTAAAAATTAGATAAAATAACGAAAAAATAAAATAGTTAATTAAAATTAAATAGATATAAACTAAATTAATCATATTTTATTAAGATTAAGTTAAAATAATCATATTTTTTAATTTTATCAATTATAATATGATGTATGTAATTAATGTCTTATCATATTTTGTATATCAAATTTGTCTTTAAAAATATGAAAATAAAAATTTTATTCGAAAAATAGATAAAAAATATGAAAATGAAATATAAAAAACTTATATAAAAAAAAATTATTTAAAAAAAGTAGAAACTTTAAAAAGTTGCAAACTTTTCCTCAAATCATATCCCAGAAACCCAACAAGTTTAAAAAAGTAACAAACTCCCCCCATGTGGCACACATACTCAGAACCTTTTAAAACTTGTAAAATCCCCCCTATGACTTGACTCGTGCATTGTCGTACGATGCCGCATGAAGCTGCATGACTCAGCTACTCGAATTAGATCGTTGACATGGTACTAAATATCTAGTTTGGAAACTGAATCATCTGGCTTTTTGATGTCCTTTGATAGCTCTTTTTCCAAATTTAGATATGAAAGAACGTACTACCACTCTCAACACCAAGATTTGGATTTGCCCTCTTTGTTACCAATGCTTTTGATAGATTTTGGCATTGAGAGCAGTGCACAAGAAAACGTTGAATAAAAAAAAACTTTTAAATTAAAAATTAGTATTTTTTAAAAACCATTTTACAAAATTACTTTATTTCATATTATATTAATTTGAAAGTCAAAAACATCCTCTTATTAAATCCTAAACATTTACTTATCTTCCTCAAACTAATCCTGATAAATTTTCCCATAAAATCTTTGGAAACCTGGAATATAAACCAATTTTGCTATTTCATCGAGTCTCAAAACTAGCATTTAAATTTTTGTTGTATTGTTTTAGACGTAGTGTATGTATATACATACACTACACATACACACACACACACACACACATATATATAATGGCAACGAAACAAGTATAGAATGTATGAAAGTGTTAACTTCTATTGGATTTGATAGTAGCAATAATTTTCTTAGGTATTATTTTATTTCTTAAAATGTCTTCTCATGTTTCTTTGTTAAAGAATGAGGGACATCTGCCTGTCAATTTGGATACAAAATGGCTATGTGCTATTACTCTATCCATTAAGTTTTGCATGTATGTTGACTTTGTTAAACTATTCTTATCAAGAAGCCTTTTTTTTTTTTTTCACTTTCAAAGCATTCAACATCATTTTGTACTTCAAAAGAACTCCAAACATGTTATGGTGCACAACATGATCTTTGGCAAACTTAGACTTGACCAACATATCATCCATATAAACTTCCATGGTCTTTCATATATGTTCATTGAACATCTTATTGATTCAACATTATTGGGTAACTCAAACATTTTTAAAACTAAAAGGCATCATCTTATAACACTGTAATCCACAAATAATGATGAAAGAGGTATGCTCTTTATTCGGCCTGAACATGAGATTATAATTATAGCCCAAATAAGGGTCCCTAAAGCTCAATAAGACATGCCTCAACATTGGTTCTTCTAACTAGCCAATCCTTAAGAGTGGGAACTTATCCTTGGGACATGTTTTATCTAGGTTTATGAAACCAATGCATGTTTGCTATTTACCAACAATGATTGGGTTAACTAGCCATTTTTGGTGATATATTCCCATATAAACCCAATGGAGAAAAGCTTGTCCATTTCATCTTTTAATGTTTTGCAGTGTTTCGCATCTATTGTTCTTTTATGGCAAATAAGATGCTTTTTTGAATCAACATTTAACTTGTTAGACATCACCTTTAAGTTGATTCTCACCATGTTAACATATGCATAGGTGAAGACATCTTACTTCCCTTTTAGACATGTGGTTAATTGTTTGGTTAGTTGGTCACTTAGGTCACCAACAATCTTTAACACAAGCGGGTTCATGCTTCTTCACCCGAACTTCACAGAGTTTATCACACAAGGCTACTAACAAACTTTTCATTTTAGGTTACTACCCTAATTATAACACTTTTGTGACTTGTGTTGTGACCCTTATAATGAAAACAATTCTATTCAAAGTGGGAGATGTCATCAGCAGGTAATATATTAAAGTTACTACCCTTAAGTTCTTCAATAACAATCTTCTTATGATAATGTTTTATGCTAATGACAATTGATGACTAAAAAGCCTACAATTACAGTCGTTTGGTTTTTTCTCTAATAATGACTAGTGATTATCCCCTACTAGATGATATAATCACTAGTGAAGCCATAAAGTAGAATAATTGATGGCTTCAAGTTCATGTCAATAACACCTATCTTTTTAAAGGTATACTAGTATAAGATGTCCATTACAATCCTATTATTGACCAAGATTATGCATACCTCATTGTTGCCTATTCTAGTGGTTACAACCAAGGCATTATTGTGAAGGCGATAAACCCACCTAACATCTCCTTTCATAAGGTTGATCATTTAAGATTCTCCTTTTAGACACTTTATTGATCATTACTTAAGCGTAAAGGTGTTGATAGAATGTTGTATTCTCACCTCTCTAGCATTTTTAGTTTAGAAGCACTTAGATGCTTCTCTAATGTGCAATCCTTCAAAGAAGGCTCTTACAATATTAACCTTATCTTGAGGTTCTTCACATTGTTTAGTATCACAAATTTGGTGTCTAGCAAGTCGTGATTTGTTCACAAAATCCATTAAATATTTTATTCCATTGAGGTATTCAATTGTGTCTTTTGAAGCTTACCACTAATTCATGTTATACCTAATGTCATTATGGTAATGATAAAAAACTACAATGATTAAAATTTTAGGGATCTTATTTGGTATTATCTCTCTTCATAACTCCAAAGCGTGGGAAGCTATTTGAAGGGTTTAGTTGTTATAAGAGGTAACAGAGTAAGATTCTCTTTTAATTTTACTATCCATTGTTTCTTGAAGTCTTTTTGTCTTTCCCCATTGTCTTTTCTCTTTCCCTCAACTTGTTTTTAATCTTTATAGGGTTGCTTGTCAAAGCCCTCAATCTTTTTTTTTTTTTTTTTTGTGACTATAAAACTTTCTATATATAAGTACCTTTTAGACATCTTATAGAAATGAACCAAAGAGACAAACACTGGTCAATAGCTCTTTCCAAAATTTTGTTTGTGGACATACTATACCTATAATAAGTGCTCGAATAGATTCTTCTTTAGCCTAGGCCATTTTGAAAGTTTGGTATTAAAACATTCTTAGGTGACTTATTGGCTTAGAAAACCTTCCAATCACTTAAAACTATCTAGGGAATTATGCAGATAACTACTTCCAAGAAGTAATTGTAGCATCCTAGATCCGGAAACCCTTAGGGGTAGAGTTTTGGGGTTAGAAATCGAATTCAGAAAGAGATTGGGAGTCTGGTTGAGTTCAAGGGTGAGTTGGTAAGTTTTTGAAGCCATGTGGCTTCCGTTGGAATCCTTTCGGAAGGATTCGATTAGGCGAGCGAGTGGGAAATAAGTTATACTTATTTTCCCTGGTGCACGACCGTGCGTGGCATAGTATTTAAGTGAGCCGTGAGTTAAGTTCATTTCTTTACTCACCAGTTTGCATTTTTGCCATATTCTCTCTTTCATTTCAGTGTCTCCCGTTCCTAGAGAGGAGACTCAGCAGCCATTAGCTCCCAATCCGATTAGAGAGCCAAGAGATTAGTGATTTGAAGCTTGGTTTCAAAGCATGGAGAGAGGTAAGTGTTCTCTTACCTTTTCCTTGAGTTTCCCGGCATGTTTTGTGCTTCTTGATGCCATGGATGTGTTCCTTGCATGTGGATGATTGTTTGAGATAATTATATGGCCTTGCATGTTGATTTGGATGACAAATTTCCACCCTTGAAGCATGCATGTTTGTATGTATGGCCTTAGAAAGAGAAAAGAGATGATCCCATGGTAGGTTCCATGTTTGATGATGCATGTTGCATGTGAAGCTTGAATGGTGATGTTTGAAGTGTTGGGAATGTATATTTGGAGTGTGATTGCAATTGGATGTGTTTTGGTTGGCCGTTTTGTGCATTTTCCGAGCGGTGCTTTGTTGAAGAACCAGACGCACGACCGTGCGCCATTATGGCACGGCCGTGAGCCTGTGTTTCTCCAGATGCACGCCCGTGTGCACGACCCATGCACGGCCAGAAAATGTGCATGCACGCCCGTGTGTCCGCTTACGCACGCCCGTGCATAGGCAATTTCAGTGACAATAAATAGTAAATTCCCGAGAGTTACACGACCAGGCGCACGACCAGTGCACGGTCCCGTGCGTCAGGGTGCACGCCCGTGCACATTTCATGCACGCCCGTGCATCAGCAGAATTTCAGAAAAATGTTATTGAATGGGAAATTGAGCATGCGAATTCAGAATAAATATTTAATGGCTTCAGATAAGCATCAAATAAGCATGTAATGAGTTAATAAGCTGCATATGCATGTCATGGCATTACATGTAGCTTCAGAGAGGATCAGGGGATCCGAATTCAGCAGTATTCAGAACCCGATGTACGGGTGAGAGTATAGGGTGAATACGAGGGGGCATCTGTGGGAATCAGCCTTCTGACACCAGTCAGAACGCTGAGCAGTGTTTTCAGATTCAGTTCCTGACACCAGTCAGATGATTCAGCAGCATTTCAGTTTCAGCTCTCTGACACCAGTCAGATCGTAGCAGTGCAGATATCAGATTCAGCTTTCTAGCCGGTAGCTAGAATGGTTAACCCACATGGCCAGGATGCCGAATCCCTGTATTACCCAGTCTGATCAGCACAGCAGGTACCCGAGGGTACAGAGAGAGGTATTCAGATGCATGCATCTAGTTTTCAATTAGCATGACATGACATACACATCATGACATGCATCCATATGATAATAATGAATGAATGAGATACAGATAACAGTTTCCAGATTCCAGCAAGCGCATAGATGTATGATTAGGGCCGAGGCCAAGGTATGTGTTTGTTTATGTGATTGTTGTGCTTGCTTGGGTATTGAGGGAAGTAAGGAGCGCTTACTGGGTGATCTTTATCACTCATCCCCCTCCTTCTTCCAGTTTTGCAGGTGTTCGTGCTGGGTTCGAGGAGCGGTTGGATCGAGGCTGACGGAGAAGGCATGCACACACACCTCGATCAGTGTATATCAGTTTTGGACCTGTGTGGTCATTGTTGTACATGTTTCGTATCCAGATGTACAGTATATGTATATGATGTAGGCCAGTGGGCCCTTGTACAGAACAGTTGTATATTTCAGATGTATATATATATATATATATGATGTATATTCAGATGAGCTTCTGCATGTATAGAAATGTAAAGCATTGTACAGTTTCAGTTATTTTATTTTCGTAGGATTCCCGTCGCGGGTACCCATATTTTCAGATGATTAATAAAAGCTCCCCAAATATTGTTATTATTCAGCACAGCAGGGGTGCTCGTGGCGGCGGGTCCTACAGTAATGAAGTCAATCGACAATTTTTTAAATCATATTTTAGCTTCTTCAATTAATATAACTGTTAAACGATGATATCAAATTAGTTCAAAAACTTGATAAAGTTTTATTATATCATTTAATAAATCCAAGTAATATTATAGGTCACTTATTCCATCAAATATAACTATGAAATGTGTCTTGCAATCTTTAGGTAGAGGCATATGGTGTACCATTGAGAGAAAAAAAAAATTCTTCAACTATAATGTCTGATTCATCCTCTTGACCCATTAGAATGTGAAAGGCTTGTTTGAGCTTGTTTACAAGAACTACCCACTAGAGTGCTCATGACCACATTCTTCAGAAAAGTATGCCGAGCATTCAAATAGTCACATAAATATGATCTTTGGGCTTTGCAATTAGGATCACCTAGCTTTTCAAAGAAATTTATTAAGCCACCATGTGGTGGCTTTAAGTAAATGGTGTTTGCACGATATAATTTATCTTTTACACATTGAGAGATAAAGCCTATTCAATGCTAAATATAGGGTTGGATTCGAATCGAACATATTCATATTCGTTTTTAAATTCGATTCGAATAAGCCTGAAACGAGCCGAACGAATCCAAATACGAATCCGAACAGTAATTTTTAAATTTAGTGAACACGAGCCCGAACACGAATTATGCGAATCAAACACGAACACGAACCTGAACTTAAAATAATAATTTTTTAATTAAATTTTATTAATTATTTGTATTAATTATAATTTTTAATAAATATAAAAATGAATTATACGAATCGAATACGAATACGAATCGAATACGAACTTAGTTATACGAATCGAACACGAATATGAACTTTGTTAAAAAATATTCGGCGAACACGAATACGAGCCCGAATCCGAACAGTTTGAAACGAGCCCGAACACGAATATGTTACTGTTCACGTTCGGTTCGGCTCGAATCCAGCCCTAGCTAAATATCATCTAAATATCAAGTATTGTCTGCTTGACGGTGAGTTATTGTCTACATTTCGAAAGTTGGTGGCATCCTGACGTGAGTTGTTGCCTGCACATCACATGTTAATGCTTAAAGGAAATTAATAGGTTAATGGCATGCGTTATCATCTACACTTCGGGGAAAGATTTTGGTTTCTTTGTAGGGGAGCACCCTATTGGTATCTCTACTAGCATAAGAGGAAAGGTCAGTAGCATAGTCCATTCACTAAATCCAAGTGTTGGTAAAATTGGTTAGACCTCTAATGGTATCCTTCAAGTGTGCCACCTTATTAAGCGCTATTGGATGTACCCAAGCCATCTATGGAAGCTGGTTTTCTACAAGAGGTTTGGATTGTTTATCGAGAAGAACACTTCGAGCAACTTCAATAGCCTGATCACTGGGGGCATTATGGAAGCTGGTTGATCTTGCACTTCTTAGGCAGGGAGTTAGAGGAGAAATGTTTCAATGAAAAAGACATCATTATATAAATACAAAAATCCGGAATATGGAGGATTTGGCATAGGTTTAAGTTTAGAAAGGAAGGAGAGCCAGCAGTTGGGTATGGCGCCAATCAGCCCACTGTTAGTTTCAAAAATACAACCAATAACTCCGGTATTATCTCAACGCCTTCCATCATCACATTTCTTACCTACCAAAAGCCCTAATTTTCTTTTTCACTTTTACAATATTTTTCTTCTCCTTCTTCTGCTTCTTCAACACTACGGAATTATTTCAGAATTCAAGTTCAACAACAGCAACAAAGACTATTTATCCTTTATAACCGAGAACGTTAAATTCAGTTTTCCAGTAAAATCTTATGCATTTCAGGTACCGATTAAAAGTTTCTCTACGTTTACTTCATTTATTTTTAGTTTTCAATTCACATCGAAAGGTAATTAATTCATAAATTGACGTGGTCAAGGTGGAGGTGTTGGTGGCCGGGGTGGTTTCCGGTGAGTTGATTTCAGCATATGACTTTCTTGCAATCAAAAAGACATTTATGAATATTTATGAGGATTTTTTTTTCTATTTATATTTGTGTCAATTGGTGCCAAGCATTGGTTCAGTATCAACATATTATAATTCCAAAATGGAAGTTATCATGATACGAAGATTGTCACCGAAGATCAAATAAAAAAATTACATCGATCTGGATCACATATCTGGTGTGAGTACATTGTATCTGTGGTTTTAAACAATGAAAGAAGAAGAATGTGGATTATGTTTCTTTCTTTATAAACTACGTATGGGGAACTTTTTTCCACATGAAATTAAGAAATGGGATAGCTTAGTTAGGGCAATTTATCAGGTAAGGATAGATCTAGGGAATCACTACTCATGCCAAAAATATAAATTGGCTATTGGGACATTGGAGATCTTTTCTGTTAATGATAAAATCAAATTCTCTTTGGACTCTATACATTTGGAGGAACTTGAATGTAGATGCATCAGCTTTATAGGACCATTAATTTTAGGTATATGATGAGTTTTATGCAATATCGTAGCTTGAATTGCAATTAATTAGTCGAGACAAAAATTTTTGGTAATTTCAGCAACTAATTTAATCCTTTTGCCTTCTTACATGTTTGGTTTTTGTCTAAAATGAATATGAATTCATTTTCTCCCCGTTTTTAAGGGAGCTTCATTGCCAACATGTCATTCCTTTTATTTCAGTGTCCTCATTCAGTTCCTCACAAGTCTCGAAACATCAGAATTTTTGCTTTGTGACCTTTCATGCTGGTTATTGAATTTTAAGGCATTTTGAATCTGAATCCAGCTAATACTTTTCAGTCAAGTGATTAGGAGATGGGATGAAAAGTAGAAGCAGTTAAAAATACGTTCAGAGATCATTGATGGCACTGGACGCTGTAAGCATCAAGACTGTCATCCAAGGGACATCAATTTACATCAAACCAGTAAACATCAGGATACACTTTTTGACAGAAGTTAAACCATTCAGCATTCAGAAACTCATCCACAAGTAATTAATAAGTAGGACAGTAACCAGTAAGTGTACAGATATAGACTCAAAGGTTATTGACGGAAACAGAATTAGAAATATATCAAGATAGTTGTTGATGGGAGTCAAAGCACTAAGCATTCAGAAACACATCCAACTGTTATTGACAGTTTTGATAGCAGTACATATATATGGTAATGCATCTAGAGACTACCTCAGAAGAAAGTAATAGAAAGTTAAGACCATGGTCTTCTTCATTTTCATCAATATTATCATTTGGTTTTTCCGAATTGGGTTCTGAAGGACCTAGCAATTTCGAAACCAGTACTACTTCCTCCTCCAAACCTGAATTGGATAAATCTGCACTGAAACATGTTTCTAGTCCTGGCAACTCTTCAAGATCAAAAGAACTTGGCAATGGGTCTCCAGTTCCCCCTTTGACATCTCCAGCTTCTCAGATAAACCATGAGTCATCGCTATATGATTTTCCATCAACGCAATCCGCTCCACTCCAAGTGATGGCCCGTTCAGGAGGATTTGATCCTCCAAGAATCCCATTAGCTGTGTTTGAAAGAAGAGACTCAATACCCCTGGAATGGAGTTCTGCTTCTATTGAGTCATTGTTTAGCCTTCACTTAGGCAATAATAGTCTCTCCACAGACTATGGTTTTATGTTTGGGGAAGAAGTGTTGCAATCTGGAGAAATTCCCAAGTCAGGTGAAATTGTTAAGTTTAGCCCAATATTTTCTGTGCCAATGGAGGAAACCAAGGGAAAGAGTCTAGAATTGAGGAAGATTGAAGACTTTGGTGAGTCAGATGACAGTATCGAGGTTTCAACAGTAGATGCTGCAGAAGATCAAAGTGTGGAAAAGGGACCACCCACCAAAGAAGTGCGACTTTCTTCTAATTTATCCACCCATACAAATGAGAGTGCTCACTCATTGGCCTTTCCAATGTAAGTTAATGTCATACTCCTACAAACGCTTTTAGACTTTCACGTGCTCAATTTATATATGTGTGTGTGTGTGTGTGTGTAGATTCAGTGTGCATACCAATGGATGAACTTGCATTAAGTAACAGACATACAAGAGAAAAAAATTTGTGTGCACACATCATTTTTTAGATATGATAAGTTATGGACTTTTTGCATATATAAGTCTGTGGTGCCCTGCACTGATGTGAATATTAGTTCTTGTAAAACAGATATACTAACTTACATTATATGCATATTATAAATGTAATGGAAGTTCCCAGACCTAGTGTTCAGTGAACGAGGAATATACCCTTTCTGTTGCAGACTGGAGAAGAAGAACAGCAAAAGAACATCTGCAGCTTTTTCTTGTTGCAGAACAGGGAAGAGGTGTGCATGGCCACTGTGCTACTGTTCCAATTGTAAATACACGTTCTGATATTGTTCATTTCCAAGCTGCTACCGTTCTCATTGTAGCTGGGCGTTCTGCTACTGTTGGAGCTGTAGCCTAAAGAGACGGTGCTGGCACTGTTCTATTCCAAACCATGTATGCTTCTCACCTTGTCTCTCTCAAACCAATGTTAACCACACATCTAAGATTGATGGAAAACATAATAATGAAGTCATAATTTATTTTTTATGTTTTAGTCCATACAACTAAAATACACTTACACTTCTCTTTACCGCAGTGGTATAGCTCTTAAAGATTCATTGACTTAATTTGCCTTCGATTGCTTCAGATAAAAAGAGGACATGAAGGCAGTTTGGTGAAAGCAGAGGTTGAGCAGCACCTGAACCAGCATCTGGCTGATAACATGGCTTCAACATCTTCTGCCTGCTGCTGTTTGACTTTCTCCTCTTGTCACCCACGTTGTTGCAGGTATCAACGTTGAGTATTTGCAACTGAATCCTTAATCCCCTCCTTCTGCCTGTTCAAAATGCCAATCTGAGCCTTTTTTAAGCCTAATCAATCACTAAATGTTGAGCGTAAATGCAAGGGAATTGATAGATTATCTCAAATAGATCCAAGCAAAGACAATTTGAATCTGGCAGTTAGTGGTTCATAGGTTGGCTGTTTTTGGTGCACATAAGAACTTTATTTTATTTCACGGAAATAATCTTGAGAACATAATCCGTATAATTTTGGGCTTGAATTTCATAGGACAAATATGTATAGATGAATATCTTCCTTGTGGTGGTGTAAATTTACTGATAAATTAGTCATTTAGCTTTGTTGAGTGATAATTGTTAGATGTTAATGATGAGATTAATTACGTAAATACAGGGTCATGCTGACCGCTTTTGAAACATATGCTGCTGCGACAATTCAAATCCTTGGAATCAGAAAATCTAAGGTATTCCTCTTGAGAATAATTTGCTTCTGGGTTTTGACTTGAGGACCTTTCCATAATTAAGTTTTAGTTAATATGATTGATCATTAAACTATTGACCAAGCAGCATTTTGTTGACATATTTCTTATTACCAATTGATATATAAATTATAGTGTATTAAATAAAAGTAAGAAAATAACACATGATTTTTAGTGCGGTTCAATCTAATAATTATAACGTCTATGTTTATAGTATAGTTATTAATTGATATGTATTACAACAAAATTATAATTTTGAACCAAAAATATGTTTCTATTTTAATTTGAACCCAAAAAAAAATATTTTAAATATCAAAAATATCTTGATAGAAAAGTAAAAATTATCTTTCAAAGCATTTTATTTATTCTTTATTTAAAGTTTTTGTTCAAAGTTAATAGGTTTTAGACGTAAGATGCATTGAGGATAGTTTAGAATCCTTTGATTAATATTTGCCATTATCATCACCATTAAGAGTTAACAGTCTCTAAGTACATTAAAGATATTTTTACAACCATTTCTCTTATAGAGAAACTGTCTTTTTGGCAAGATGCATGTTGAAAGGGTAAAGGTGCGCTCTAATTGTATAACATTGGAAAGGTTGTTTGTAGTAGGTTTAGCCTTAGGAGTCATACCTTACTTAAATTGTGGTGTGTCAACCATAGGAGTAACTTGATATATTTTATAGATGGGGAGGTTTTGGGCAACTCACAAAGTCTTTAGATGATTGATTGTCCAAGACTTTTTTGTGCTATTTGCTACAGGCCATCGATAAGATTTGTTAAAATTGCTAAAGGTGAAGTCTGATAGAGGCCTTTGCCAAACCGTTTGATGGAATTTATTGTCACCAATTCATTAACACAATTATTAATTTTATACAAGATAGACTAATATAATAACAATTAAAATTTGAAGAGATTCTAATGTATCTACTCATTGTATAATAATAATAATTAAATAAAAAATAAAAATTTTAATAGAGCTTAATTTGTTGATCGAAATGTCTACGTCTGTAATATAATTAATGATTGATTTAAATTATAAAAAAGTGTTATAATAATTTAATGTATAGCATAGACTCTTTTGTATCTGTTTGTTTTTTTCTTTTTTCTTTTTTGTAAATCCCTTCACATGTGTATGACTTCTACAAGGAAAATCATAATCAACCTAACAAAATCAAGATTTCAAATTCTCTTGGGATCACTATTGATATGTTCATATTTTAATATGATCAATAAGAATACTATAAACATCGTAAATATCTTGGCCAACAAAGTGAAAATATCTTCCCATTTATAATGAGATATATGTATATTTGTAAAAGATTATGGATAAAATTCTCTCTAGATAAGACTGTAATTCCAATCTCAATTTGAAGAGATTTTCATTTTTTCTCATAGAGTATATGGTGAGAATGGTCTTACCTTATCGCTAGTTACTTGTCCAAATAGTTTGGGTTTATTCAAAAATATATTTTGAATAGAATTTCTGACATGAAACAGCTTATCATGTGATAGTCTTCATCATTATAATTATATTTTCCTCGATAATATTTTGTGAGCTGAAAAAAAATTAACGCATGCATATGAGGTTTAAATGTGTGATTAGGAGAGCAATCAATTCAAATTAAGTAGTGTATACTCGATTAAATATATGCACAACTTAAGTTCGTTGAATTGATAGTATCTTAGCTTGAATTTAAATTTGGGATAAAAACGATTGACTCAAGTTTTATTCTCAAAATTATATATTCATCACTTAATTTTTTAAAAATATATTACTTGGAAGATTACTAAAAATAAATTAATATTATATTTGATAAAATTAATATTTATAAATAATTAGTATATTTGGTTAATAATATTAAAAAAATTATTGAAGTATTATTTTACTTAAATATATATAAAAAAAATTATTAGTTATAAATTAGTATTGTATTTAATTCAAATCAATAGTTTTTAATAATTTATAAAATAATATATACACTTTTAATTTATTATACATTTTGGATTGTAATTATTATTTTTTAAACTATTAGTAGTATTCTAAACTTTTAATTTAAAAGACCTCCTTAAAATTTTATCAATAACCCTAAAATTTTAAAAATTTAATTTATATCTAATATATGTCTATATGTTTAAAACTATTAATATGAGATATAATAATTTTAAAAATTTTCAAAAACATCTTCCACTTTTTTCAATTTTATAAAACCTTCTTAAAATATTTATTAATACTTATAAAATTTTCAAAATTTACATTTACCTTTAAATATATAATTATATAACATTTATATCTCTAATTTGTTTATTTAAATGCATAATTAATTATTTATTAAACTATTGAGGACATAATAAAATTTTAAAAATATTTTAAATTTTTTTAATATTTAGTAAATCTTTTAAAATTTTGTAAAAACCTTTGAAATTTTTAAAATTCATAATTTACTTTTTAACATATGACCATATGTATTTATATCCTTAATTTATTTTTTTCAATGTAGTTATTATTTTTGAAATTATTAAAGTTTTTTAAAACATTTTTAAAGGTTTTTAAATGTCAAAAATTCTCTAAAAATTTCATTAACACCTTTAAAATTTTTAAAATTTATATATTATTCAGGAATATATAATTATATGATATTTATATTTTTAATTTGTCTTATTTTTTAAAATATAATTATTATTTTTAAAACTATTAAGAGAACATAAAAATGAGATTAATTCTATCTTAAAAATATATCAAGTAAAAATAAAATTATAATAACATTAACTTGATAATATTTTAATGGTTAGTATTGAAATTGGTAATTAGACCACTCCCTATATTTAATAAAAAAATTACCAAAATTTTTTAATAAAACACTTAGAGAGATAGCTAACCTCCACCCATATATGGTGTCACACAAGTCTCAACCATTTAAAAAATATATACTAAAACTCACCTCATCACCTGTCCTCTTGCCATTGTAGCGCCCTCCCCACTTTTCTCCCATCCTCACTATCCAACCCTACCTGGCTAAGGGTTTTTGTCAATTGCTTCCGATATCATGATGGATTTTAAAATATAAATAACGTAAAAGTTACAAAAATATAGATTAAAATTATGATTAAACGATAGTAAAATATCTCTTTGTTTTTTTGGCCCTATTTCATTCACATCCCCATTTTCGGAGGGGTGGCAGCTTGGGCAGATTAAGTCATGAGAAGGGAGTAGGAGAAGGGTTTATTACAATATGCCTAAGTGGGTGGTCGACATCGCCACCGCCTGCATGCTTGACAAACTCTGCCGGAGATAGAAAACTGCCATGGCATACACACATTATTCTCACTTCTTCTCCCTTTCCATACTTGTATAGAATGCCATCTATTCTTCTTCCATTGGGGCCAGATCCTTTGGTGAATACACTAGGCATATCTTCATATGAGCTCATCCCACTACTTGCAGGTGGATTCTCCATCTCTGTCATGGCAGTTCTCCTGCCACTTTCGTTTGTATTTGTACCTGAAGAACCTACTGTCTCTTGACCGCTTCGATCTTGCCAGGAACGAGTACTAGCAGGGCTTCTTGCCTCTCCACCACTGCTTGATCCTGTGATGTTAAAGGAACATTATAAGAGCATAAACATATATCAACCTGATTATCGGAATCTACATGTTTCCTGTGTCTTCTCTCTTGGTGGAATCAAATCAACCCACCTCCTCATATTCATGTAAAACTGCCAATTATACAGTGCATGCAACTTAATACCTTTGAAACTTTAAGTTGGAGCTTTTCTCGACTGAGTGAAAAACCAATGCATAATTTAAGAATCTTCAAAAAGAATTCAATCTCTCAATGTTCCATTGTCACTCACAGCTACCACATTGCAAATTAATTTTCACTATATGAGCTACTGAAAGCATCATTTTGTCAAGATATGAATGGAGCTTAGTACTTTTGAAAGTTGTAAAAATTCAAGGAAATGTTGTATTAACAAGATTCTCACACCAATCATGGATACCTTTGTCCTTAATCCCTGGTTATTATCTGGACCTTGGCTTGATATATATTACAACTACCAAGTTTGACAGAACTTAACTAACTCCATGTAATCTAAGACTTCTATGTATCTGCCTATGTTACATAGACTGACATCCAGATGTATCTACTTAAGAACAGAATGTTATTTCAAATAACACTGTATCAGATCTATTCTAACTGTATTCCGCATTAACCAATTTGAACATTGATATCCAACATCATTTATCATGAGTGCTGCATCAGTTCAATCTATACATGCTGTGCTCCTTTAGGACATGCTCCATGGAGGATTTATCAGCAGCATCTGACTTGGCTTCAATGCACCTGGTTCGCTTCACATTGCTTTCCACTAGGAAGCAATTTAAACACCCAAAAGGAAAAAAAAGAACTGAAAAGAAAATGAAGACTCTACCAGCTCTTCCTACAACATATTCTTTCTATCTATGTCCCACTGGTTGTTCATGGATATAAGATGAAACAACTAGAGCAAATTGCAGTTGAAGCTTCCAAATAACTTGCACATTCTCTCAATGTTCTCATAATACTTCTAAGTGCAGCTTTTTCTTCAACCTAGTATAGAAACTTTTCTTTGCAACCCCATAAATGAGTTTATTCATGCAATTTTGAAACCTTCAATAAGATCATGCAAGCATCTTAATGATATAAGAGAGAGTGAGAGAGAGGGGGGAGGGGGGGGTGTGGAGGGGGTTGAAAGGGAGATTCTTTTCCCTCTCTATAAGCTTCTATAAAAATGTATTTTACACCTCCATGAGGATGAATATCTATGAGCTCCAGATATCTATGATCAAGAACATACAAAATTACTATAAACACAAGTCTAAAATACCATGAAATGTTGAGCAAGCATAGTTGATACATTAAAGAGGCTAATCCAGATGAAATAAAGATGTTGTAATGGTATAGTGGAAAGAACTTTATGGAACATAAATGAAGCAAGCTACATATGCAGGACCCACTAAGGTTCCTCAAGCAACTTTTACTAAAAGTGATACCATGCCACAAGCAAATAATTTTGAAGCATAGCAAGACGATTAACCGGTTGCAATATAGACCAGTCTATATATTAAGGAACTTTGGAAAATTAAATTTCTTGTTATAGAAGCACAAGCACAAGCACATCTTTTGCATTATAATGATAGCAAGAAATGTGCTTGAATCTCATAGACTAAAGCAAGAAAAATCAATGTCAACATCCCAATATTTAAGACATTTTATCTGCAGCAATGGTTATTTTTTTGGCAACAACACTTTTACCCAAGGCCAAAATTTCCATTATAAAATGCATTTTCCATAGTTTGTAATCAATTATCTTCCACGCAATATTAATCTAAAATGGGCTTAAAAACTTTAGCTAAAACAACTTATCAAGTTCAGTAAGTACTAAGAAACATCCAGGGTAAAGTTAAGTGATTCCCATGCCTGAAAGAGCATGGTGTTGAATGAATGAAAGTAGCAGCATCAAACTATATAAATATTACAGCAGTAGTTCTTTAAAATCCAGAGTCAATAACAGTAAATAGCACAAAATATCACTCTTTTACAAGTTGCATAACTTAGTAAATACTTTATTCAATTCCCATCTTCAAGGAGTCACTATAAATGTATTTAAAATACCACACTGTTACCTATTTAAATGTCAAGTGTCTTTAGAAAATCCAGGTTTAAGTTTGATCAGTCATTTGTCAAAGCAAAAATCTAATACAAGTGCTTGGATTTCTTAGGATTAGGGTAAGCTATTCATATGACAATACATGAATTATTTCAATCTATTTCGTCGTCAGCAAAGGGTGAGTTTCAGATTCTACCACCCCACAAGAACAGCTGCCCCACTCAAAGTAATGTAAATAATCAATAGAACTACACTAAAGAACTCAAAACTAAAACACGGAGAAAATCTATAGATGCAAAGAAAATGCAGAGTACCTTGAATAGGTTTACTCTCCAGCTCAGATATGCCGGATGAACTCCCACCTTGAGACTCCACAGACCCTTGTGAACTAGGCTGCACTAACACTTGCAAGAACCCACCACCACCTTGTACTCCACTGGCAAGCAAGGCTTGCCTCGCCGCTGCAGCCCAGCTTTGCATCCCCGAAGGATGCCCCGCGGCACTATTAGCCACCAAAACCTGCTTCGCTTCCTCTAAATTCAGCTCTGTTCTATCCACTTTCACATTTCCACCAGCATTTGAACTAGAATTCCTTTGCTTTTCATTTCTTCTCCTCTTTGCTTCCATTCTTCTCAAAGTCTGCAACTCCTTTCTCTTCCTCCACTCCTCTTCTGTCTCGGTCGGCAACGAAGAGGCTCTTGTGAGTGCAGGATACATTACAGACTGCGCAGTCACCGTTGTAGCTGATGCCGTTGTTAGTGTTGTGGCGTTATTCAACTCTCGAAATATCGGTATTGAGCCTGCTACAGATGAGGATCGTAGCAGCTTTTTCTTTGCATTTTTATCAACCCCAAATCTTCCACCAAGTGATAGCCCGAGATTTAGCTCGATTTCTTCAGCTTTCCCTTCGTTATGAGAACCTGGGGTTTGCTCTTTCGATTGTTGTGTGTCACTGGTTGACATAAATCTCTGCAGCAGATCTCTTGGATACTTCTCTATCTGTAATGAAAGATTGTGCATTTCTCTACTTTTTTTCCTGTTTTCACTTGATTCTCCCATTATTTTTGAAACAAAACGAAACACAGACTAGAAGATGGATATTTGTTTGACAGAGTAAAGTAAAACCACTACTGCTTGATCCGATTTTAAGATCATGACTTAAAACTTGATTATTATTAGAGTTTTTTAAAATAAATCCACGGCATTAAATACAAAAAAAAAAATCAGAGAACCAAGTGTTTGAATCAAGAAAACAATAGCATAAAAAAACAAATAGATAAAAAAAAAAAATTCGTTTCCTTTGTTTCACAGTTTCAAGGAAAAATCTGGGAGATAGAATAGCAGAAACTGAGTAGAAAACAAGTAAAACAGAGGAAACAGAGTGAGAATTATTGTAGAGGGAAAAGAAAATAAAACAAGAGAGACAGAAACAAAAGCAGAATAGGAGAGAGAGAAAAAGCTAATGTTTGTGAAAAAAAAAAAAATTGTTATTGTAAGACGAAAATACCCTTGCGATTGGAAAAAGAAAGTACCTGGGAGAAGCCACGTGGCGAAATTCAGGTGCCAGAAAGACACGTGGTGATGACAAGAACTTTTTTCTTTTTACTGTGATGTCCTTTTTGACGTTTTTCAAAACAAGTTGAGAGTTTTGTTGGACACGTGTCGATATCACTTAAGAAAGGCCAAAGAAGACACGTGTCGATCAGTTAAGACATATGGGAAACTGAAACTGGAAGCCTCATGTTGGATGTCGTTAAATTTGAAAGGAGCGGCTTCGGTTTTGGTGCTGTGTCTCAAACTCTAATCTCTCTTAATAAGTTGTTAATTACCTTAAATATTATTTAAACATTCGAGATCCACGGGCCAAGTTTTTTGGACACGTGAATAGGAAACGGGCGAGTCCAGTGGAAGCTGTCAGAAGCTGGTTCAGCTGAGCTGACCATCAGAGGTTAATCACATGACGACGAGCAGTGTAAGGTAGCCATACGAGTCTTCGGCAGTGGCTCAAAGCGAGAAATCGGCGTGGGAGGACAGCTTGCGTGATGCACGTGGGCTGAGAACTCATTTTTTCAATACTAACGACGGTGGGGTCCAGGGAGGGGCAAGTTGCAGTTCCCCAATGAGTAAAATAGAGTAATGCCACGTGTTGAAATTAGAGTAAAGATACACGTGGCAAAGTGGGTGGAGGGCCCCACTTGCTCAGTACATTGTATTCAATCACCATCTTTAGGTCATTTTCAGTGACGTCATAGATTGCAACCTGTCATATTGATAACTTCTTTCATTTGTAATTTTTTTTTTTCAAAATAATTTATATGAAATTTATTTCTATATTCTAATTCTTACCTTGATAAAAAAAAAATTATATAAAATTTATTTCTATATTCTAATTCTTACCTTAATAAATAGGGGAAAAACAAAGGATAAATAAATAAATAAAATATCACTTTTTAGGATTGTTTATACTGTTTTAATACAAAGAAATATTTTTTTTATAATTCCATTATATTATAGAAAATTTGTTAAAAATAATCTTTGTTAAAAAAAGTGGGAAAGCTAGGACACTCACATTTAGTGTCAAACAAACCTTCCTCAGTTTCTGGCAAAACTGTAAATTTTTGGTATGGTTGTGGTTGTCCAAATCCGATTGATGAATTAACTATAATACATTATAAGTTAGTATTATTTTGGGTTTATCTTTAGTTTGTGTTTGTTTGTTATGGTTTACTTTTATTCAAATTTTCTTGTGTTTGTTGGGTTGATATTGTTTGATTTTGATGAATAAATATAGAGTTTTTGTTTGTATGATTTGTGTAAATAAATATATGTTGTTAATTTTATCTATATGACCAAAAATTAGAGCTGACTTAAGGTTAAAAATGATTGGTATTTATTATATTGTCTCTTTCGCTTAGTGATTTGTCGGATTTGGGAATGGAAGTGAGCAGATTTCGTCCTCCTCATGCTACAATTGGGCGTAAAGGGTAAGTCACGAGCTTATGAGGCAACTTGATATTTTATAATTTCCTCTTTTTTGTTTAGGGGTGTTAAAGGTAACCAAAGAGTTAAGAGGGCAAATAGATATTTGATAGTTCTCATTCACACATGTTTAGGGGTATAAAAGGTAACTCGGACACTCACACATGTTTCGGTTGTAATGGTTAACCCAGAGCTGAGAGGGGACAAATAAATGTTTTAGATTTCTTGCTCTCATGTGTTTAGGATCTAATGATTAACCCATAAGCTTGGGTGACCTCCCACTTACTACGTATCCTTCCCTTTTGTTTACCACTTACCCTTTTCTCATTCATATAACTATTAATATTAACTTCAATGAAAACTGTGACAGAATTACTGTTCACAATACCTAAATTTTGATAGCTAACTTGTTTCATGTTATCAATTTTGTAAATATTTTCTGTAAATCATAATGAAGGTGAATTTAAGTTCAATAAGGTCTACAGTTTTTGAATCACACTCATGATTTGGTCATATAAAGACATGATTGCCAACATGTGAGAAAGGTTCACTAAGGCCTGACTAGACTTTTTTGCGAGATATGTTTTGGGCACTTTTTGGAGTTAGAAGAGTAATGATTCAATAGGGTGCTCATCATTTTGATTCTAATTTGATAAATCAATTAAAATGATCAAGGCATTGAGTTTTGGTTACAATTGAATAAGGTTAAGGTACAATTCAGGCTCATAAAATTCACACAGATGACAGGGTTACATTTAAGCACTGATACCAATATAACATCTTATGTTTCGATGTCAGGAGTTGCATACCTTTGATAATGATATTTTGTGAGACTTGAAAATGTTATGTATGTAAACTTACATACGACATTTTAGTCCAAATCATAGGGTAAAAGTGATGAAGGTGTCGTTATTCTTGTAATACTATATTTTTGGTGTTATGGAATGATGGGTTAAGTCTAGTCTAAGCAAGTTAGCAGCAATGGCTATAGACATATTACTTCACTTCTTCTCCCTAGGGTGCTCTTCTCACCATATTGGAGAGATGACTAACTCATCGTCTAGACATCAATGACCTTTTAGTTCATCCGTTAGACTTCATACCTATTAGAATTGATTGGTTTCACAACCATGTGGATAGCTTTACGCACATAAAATGTAACTTTACCTTCGGCTTATGCATAAGCAAGTAGATATAACCATTTGTACAATAATGTGTAACCTATCAATACATATTAGGTAACAATATACTTTTAATAAGGGTCATTAACAATTTTAGTAGTTAGGTTTATTCTATTACAAAACTAACTCTATAAGGTTGATAGAATGAAGTTAACTAATATAATGATAGACAAGTTTCAAGCAAGGCAAACTAAAACATTGAACAATTCCATTATATTTTTTGTCAATATACTATAGCGAATACTGTTGAAATAAGTACATGCCATTTATGGTACCCAATTTATTTTAGGCATGCAACAACAGTCAAATTCATCTTGTAAATCATTGTCATGTATTCTACAATATTAGATAATGAATATGTCTTTATCGCTTTTCCAAAATAATAATTCAAACATCTTTATATTTTCATATCGAGACCTTATGCTACCTTCGATTTGATGGCAACTATGGTAGGCATTATAAAGACCTCTGCGATGGCAACATTAATTGTGTTGTATGAATCCTTAATAGTGGCAAGGTTCATAATGTCACCAATGCACGTAAGCAAAAACCTCACAAACAAAATTCATTTCTTTGTTTCATTCTTTTCCTAATTTGATTGTTTCCATCTTTTTCCACAATTATGAAAATGGTCTCATGGTACTTGCCCTTTAAGAGAGCATCGTCATCAACATAAATAGCCAAATGACAAAATTATTTAACTCTTCTTATAGAACATCTTAAAGCCATAAAGAAAAACTTAAATTGGTTATCCTCATCAATCTTGATAAAAGTAATTATATTGGGGATTTGTAACTACACATTATAAGGCCTAGCTCTTCGTACGCCAAGCTTGCGTGTATAAGACATCAATCTTAAATTTGTTTGTCATGTTATTAATTATATATTTTGACTATAAATATGGCCAAGCCCAGTTGTAGCATCCCGGGTTTTTGTAGAAAAGCCCTTAGGGATAGAGTTCTGGGGTTAGATTTATAACTGCGATTAGGGTGGGGGTCCTGAGAAGTTCAGGGGTGAGATGGTAGTTTTCCAGAGCCGAGTGGCCTTCGTATGATGCCTTTAGGGAGGTTTTAATCATGCGAAGCGCGGGAAATGGATGTTTATTCATTTTTCCTGGTGCACTCCCGTGCACAGTGCCCTGCACGCCCGTGCAGGTGGGTAGCAGGAGAGAGAGACGGGAGATTTATTAGTTTCTCACCCAGCAGCCTCCCATTTCCAGCTCAGTTTCTCTTGTTCTCAGCAGCTCCCAGCCCTAGATCAGATTTCCAGCTTCCAGCAGCTCCTAGTCCAGCTAGAGAGACCAGAGATCAGCTTGAGTTAGAGTTCCCAGCAGCCATGGCGAGAGGTAAGTGTTTCTTACTCTCTCCTTCAGTTTCCCAGCTTGTTTGATGATGCTAGAAACGGTGTTTCCGTTTCCAGTTTGCTGTGTTATGTTTGTATGTTGATATATGATGTTGAGATGATGATTATATGCTGATTATGTGATGATTTTCCACCCAGAAACATGCATGCTCTGTTTGTGTGTGTGTTAGTGAGAGAATTAGTTGATTTGCATGGTGGAATCAGCAGGAATAGATGAATGATGAAATTGATGATGTGTATGGGTTTATTGAAGTGCCTTGGATGTGTGATTATGTTTAATTTCAGTTTGGATGAGAAATGGATGTGTTTTGGATGGCCTTCTGCTTGTTCCAGGTGGGTGCTCGAGTTGTAGAGCCGGACACACGCCCGTGTGCCCGCAGACACACGCCCGTGTGCCCTGGATTCTGCAAGAGCACGCCCGTGTGCACGAAGTGCACACGGCCAGGTTTGCCGGGGGCACGACCGTGTGTCCTGAGGGACACGGCCGTGTGCCTGCTTTTTAGTTGAATTGCGCAGCAATTCCAGAGGAGAGCACGGCCAGACACACGACCGGGGCACGATCCCGTGTGTCTGGGCACACGCCCGTGTGCTTTGCTTGGCACGGCCGTGTGTCTCTCCTGCACGACCGTGTGCTTGGCCCACACGCCCGTGCGTCCAGTGAATTTTTCCCTGAAAAGCCAGAAATTGATGTATAAAAGGTTTGGTAATCCATCCAAAGGCTAAATGACTTCAGATAATCCAGAAATCAGATATGAATGCAGCATATGCATAGCATGACACAGCATATAGCCTGAATGAGGATCCAGGGATCCGAATTCAGTAGATTTCAGCAGTTAGAACCCAATGTATGGGTTACAGTTTGTGGTGAACTCGAGGGGGCATCTGTGGGACCCAGCATTCTGACACCAGTCAGTCTGCTCAGCAGCAGCATAGCAGATCAGTTTCAGCAGATTCTAGCCAGTAGCTAGAATGTTCAGCCCACTTGGCCAGGATGCCGAATCCCTGTATTCATCAGCCTGATCAGCAGCAGGTACCTTCGGGTACAGTTATAGATTCAGATGCATGCATCATCAGTCATTTTCAGTTTCCAGCTTAGCATGTCATTACATATACATATTGACATGACTAATCAGATACGCAGGTAATCAGTAATCAGATAACAACAATCCAGATAATCAGTTGCAGCGCCAGCAAGCGACTAGATGTATGGGTAGGGCCGAGGCCAAGTTTCAGTGTTAGTCTTGTGTGTGCTTGTCGCTTGTTTGGGCGGGGGAAGTAAGGAATGCTTACTGGGTGATCTTTATCACTCATTCCCTTCCTTCTTCCTTCCTTTTCAGGTTGTGGTTGCTGCTGGCGAGGAGCGGGTGGACCGAGGCTTGCGAGAGGGGATCCCACACACTAGAGATCAGTTGTATTTTCAGCTTGGACCTGTGAGGTTATGTATTTGATGTATATTTTCAGAACAGTGTATGAATAGTTGTATATCTATGAATAGCCAGTTTGGGCTCATTGTATATTTATTTCAGTTTATTTTTCAGCTTCCGCTTGTACACAGATTGTACAGTAGCAGTAGTAGGGTTTTCTTTTCCGTAGGATTTCCATCTCGGGTACCCAATTTCCAGTTTATTTAATGAAAGAATTTTATCGTTCAGCAGCAGGGGTACTCGGGGCGGCGGGTCCTACACCAGTGAACATAAATTTCAAAATTTTCCCCAGTGGTTTTGCACTAGCTTGCTTATAATGGAACAATATTTGATCGTTAGGATATGTATAATCCTTATAAGCATGATATACCTGAAAGATATTATTAATGTCTATATATGTTGCTTGTGTCTACCTAGGAAAATATGTATATCTAGTCTCCTATGTGTCAAGAGTTGATCACCCCAATTTGAATTGATACCCACTTTGTAAGGCATGTAGTTGAAACGCATATTGAAGCATTTCCTTGTTTATATAAATATTACCAACTTTCACACCCCCATCTTAACTTGTAGCAACATAACCAATAAACTAGTTTTGTAAATCCAATATGGGTTCTAACACCCAATAGAATAGAACGTTTATATTTATCAAATTGGTGCACAACTAACCCAAACCTTCAACCCTTATAGTAAATGAAACTCGCCCACTACAATCGAAATTTGGTATCCTTGTTTGCTCATGTAAATGAACATGTTTGCCCTACATCTTCACCACTACACTCACTTTTCTTGACTCCATTGTAATCAGACTCATTGTTATGAATATCATCATTTTTATCTTAACAATCGAATGAACCATAGGTAGGTTCTCTATCATTTAAACCCAATCCTCTACCTCCACATATAATTGAACAAATTTCTCATGCCCTTTATCACCAACATCAAACCTCTCTTCTTTTTCTTCTTATTCTTCTTAACAACTATAAACACATTAGTAAAACAACTCCAAAGTTCGTTTAAATTTTGGAAATTTTGAATCTACTCTTACCCTTTAACCAATTTCGCTTACCACTTACTTTACCCTTCATCCTCTTACCTCTTAACAAATATACAAAACACTATGTGCTTACCCTTCTAGCTTATCGCTTCCCCATCTCCCTCCTCCCCCAAAAGATCCACACTCACCTACCATTTTAAAAAAACACAGTTCATTCAGATCTAACCAACATAGATAGAATAAATACAATTCATACATAAAGCAAATTTTGTCTAACTAAGGTAGACTTATAACTAAATAACTTAAAATCTATAAGTACAAACATAATTTCCAATTAAAAAAAAAATGTATGCATACTACTTTACGATGATCTTTATGTGGATTAAGTGTTTGGCATAGTAAAGATTTCAAATTTCAATATAATATGTAATACCTTTATTGTAATTTTTTTTTACTCAAAAATTTATATAAAAAGTATAAAGAAACTTAACTTTAAAAAAGAGAAAATAAGAGTGAGGCTATTATTGATTCAATTAATATAATAGAATTATATAAAATATTTTTTATGCTAAAATAAACAGTTTTACAAAGAAATCTTTTAATTAATTTTTCTAATCCAAAAATTAAATAAATTTTTATTTAAGAAAAAGAAATGACAAAAAGGAATTTAAAACATAAATATGAAGGTTAGTGTGCTAATGATTGAAGCTTGATAAATAAGTCACATCTATGAACATCAAAAAGGTTGACACCGATGAAGAACAATTATCTGTAAGCAATAATGAAACATGCCTGATTGATAATGATATTGCCCATTTGAAATACCTAGTGGCATCAAAAAAATAATGCAACCATTTATGTGACATTTGTGGCTTCGAAGGAGCTTCCTCGATGACCATGATTAACATTAGGCCTTTGTTGACAGGGAAAAAGAGAACAAGTGGTAAAGGAAAGAGGAACGTGTGCAAGTGAAAGACTGAGGATTGCAGGATAGGCTAATTAATTTCGCCACTTTAGGTGGCAGACAAGGCAAGGCAAGGCAAGGCAAAGACAAACCCAAATAAGTTTGGCAGTCAAACACAAACCCTAATTTTAAAAGGGGAAAACATGATCTTGGCAGCACAGTATATATGATACGGTATGATTTGTTTGGACCCCTAACAGTAACCGATGTTGACAGATATAAAGATTAAAAGATTCTTCCACAAGTATGAATGCCACGTGTTGGTTTGTTAAAAGCAAAAAAATACATTATCTCAGGGTTGGGTTTGGTGTCACCTCTACACCTCACTGCTTTGCATTCAATATTAAATTTCATCATACCTGTGATACTTTAAAAAATTACAAATATGTACCCACGTATCTTAAACACCATATAAGCCCCCGATCCATTCACAGAAGATTATTTCAAAGGACACAGTTGGACTGCCAATTGAGATAGGAGAAGCCTGATATAGCAATAGACCTCAATATTAGACAAACCACCATTAAGGAAGTTCGATTATTAATAATATTACCAAAAGCTCCCATAGTTTATGTAAATAACAAATTCATTTTTATCAATTTTAAAAACTGAAGCAATTATTTTTTGACCAAAGTTAAGTTTAATGAGTATTTTTGTCTTTTTAATCATGGGACAAGCATTTTCTGAACATCTTTAAGGTTCAAATTCCTATTATGTCTGAAGTGCTCTACATCTCAGTTTTATTTTTGTCAGTACAATCAAAATATTGGTTAAAACACCTGCAAAAATCCAACCAACCATTGAAAAGTTGCAACTCCTGCAAATAAAATTTTATATGAAGATTTTAAAACATTTGAAATTAACGCCTAAAAGAGTAAACAAACTATTGTCAACTCAGAAAGAGATTGAGTCAAAGTTTTCAGTTACTGTTTAATCAAGGTGGAGGGCCCTAAAAAATCCCAAATTCTAGCTTGGAAACACAAAACTCATTAGAAGATCAACAGAATCAGACTACAGAATACAAGCCAGCTTCAAGCAAGCAACTACAAACAGACAAGACAGAATCTATATGAGGTTGCCTGCCATGGCTGGAACTAACCCCTGTTTATTTCTTTCAATCTGATATCCAAGTGTTTGGGTTGCACTGCTTTTTGATACTAATTTACTTATTACAATTTCAGCATTGATTCTCTCCCCTCTTAGTAGAACGCTTGATTTGTGTGCTGCATTATTTCAGAGAATTGTTTGATTTGTGGGGTGCTTTATTTCTGAGAATTATTCTTGGTGATGATTGATCTGCAACTGCTGTAGTTTCTCCCTGGTTTTCTTTTGGCGTTTGGTTCTAACCAAAAATATCAAACTAGCAGGAAACATGGCACAACCAATGGAAGAAGAGGGCTGTGCCTTAAGCAAACATGCAAAGCAGTTGTATTTTGAAGTGGTTGGCGTTGAAGTGGTTGTATTGGATAGATGCCAGACAACCGATAATGGACTAGGGGTAGGACTGTCGATTGGATTACTTAAGGGACGGTTATGCTGATCACGCAAAGCAGTTAGACTTGTCTTAGATTAGAAATTTATTCAGAAGAACCTCCTAATCATTAGCATAAGCAGTTGAGTGTCAATTGCAAGTTGAATTCAAACATGTGATTGCAACTGTCTTGGCATATACATGTTGGCAAGTTTCTAATATAACATGCATGGTGTGCATGAGTCTTTTGTAGTCCATTGTTTAGATCAATAAAATGTTGGATATATTACTATAATATCAGTGTAGTGCTTATTTTCTTGCAGCTTACCAGAAGTTGCCTATTGAATTCATCAAGCTTTCCTAAGTGTTTAACCTTCATTTGAAAAAGTCCATGATGAACCAAGTGATAGGACTTGGCTGCATCATAGGTGTTTTACTTAGATTATTTTTAGTGTGGAAATATGGTCTTGTCACAATTGGTACAGAGCCTTGTGTGTGATTAATGGTTGGTGGAAATAGCCTACTAAATGAGTGGTGACCAACAGAACTTTGGAGTAGGAATCTCGGTATGCCTTTGGACATCTTACAGTGCTATTGAAATTTGAAGGTCCCTTGTTGAAGAAATGGTTTAAGCTTCATCAAGAAAAGTATGGTTTCCATTGGTTATATGTAAGGCATTCAAACATGCATGTTATCTAACGATAACCAAACAAACAGAAAATTCAAGATCAGAAGCATACCTCATGTCATGGTAAATTTTCGCGTTCTAAATATCAATTACTACAATTCTTCGTCCAGAAGATCGTTCTCGTCAAGATTAATAGTCAGTGTTTCTAAATGCGCACTAAAAACCTTAAATGGGATGAATTTTGATTTCAATGAATTTTGAGAACTATGTTTTATTGTTCTTTTTACGGTGAATAATGCACCCATCAAACGCAATTAGATGACCTTATATACCAATTGTCGAAGTAACAAATTTGCCCTTAATAAAATATTAAGACCATTTTACCCTCTAAAAAAATATTAGAATTAATATTCATATTTATATAATTTTAAGATTATACTTCGAAAATCTATTAGTGGTAGAAAGGGAAGATCTAAGGAGGGTCATTCATTAAAGGTTATGGAGCTAAAATCTTCAAATGGCACTAGAAGTGTGAAAGACCTTGAAATTTTTCTATGGGATATGGAGCAACACTTTGTGGCAATGCGTTTTCCAAACACATAAATCAGCATGTATTTGTTCGACGATGCTAAACTTTGGTGGCAGACTCGAACCATAGATGATAAAAAATACTAGGAGGCCTAAAATTGATCCTTGGGAGACCTAAGATGAACTACCGAATTTTACCTTTAAAATTTCTCTTGGAGTTACGAAGAAAGCTTCGAAGAGACTAAAGCACATTATTATGTTGCACAATTATATGAAAGAATCTTGATTGTTGTTGTTGTTGTTGTTGTTGGATGCTCATAATATGTCTAAGGGGGATACACTGTTTATCTTCTTCCTGGATGATCAGAGTTGGACTTAAATGAAACTAAGATGGCAAAATGTGAAGGATTTGCCTCATCCTTGACTGCAGATAATCTCGCTAATTTAAAAGAAAATAGAGATAATGTTAACACGATATCCAAAGGGAAAATAAAAAAAGAGATAGGGATATAGATGAAAGAAAATTTCAAGAGAGGAGCCAACCTCTGTCATCAGGGATAGTTAAAAATGGTTGACACGTTCAAAATCGATCTGATTGCTTCCGTTAAAACTTTAACAGCTAAATTTATTTATTTTTATTATTGAGGACGTTAAATCTAATCACCAATGAAATAAGGTGATCATTTTCGACCATTTGGTTAGATTAACAACAACTATCGTCTTTATTTTATATTATTTTTTATAGTTTTTAATTAATTTTTTATTATTATGTTAAAATTATATTATTTTATGTTTTAACTATTTTTATAAAATTAATTTTTTATTATTTTTTAATTTTTATTTAAAAATTAAAAACACATTTCTAATCAATTAAATTTATTAATTAATAATTAATTTTAATAATTAATTTTAATTAACAAATAAATTTTTAATTTTTAAAAAATGTTTGAATGAAAATTTTATGATTTAAAAAACACCTTACATGAGGAGTATACAGTTCGGCCTTCTGCGAACTACACTTGCAGGGGATGCGAAAATTTGGAGGCCCAGACACCAGCCCTTGGCCGTCTCTCCTTGTACAAAAGAGTCATGTCATATCATTGAGACACGTGAAATGCCAGCCGCACAACATTTTCCACCGCCTTCCCACTCCCCTTTTTATTCCTTCCACTTCACTTTGGCATTCTCTCCACCATCACTCAAGAGTATCAATAAGATCCCTAGGGCATGAGAACTCATGATTTAAGCCTTGGTCGTAGATTATGGACTATAAAAATTAAGTTTATTTTAAGTTGATAAAACTAGAATTGGAATCTAAAATTGAAATTAAAAGAGAAATCAAATGCCAAGAATAGAGCATCTAGAACCTGAATCAGGACTTAAACACTTTGTATGGATCACAACTAACTATATTAGGATCTAATATCAAAAATTAAAACTGAAACCTAAACACTATATAAACCATAACTAAACTGAATTAAAATCAAATATTTAGAATCAAAATCAAAATCAAAATATTGGTTTCGATTCTGGAACTTATTATAATAGGTTCCGATTTCAATTCCAAAAACATAGAAATCTATCAATTCCATTTTCAATTCTAATTCTTACATTTTTGGCAAAAGTATCCAGACCAGCTTACCTTTACTTATAATACAAACAATCTTCTTCATCATAACTACTTAAATTTTTTTTTTTCCTTCTCATTTTTTTTCTTTCTTTTTTATCTCTTTATAATTTATTGGCTACCATATCTATGAAACGTGACCTCAGGTCTAGTGACTCCAACTTTCACTTTCAATTGCACCTATTTGGCCAAAGGACATTTTCCCACCCATAGTTTGAGGCGGGAACAAAATCCCACCCGCTTAAGTTTAAAAGCCTGTTTTCCCACCCATCACCCATTTTTTTATTAGGTTTTTATTAAAATTACTAAATTACCTTTTTAAAAATTAATTTATAAAATAATATTAAATAATTTTAAAATAATAAAAAATTTAAAAAATTTATAAAATTTATTTTTAAAATTTTTAAATTCAAAAATCAACTGACCACGGTAGCCCGGTGGCATACATAATGGGAATTATGAAGTAACCATTTCAGGAGAGCGCTTTGGTTTGGGAGATAATCTGGCCTCCCAGATTCGTGGAAGCGACCAATCGAGGTGGCCTCAGGGTTTTGGAGGGGCGGTCAGCACCTCGCGAGAATAAAGGCAGCGGTGGAGACTGAGGTTGGCCCTTCAGTGGATTTTAGGCCCAGCTATTTCAGTGAGGAGGCGGTCGGTCCTCACCAGGCTGGCCCATAGATTTGAGAACACTCACTTAGAAAACAGGGAAGGCGGTCGGCCTCCACGGGAGAGGTAGTAGAGTAGCCCACTATTCTGTGTAATAACATACTTACGCCCGTCTTGGCAATGATAGGGATTTTTGAAAAAAAGTTTTTTAAAATTTTTTTTAATTTTTATAAATTTTTTTTTAATTTTTTTAATATTTTATATTTATATATATTTTATTTTATTAATTTATAAAATTTTAATATAAAAAAAGATAAAAATACTCCTAATTATTATTGTATATATATTATTTTTAATAAAAAAAAATAGGTGATGAGTGGGAAAACAGACTTTTAAACTTAAGCGGGTGGGATTTTGTCCCCGCTTCATACTATGGGTGGGAAAATGACCTTTGGCCCACCTATTTTGGTAGAGATGTAAGGAGATGGCGATGAAGGAGAGTGATAGAGAAAGTATGACTAGGCGATGGTGTGTGACAGCGAGAATGCCAGGAGATGGAGTCAGCGACAATAAAAGTGCTTGTAGAGTGTAGTAGTAGGGCTAAGTTAAAGATGTATGATGTGGCGGTGCGCTGATGGTGAGTTGTGATTGAAAGAAAAAAATGGTGAGGGTAGAAAATGACATTTTTCCCCTTCGTGTACTAGGTTTTATGCCAAATAACTTAGTCCCACCCAAGGTTTCTGTACATAATTTTTCCAAAACTTTAGAAAAATCAAATACTCAGCCCTTAACCTATTTTCATCTAATTTTATTAACATTTTGGATTAAATAACTAAAATGTCTTCCACTAAAAATATAAATTATATTAATATTAAAATAAATTTTAATATAAAATAATATTAATATAATAATAATAAAATTAAAAAATTTTAAGAAAATAAAATAAATTTAAAAAATGAGTCATAAGCATTGACAATGTCGCAGTAGTGATGATTATCATAAATTTAATCAAATGATCAGAAATAATCATCTAAATTAATTAACGATCAAATCTAACCACCTCAATGCTGAGATGACTAGATCTAGTTATCAAATTTTGGTAGAAGTAGTCAAATCTAGTTACCTCGTTATTAAATATTGTAAAAAAGTTTGTTGTTTTCAACCTTCTTCGATGACAAATTTGGTCACTTCAATTATTGAGATTATCAGATTCAGTTGCCAATCAACCTAGGTAATCATTTTCGATCATCTAATTATATTTATAGTGATCATCGCCACTTACAATATTGCCGATGGCAATAAACTTTTTTTTAACTTTATTTTGATTTTAATTTTTTGTAATTTTTATTAGTTTATTATTTTTTAAAATTTTTATTATTATTTTAATATTGTTTTATAATTTAATTATTTTATAAAATTAATTTTATTATTTCTTAAATTTTTATTCGAAAAGATAAAAATATTCTTTTGACTAATTAATTTTAACAATTAACCACTAAATTTAATTATTAAATTTTGTCAACGATAAACATTTGATTTTTTTTTAAATCTTCTAATAAAAGTTTATCATTTAGAAAAACTTTAAGTAAGAATAAGTTGTTTAGCCAAGGTTTATCACCTGAAATTGAATAATGTGAGCCAATATATTTTTCAAACTCAGAAGGCAAAAATGTTATCTATCAAAGTTTGGGTGGGAAACAGTAATTTAATTCGGCCTTTGGGATGAAGCAAAACGGGTTGTGGATATATCATAACCGTTTAAAATCATAATTCTTTTTACTGTGCGGCGTCACTGTCTACAGTTTATCTACCTCCATAAAATCCACCTAGCAGGCATCGTTTTCGCTCACTCGCTCTTCGGCACTCTCTCTCAGATCTGATCCAATCGGCTAGGTGATCTCCTCTCCTCTCCTCTCTTCTTCTTGTTCAATTTCTCATTTTAACAACTTCCTTTCGCTTCTTTTACTTTATTGTTCAATAATTTCTGTAAAAGCTTGATTTCCTGATTTTCTGTTTCAAGATCTGTGTGTAACTGTCTCACTGTGAATGAAGGTGGACATGTATTTTAGCTTTGGTTTGATGTTTGATTCATTTTTTCTTTTTATAAATTTGCATTTTAAAGTTGGAGTAATAATGAGAATTCATCGTGATCTTTTGTGCGGATTAATTGGCGTACTTATGGTAAGTCTTGGTTTATTTATCATATTAGATCTCGTTTATATTTGGTAGACATATTACTTGTGCATAGTCCTTGGAATCTTCAACAAATAATCAGTTTGTGCTTATGAAGAAAACATTAAGCTTCTTCTCCTTATCATAATGATGGTAAAGCTTAAATATCTATATTGAAGTTTAATTGATAAAGAACTAAAAATATGAAGGTGTAAAGAAATTTTAGTTTAACTATAGTTGGCTTGGAAACATCAGTTGTGCTTGTATAAAGTGTGTACCTCGTGGATGCTTTTTCAGGCAATTTGTTTGGAATGAAATTGAGGCTGACGTTGAAACACTTTAGAGGCAATTTGTAGACTTGGTTTGGCTTGTGAAGTCCTTGGGTGGGACAAAGTTGTTTGTTCACAGCCCTCAAGGCTTTGTTCACTTAGTATTTTTTAATGTTGAATGATACAATATTTGGAAAGGGATTTGATTTCTGCAATTAAGTGTAATTGCTCTCTTAGTGGCTCAAAATTTTGTGATATTGTTTTTTTTTTAACAAACTTTTAATTGGATTCTTAGCTTTTTATATAATATGCCTCAAAGCAGGTTTGGAAATTCATTGCATTAGAATTGAGAGAGCATGGGTCGTGGAGTTAGTGCTGGTGGGGGGCAGAGCTCATTGGGATATCTGTTTGGTACCGGAGAGGCTCCTAAACCTGCTGCGAATGAAGGGCAATCTGTAAATAATGTGCCTTGCAAGCCTGTTGCTGCTCCTCAACCAGTAGACATTACCAAACAGGTTCCGGCTGGTATCAATAGTAACTCATCAAACAACTATGTACGTGCTGATGGTCAGAACACTGGCAACTTCATCACAGTAAGCCTCTTGTCAATTTTGATTTCATGTCTTCCCTTTGCAAATTGACTAATGTTTTCACCATTCATACGCAGTGTTTCAGGCTGGAATAGTTTGTATCATTTTATCACATCATGTTCTTATTTTTAGTAATGAGTAGCTGCTATGCTGATCAGTGCAAGCTGGAGTTAATTGAACTTTTGTGTTGTCCCGACATAATAAAAGTTGTGTTTTAACCCTTGGCCAGTGGATACTAATTGTTGTTAGAAATCTTTTATCCCTTAAGAGAGAATAGAATCCATTATTCTAGGGAACAATAAATATCATTGTTATCTGGTGGACTCTGATGCTCAGATCATTGGTGGCTGAAACAGACTTTTTTCTTTCAAAGATTTGAATATTTTTGGTGTTTGAGATAGTGATCTTTTTAATAAGCTAGAAACTTGTTTGAAATTCAGTAATTGTTGAAATTCAACCTCTTTTTTTAAACATATTGGTTGTATATAAGTTGGGCTAAATAAGAACTGTTATTCTCATTTGCAAATTGCCTATGTAACCATAATTTTACACACTGGAATGTCTATCTAGGCTGAAAAATACTGGAACATTGCTTGTACTTTTGTAACCTGAGCTAGTGAATTAGGAAAGTAAATTGATTAAGTGAAGAACTAAAGGTCTTTGGGTACCAGCTGAGGGGTTCAAATGTGTCTTTAAGTTGAGGATGAGTTTAAAGTCTTTCTAAATAATGGTTGTTGTTTATCTTAAGTGGATCTTAGCTTTAGAACAGTACTTTTGTGATTAATCTTATTAGGATGTAGCTATTTGCTTCCATCTCTTGCCTGAAGTATGGCTGAAATGTTTCATTATGATTAATGCACTTTTGGTCTGTTTGCAGGACCGACCATCAACCAAGGTCCATGCAGCCCCGGGTGGTGGATCTTCTCTGGGTTACCTCTTTGGCAGTGGGCCTGCAGGTGACGGTAAATGATATATGCCCTTGACATCTCCATAAGAAGTATTGTATGTTGGTTCTTGTTGAACTTAGCTTGGATGAGGCAATGCACTCATATTTACATAAAACAGTTTGAAGTTGTGGGGGTCTGTGATGTAATATATAGGTTTGGTGGTTATTTGCATATTCAATCAAGTGTACTCTCAAATTTTGATGCATAAACATCAGTATCTCTATCGGGAGTTTACTGTCAAGAATGAAGTTATATTTTCTAATGTGTCATTTACCTTGGGTCATTGGTGTAGCCTTTGAAATTTTGTCCGTTCGTTACAAGCTTTAGTTACAAATTTCGTAGGAAAGAGTTACCCCATATGTGCTCAAATTTGACAGCTTAACCATGAATGGATCAAAAAAAACACACACAAAACAAACACAGATTGCAAACAAACCAGAGGAAGCACCCATAAAACACTGTACATAGTATTGACTTAGCCGAACTCTTTACAACCGATCCAACAATTTTCCACTAGAACAAGCTACGGAAAATAAACATAGACCAAGATAACTTTTGACGATTTCGAGAGTGCCAATTCTCTACCAAGGCCGGATTCCAGAGGCAGCTCTCTCCCAAGAGTTTCCCAAACCAATAATAATTTTCTGCTGGCCGCACCAGTCACCCCCAGCAATTACTTTTATGCTTGTTCTTCTCATAACTGCCCCGCACCACTTGCTGCAGAATGTGTTTGCAGTCCCAAGTGCACCCTCCTCTTGGTGTGCCACTTGTTATCCGATTTTTGTCTTCCAAGGATTCAATTATGTGAGTCTGACATTACTTTGCCATCGAAAATCACCTTGTGCTCAAGGTGGAAGGGGGAAAACTAAGTTATCAAAAACAAGAATTCGGTGCACTCCATGAACCCGAGTTTTACTTGGCCATATGATTACACAGCCTACTAGCCTTGCCCACATAAACTCTTCTATCAAAGAATATAATCATTGAATTCAAAACGATTATGTTTCTTCTAGGCATTTCATCATAAATGTTCTTGAAGTTTTGCAAATATGTTGTACCAACATCAAGTATGGGCTTCAAAAAGATGCAAATGAGTCAATCCAATTAAACTTGTAGAAACATTTTATTTTGAACCTAACAAGATCGTCTTAATAATGAAATACCTAAAAATTTGATTTAGAACTTTTGAGATATCGAGCCGTGGGTAAATGAACAAAACCCAAAATAAAAGCCAACCCCATAAAAACCACCTAAATAAATTTAAAAAAAAAAAAACCCTAAAACCCATAACCCAAAAAAAAAAAACCTAAAGCAAGACCAAGATTAAAAAGAAGCACGTTCCAGCCAAGGCCCAAGAGAAAGGAAAGAATGCAGCCCGCCCAAGGGAAGAAGAATGATGCGCACGGCTCGGTCCAGGAGAAGGAAAAGCATGCAGCAAGAGGCCCATAAAAAGAGCGCAGCCTGGGCTGCATGTGTGCTCTGGACAATAAATTAGGATTGAATTCAAATCAAATATATTCAATTTTTTTTTTAAATTCAATTTGAATTAGTTTAAAACGAATTATTTAATTTTGAATACAAATATTAGTTTTGAAAATCAATGAATACGAATTTAAATACGATCGGTACGAATCAAACACAAATACGAATCTAAATTTAAATTAAAAAAATTTTAATTATATTTTATTAGATATTTTTATTAATTATAATTTTTAAAAAATATAAATATAAATTATCTAACTGAATACGAATATAAATATAAATCGAATATAAATTAAATTATATAAATTAAATGTGAATCTGAATTTTATTACGAAAAATTTGATAAACATAAATTCAAATCTGAATTAAATATGAGCCAAATAAATCTAAATATATATATATATATATATATATATTTGTATTTAATTTAATTCGAATTTAACCGGTGAACACTAGCGAGGCCCGCAGCTTTTGCTGCATTTTGACTTTTTTCTCAGCGCCAGCTTTTTCCTACTTTTTGTTTTTTTGTTTTATTTATTTTAATTGCGCCCAGTTTCTCTTCCTTTCTTACGTTATTTTGCTTGTGCCAGCTCTGCTCGTCCACTGTTCTGCACGTTGACTCGCCTGCGCTAATTTTTTTTTCTTGCATTTTCTTTCCTTTTTCCCTGGATGCCTATCTCTCTATACGTCAGCTTTCCTTCTCCTGCATGCCTGTAACTCTCGAATACATTGGTAATGATGTCACGATCAACCAGTGGCCATTCGTATTGACGGAAGCATTATGGTGGTGCTGAGTGAAAGTAAGGCGTGGGGTGAAGTTGCATTGAAAAATATAATTGCTTCCATGTTTCCATGCTTGTTTCTATGGGATCTATGTTGCTGGAGGAGTTGAGCGCAATGAAGAAGCCGTAGTCCATGTACGCCCGTCCGTAGGCGGATCAAGAGAAATGTATTTTTATCCGTCTTTCTTATATATTATTATATGTTCTGACCAAACAAGGCTCTTGTAACTCCAGCGAAGGAAAGGTTTATCCTCTCCAGACTAGCAAAACCAGAGAGACTGTCAGACAACTCCAGACAACACACCACAATCAAGCAGTAAAAACAACGTCAAGTTGATGGAAATATGTTGTGAATTCCATCACTGAATAAATTTGAATAGTTAGCAGATTTTTTCATGATTCATTTAGATTCCAGATTACATGAACATCCCTAATACGGATTCCATGGTTGCTCGGCATTCTAAAGGTCAACACTCTAATGTATTCCCTCTCCAAATCTCTTGCACTTGTGAAGTTGCCATTTGCTCCACCCCTTTTGCTGTCATGTCATCTGTCTTTGAGATTATTCATCTTTTTGCGGGAAATATTTATGTGGTTTCTAAACATTACCCTTCCCACCCGAAGGCACTGTGTCCTCAAGGTGGAAGCGATGAAAAAGGTGCCTGAAGACTCTGAACACCTCCCATTAATTCTCATAATCCAACTGGGATTTCCAATTCCCCTTGGGAAGAATAGCTATATCCCAATACCTCCAAGGGTTGAACCTCGACCTCAAGCTTCTTGTCTTCGATTAAGCACTGTGGTAATGGCTGACTAACTTTTGTTGGGCCACCTTGCTTCATTAATTGGGATACATGAAAAATAAGGTGGGTCTCTGTTGTTGAAGGTTAGGACACCTTCTTTGCCACCATTCCAATTTTCTCCGAAACTTCAGAGGGTCCGTAGAAGCGCAGGCTGAGTTTTTCATTATCCGCAAATTTTATGATTCAGTGTAGAGCTTCGCTAAGATTATCCATAGTTCATCAAGGATTGTATTCCTTTCATTTAGTATCACATTAACTTTTTTCTATTTTGTACACCTCTTCTTCCATCCAAAGCTCTAAAAGGGGTCATCTCCATTGAACTATAGTAGGTTGTATTGTACCAATATTCAGTCCCAACTAACCATTTTGGCCACGGTTGAGGCTGTCAAAAGCAGAAACATGCAAGTAGCTTACATATTCTTAATATATTAAATAAAATTTGAGATTAATCTCCCTTAATTATCTCTTTTATTCACAAATTATAAATGATTTCTGGCAAAAAACATAATCACATGATATATTAAGAATTAATGTTAATTAATGTAACCTTTCAATGATAAATTTTTTATGTAATCAGATCTTTTAATTATTCTAATATCTCATTAAGATTGAGATATAAAAGTGTTATCTATCTTATTTGACCTCTAAAATGATAATCACGTTTAATCAGATTTGAATTACAATCCAATTTCATAATGTGATCACAAATTTCATTAGTTGTCGTGAGTAATCAATTGATTTCTTTTTTTCATACTCAAAAATGATGAATCTTTTTTTGTTTTACGATAGTCTTGTTATAAATGATTACGTTAAATTAATATCAAACTATATTAACTGATGTATAAAATTTTTTGATGATTTCAAGTCTAAACATTATATATATTATCATCATTAAATGACATATTTCTCGAACTAAAATTATATTTATACGAAATTTTTTTATTGTATATTTGATAAATAAGGGTTTAATATACACTCATTTATTACACTCTATACAACGATAATTCTATTGTATAAAGCGATCAAAATATAACATTTCAATATGGCTTCCTATTCATTTATGTCATGAAAAGGAGATTTCAGAGGACCTGTTCAAACCGCTTGAGGAATTGGTCATTTGTCTTGAAGATGTTTTCCAAACAAGAATCTTGCAGGGTGTATGTAATGTTATAGGTTTGTCGTTGCTTTCGGTCTTAGATCTTGATCCAACGGCTCCTTTCGATTTGATTCGGTTTGGGGTACGGAAAGCCAAAGTGTGAGGCGGCACACCATAGCAATATCCAAAAAAGTGAGCGAATAAATAAATAAAATACTAGGTCTTTCTTTCCTTCGCTCTTTCTTCCGTCTCCCTGCCCTGACGAAGACGGAGGACTGAGTCCTTTCGTTGCCGCTTCTTCATAATTAATATCTGAATTTCAGAAGCAAATTGTGTACGGAAGCCATTTCAGTTGACTTTGAATGCGGTTTCGCATTCCCAGCCCACCACGTGGCGATCAGTCAGGACACCTCCAGAATGGGCAGTAATTACAATGTCCAGCTGGAAAGACAGACCGCGGGGTCCACCTCCACCCTCGACAGTTCCTCTTAATAAATAGTCCTAATAAATAAATAAGATCGTAGAGTTCGTGTAGAGAAGTAGTTGGTGAATTTCCTGACAAGTAGGGCGGCGCCGTAATGATGCACCATGTTTTCGGTTGAGCTGTTTCGGGCTGGGGCTGAGGCTGAGGATGGGACTGGGTGGCTCATATGAGGTCGCTGTCAGAGTCTGAGCGTGACGTGAGGGAGGGCGGTACTGCATTAACACACCCAGCACGCCCTGCTGGCTTCTATACTCGTACCTTTGCATGCAGTGCAGTCTCTACACGCGCATTTGATGATGAACTATAACCACACTTGTACGCAACGAATATTTTTCGCTTTTACCATTTTGCCATCGTCTTTTTTATTATCTTCTCCTCTGCCCTCTCACCTTTGCCCGACCCCCACGCCCAATCTTCTTGGTTTTTAGCCTGATTACAAAGAATTACAATTCTAAGTTTTTGTCCAAATCATCGGTCAACGACATGCAGTTTTTATTTCATGCGGGTCTGATTTCAGTCAAGGTCAACGACATGTTGACCCATATACGGACAAATAAAACAAACATAAGGAATTAATATTGGCAAGTCAAATTATTACATTCTCTTAAATAAAAACCAGAAATTATGTTTACTAAAAAAGTATTTATTTTGTAAAAAAAATAAAATCAACTTTTAATATTAATATCTTATAATATAATTTAGTGTTATATGTATACCTTCCTTCTCTCATATCTTATAATATAAATTATGAATATTATAATATAATAGTGATGTAAAATTGAATTGATTTTTTTTTTAGCATATGGTGACTAGGTAAATAAATTTATTATGTTGAGAAAATATAATTTTAATTTTTAATTAATCCTTAAAATCAATCCTCTTATTACTTTGTTCTCTCTTTGAATGTTAGACAAAAATAAGTTATTTATAAAAATTTATTTAAATAAAAAGAATGAATGAGCAGACACACATATCTGGCATCGGCCCTATACATACATTTAGTCGCTTGCTGGCACTGAAACTGATTATTCTGTTATCTGTTCTCATTATTAATCATATCATTAAATGCATGACATGACATGATATCTGTAATAGCTGATGATGCATGTATCTGAATAATCTATATGTACCCGAAGGTATTTACTGTGCTGATCAGACTAATGAACACAGGGATTCGACATCCTAGCCAAGTGGGCTAAACATTTTAGCTACATGTTAGAAAGCTGAAAATAAAATACTGAGCAATCTGACTGGTGTCAGAAAGCTGGGTATTACAGATGCCCCCTTGAGTTCACCCAAAACTATAACCCATACAGCGGGTTCTGAGTGCTGAAAGCTACTGAATTCGGATCCTTCGATCCTCTTTCAGGCTATATGTTATGCTATGATATGCATATGCAACATTTCTTATCTAAATTCTGGCTTATCTGATGATTATTAGCCATCTAGATGGATTACCAAGTCTTTCTTAGTCAAATTCTGCTTTTTTGCTGGAAAATAGCTGACGCACGGGCGTGTGAGGAAGACACACGGTCATGCATGAGAGACATACGACCGTGCAGGGCAAGGGCACACGGGCGTGTGCCCAGACGCACGGGACCGTGTGCTGGCTGTGCAGCTAGTCGTGTGCGCCTCTAAAAAATTTGGCCATTTCATGCATAAAGTGGACACACGACCGTGTCCCTCAGGACACACGGTCGTGTCCTCTGCACTCCAGACCGTGCGCACTTCGTGCACACGGCCGTGTCCTTGCAAAAACAATGGCACACGACCGTGTGTCTTGTCCTGCACAGATATGACTTGCCTAGAACTGCAGGAATCCAAACCATTTCTCATCCAAACTGAAATTAAACTCAAACATGCATTCAAGGCACTTCAATATACACATATCAAGCATCAATTTCATCATCCATCAATTTCTACTAAATTCCCCATGGAAACTCAAGCTTTTTCTCTCATAACACACACACAAACAAAGCAAACATGCATTCTGGGTGGAAATTATCATGTGAAGCATCATTCATCAAATATCAACATACATTCATGACATAACATGCTGGAAACGCCGACAAACGTTTCCACACCCACAATCATCACAAGCATGCTGGGAGAACAAGAAGGAAGTGAGAGAACACTTATGTAGGACCCGCCGCCACGAGTACCCCTGCTGTGCTGAATAATAACAATATTTGGGGAGCTTTTATTAATCATCTGAAAATATGGGTACCCGCGACGGGAATCCTACGAAAACAGAATAACTGAAACTGTACAATGCTTTACATTTCTATACATGCGGAAGCTCATCTGAATATACATCATATATATATATATATATATACATCTGAAATATACAACTGTTCTGTACAAGGGCCCACTGGCCTACATCATATACATATACTGTACATCTGGATACGAAACATGTACAACAATGACCACACAGGTCCAAAACTGATATACACTGATCGAGGGTGTGTGTGCATGCCTTCTCCGTCAGCCTCGATCCAACCGCTCCTCGAACCCAGCACGAACACCTGCAAAACTGGAAGAAGGAGGGGGGATGAGTGATAAAGATCACCCAGTAAGCGCTCCTTACTTCCCTCAATACCCAAGCAAGCACAACAATCACATAAACAAACACATACCTTGGCCTCGGCCCTAATCATACATCTATGCGCTTGCTGGAATCTGGAAACTGTTATCTGTATCTCATTCATTCATTATTATCATATGGATGCATGTCATGATGTGTATGTCATGTCATGCTAACTGAAAACTGGATGCATGCATCTGAATACCTCTCTCTGTACCCTCGAGTACCTGCTGTGCTGATCAGACTGGGTAATACAGGGATTCGGCATCCTGGCCATGTGGGTTAACCATTCTAGCTACCGGCTAGAAAGCTGAATCTGATATCTGCACTGCTACGATCTGACTGGTGTCAGAGAGCTGAAACTGAAATGCTGCTGAATCATCTGACTGGTGTCAAGAACTGAATCTGAAAACACTGCTCAGCGTTCTGACTGGTGTCAGAAGGCTGATTCCCACAGATGCCCCCTCGTATTCACCCTATACTCTCACCCGTACATCAGGTTCTGAATACTGTTGAATTCGGATCCCCTGATCCTCTCTGAAGCTACATGTAATGCTATGACATGCATATGCAGCTTATTAACTCATTACATGCTTATTTGATGCTTATCTGAAGCCATTAAATATTTATTCTGAATTCGCATGCTCAATTTCCCATTCAAATAACATTTTTCTGAAATTCTGCTGATGCACGGGCGTGCATAAAATGTGCACGGGCGTGCACCCTGACGCACGGGACCGTGCACTGGTCGTGCGCCTGGTCGTGTAACTCTCAGGAATTTACTATTCATTGTCCCTGAAATTACCTATGCACGGGCGTGCGTATGCGGACACACGGGCGTGCGTATGCGGACACACGGGCGTGCATGTACATTTCCTGGCCGTGCATGGGTCGTGCATACGGGCGTGCATCTGGAGAAACACAGGCTCACAGCCGTGCCATGCGGGCGCACGGTCGTGCGTCTGGTTCTTCAACAAAGCACCGCTCGGAAAATGCACAAAACGGCCAACCAAAACACATCCAATTGCAATCACACTCCAAATATACATTCCCAACACTTCAAACATCACCATTCAAGCTTCACATGCAACATGCATCATCAAACATGGAACCTACCATGGGATCATCTCTTTTCTCTTTCTAAGGCCATACATACAAACATGCATGCTTCAAGGGTGGAAATTTGTCATCCAAATCAACATGCAAGGCCATATAATTATCTCAAACAATCATCCACATGCAAGGAACACATCCATGGCATCAAGAAGCACAAAACATGCCGGAAACTCAAGGAAAAGGTAAGAGAACACTTACCTCTCTCCATGCTTTGAAATCAAGCTTGAAATCACTAATCTCTTGGCTCTCTAATCGGATTGGGAGCTAATGGCTGCTGAGTCTCCTCTCTAGGAACGGGAGGCACTGAAATGAAAGAGAGAATATGGTTGAAATGCAAACGGGTGAGTAAAGAAATGAACTGAACTCACGGTTCCACTTAAATACTAGGCCATGCACGGGCGTGCACTAATGATGCACGGTCGTGCACCAGGGAAAATAAGTATAACTTATTTCCCGCTCGCTCGCCTAATCGAATCCTTCCGAAAGGATTTCAACGGAAGCCACATGGCTTCGAAAACTTACCAACTCACCCCTGAACTTAACCAGACTCCCAATCTCTCTCCGAATTCGATTTCTAACCCCAAAACTCTACCCCTAAGGGTTTTCGGATCTAGGATGCTACAGTCACTAACTAGACTCATTAGATAGAGCACTGGATGTGTATCAACAGTATTAAACTCACACAGTCAAGGTGTCAAATCTCTATATTTATCAGCCTAATCAACACTACAATTTTATATTCTTAGTACTTGGTCATTAAACATCATGCATGCATTATACATTACATGACATAGCATGTCTAACAGTGATTTTTAGAACATGATGAAGAGATCCATGTACATGAGTTGTTAGCACCTCTACCTATTATCTAGGTTAGCTATTAGGAGATGGATATGAGAGGGCATTTATAAGTCTACACAACCTGTTAGAGAGAGTATCCCATTAAAGAGAGAGTCTAGTATTCGTTAGAGAGAATATGGTCACTAACCAGACTCATTAAAGAAGATGTGCATCAATAGTATTAAACTCACATGACTAAAGTGTCAAATTTCTGTGTTCATTAGTCTGATCAGCATAGTAGGTATCTATATGGTACACAGAGATTTCAAATATAATTTTTATATATAGTTTTATTACTCAAGCTTTCAGTATTTTAGGATTTTTTAATCCCAACAACGTTTTCAATAAAATAGTTTTCAGAGAGATATTTTTGGTAAACAGACCCAAGAGTCTAGATATGATTTTTAACATAACTAGTCATGTTTTCAGCATATTTTATATCATGACTTACACAGTATAAGAATAAGTAGAACAAAGAACTAATGACTATAATAGTAAAATGAAATAGAACTTATCAGACAGATTGATAAGTAAGAGAAAAGACAAAACATCCGATACAAAACAAAATATGTTTATAAATCTACAACATAAAGCATAAACAAAACATCTGATAATGACTTGTAACTAATAACGAGTACTATAGTCTGATGGATGACATACTCAAAGCAGAACAGAAAAAAAATTAGTTAAGCTTCAAAAAAGATTATAAGTACCACTAAATAAATATATAATAAGTAGATATAGTTTTACGAAGAAATGGACTATATAGTATAATAAGAAGAGAAAACAGATAAACTCTCATGACCAATCATAAGTAGTTTAAAAGAATAAACTTGCTAGATAATCTTTGTAAATCATGAAGGAAGATAAGACAGTAAAAAGAGAAAATGATAGAGTGCTAGTAAGGAGGATCCAAATAATTCATATTGTGCTATATACGTATATCCATATACTTAATTATGGCAAGACATGAGTTAGAATCCAGATATTGAGATCCTTTGAGAGAAACCTATAAAGTAAGAAACAACTTAAGCAAAAATATAAAGAGTTTAGCTAAGACCCTAAAAAACTCGGGAGTACTCTAGATTTTAGAGTTTAAGAAAGAGAATAGGAATATAAATATCAAAATGAGGACTCAGAGAGTTAAGTTATATAAGCATAGGTCTTTTCATGTTAGTCGTATACGTATATTCATATACATAATTATGATGAGGTGTGAAGCAAAGTGTAAGCAATTAGCCAAGTTAGATCAAAAGAAGCTAGTAGGCTATCAAGAACTTGAGTAAGTTCTTCAGTTAACAACTAGCCAGTCAGGTTATATAGCTTAGAATCTACCCAAGGGTAGAGTTAGGAGATACTTATTAAGTGACTTGTCACTCATTCCCCTCAGTTTTCTTTTCTTACAGGTTAAAGTTTTAGGAAGCTGAGCTAAAATGTGAGATTACTGGAGAGTGGGACACAATTGAGTGGGTTTTTATCCGAGCTTTCAAATTTATACATATATGTATATATTTAGTTTTTAACAAATAGCATGTTGGCTTACATGCTTTGTATTGCTCATGCATGAGATGTATAGTATCACATATATGTGTTTTAAGATATTAATATTATGTAGTACTATAGAATGAGTTTTCTTAAATTATTGTACAATGAGTTTTAATATTCCATCACATTATAATTATAGTTTCCGCACAATGCATAGTTTTTAGAGAAACAGTTGTCTTGTAAGGATTCCTGTTATATATTACAGATGATTTATAAAAATAACAACAATAAAAATAAAAATAAAAATAAAAATAAAAATAAATAAATAAATATATATATATAGATATTTAATATATGTTTATATAATATAGTAGCACAATGACATATAACAAGGTTCACTACATATGTTGTCAACTTAAAGCAAGCTTTGAACTTGATTTGGAAATAAGGATTTTATGTGAGATGTAATGAAAGTCGATGTGAAATTATGAGAGAAAATGTTTAAACGTGTTTATGTAGTGTTTGGAAGACAATATGTGTGATTTTGAGAGAAATTTTTAAGGAAAATTGACAACAAGGCGTTAGGGTTTTGCCTTGTACATGAAAATAAAGAAAAATCTTCTTTTATAGATGCGTATGCATGACCATGTGCTATCGAATGCACGGTTGTGTGTCCACTTTAGTTTAAAAGTTCCCTGTGTTTTTGCAATAATTTTTTTAAATGTTTAAAATGCATGATCCTATGCATTTATGCATAGTACCATGTAATGTATATGACGCTTCAACTTTGGTTGACCAAAAGTTAGGCATGGTCATGTATGCATCATACACAGTCATCTATGACCATAAAAATATGTAGACATGATTTTTTGAAACAGTTTTCTTGAGTTTTAACATCAAAATTAAAACACCTCGAGATAGAAATCTTGAATATTTTGATCATTTGAGGTGTTTGCTATATAAATTCAAGTGTCGATCAATGTCGAGAACTGTTGGACCCTTGTGGATTTTGAATAGATGCAAAACATAGGTTAAAATATCTTACTGGTCTATGCATGTGTTGAACATGATAAATAAGACCAAAGGTTTTTATTTTTGCAGAACTTGCATGACACACGACTGTGTGTCAATGAAGCACGACCGTGTGTAAGCTAAGAATACAACACACGCTTTGGTTGAGTCATGTCTGTGTGCGAAGAATGCAGGATGCACGACCGTGTGTTTTTTGAGCACACGACCGTGTGTTATGTGTAAGGACACACACTCTCGTGTATATCCAGTCATACCCGTGTAAGAAAGAATTTGCTAGATACACGCTTGCGTAGCTACAACACATGCCCATACTACCTGGAAAATATTGATCGTGTGAAGATCATACGGGTATTGTGCCTACAACCTGTAGCCTTCTGGAATTCTGAAGAGCTGAAACTTCAAGGACACATGACCGTGTGTGTATGGACACACGCCCGTGTGTGTACGCACGATAGGAAAATCTGACTATTAGAAAGTGTAGAACAAAGGAAGCATGACTGTGCAAGAGAAGGACACGTTCGTGCAACATTCTAGAAAGTCTCCAATGACTCTTAAATAATCCCAACAGTTATCTCATTCCACATGCTATATATTGGAGATGATTTGAAGACTCAAGAATTAGAGAATTAGGCAAAACACTCTCATTCTTTCATTCTTTAATTCTCCTCCAATTTCTCTCACAAAAATCATATTGAATCTCTTTAGAGAGAAGCCTTGTGAGCTTAATTGTTGTATTAGTCTTGTGAGGCAAATTTTTGTAATATTTCCACAAACCCTTGGGCATAATCCCGTAAAACTAGTGTGAGGCGTAATCCCTGTTAAAACTAAGTTAAGGGCACAATTTCTTGTATCAAAACTAGTGTGAAGGGTGAAATCCCTTGGATTAAAACTATTGTAACTTCAGGGTTAAAGTTAGTGGAAGGAAAATCTTCAAGCAGGGTTGCTTGGAGTAGTAGACGTAGGAGGTGTGGAGAAGCTCCGAACCACTCTAAATCGGCTGAGCATTTCTTTTTCCTTACTTTTTCTAAATTTGTGTTTGTTTGCTTAGTCATTATGCTTGATTGTGTTTAATTGTATTTATATATTTGGATGCTTGTGTTGGTAGAATAGGAAAAAGATTTTGAAATTGAAAAGATTGATAAATAACCTATAAAATCTTCTTTTATAGATGCGTATGCATGACCATGTGCTATCGAATGCACGGTTGTGTGTCCACTTTAGTTTAAAAGTGCCCTGTGTTTTTGCAATAATTTTTTTAAATGTTTAAAATGCATGATCCTATGCATTTATGCATAGTACCATGTAATGTATATGACGCTTCAACTTTGGTTGACCAAAAGTTAGGCATGGTCATGTATGCATCATACACAGTCATCTATGACCATAAAAATATATAGACATGATTTTTTGAAACAGTTTTCTTGAGTTTTAACATCAAAATTAAAACACCTCAAGATAGAAATCTTGTATATTTTGATCATTTGAGGTGTTTGCTATATAAATTCAAGTGTCGATCAATGTCGAGAACTGTTGGACCCTTGTGGATTTTGAATAGATGCAAAACATAGGTTAAAATATCTTACTGGTCTATGCATGTGTTGAACATGATAAATAGGACCAAAGGTTTTTATTTTTGCAGAACTTGCATGACACACGACTGTGTGTCAATGAAGCACGACCGTGTGTAAGCTAAGAATACAACACACGCTTTGGTTGAGTCATGTCTGTGTGCGAAGAATGCAGGATGCACGACTGTGTGTTTTTTGAGCACACGACCGTGTGTTATGTGTAAGGACACACACTCTCGTGTATATCCAGTCATACCCGTGTAAGAAAGAATTTGCTAGATACACGCTTGCGTAGCTACAACACATGCCCATACTACCTGGAAAATATTGATCATGTGAAGATCATACAGGTATTGTGCCTACAACCTGTAGCCTTCTGGAATTCTGAAGAGCTGAAACTTCAAGGACACATGACCGTGTGTGTATGGACACACGCCCGTGTGTGTACGCACGATAGGAAAATCTGACTATTAGAAAGCGTAGAACAAAGGAAGCATGATTGTGCAAGAGAAGGACACGTTCGTGCAACATTCTAGAAAGTCTCCAATGACTCTTAAATCATCCCAACAGTTATCTCATTCCACATGCTATATATTGGAGATGATTTGAAGACTCAAGAGTTAGAGAATTAGGCAAAACACTCTCATTCTTTCATTCTTTAATTCTTCTCCAATTTCTCTCACAAAAATCATATTGTATCTCTTTAGAGAGAAGCCTTGTGAGCTTAATTGTTGTATTAGCCTTGTGAGGCAAATTTTTGTAATATTTCCACAAACCCTTGGGCGTAATCCCGTAAAACTAATGTGAGGCGTAATCCCTGTTAAAACTAAGTTAAGGGCACAATTTCTTGTATCAAAACTAGTGTGAAGGGTGAAATCCCTTGGATTAAAACTATTGTAACTTCAGGGTTAAAGTTAGTGGAAGGAAAATCTTCAAGCAGGGTTGCTTGGAGTAGTGGACGTAGGAGGTGTGGAGAAGCTTCGAACCACTCTAAATCGACTGAGCATTTCTTTTTCCTTACTTTTTCTAAATTTGTGTTTGTTTGCTTAGTCATTATGCTTGATTGTGTTTAATTGTATTTATATATTTGGATACTTGTGTTGGTATAATAGGAAAAAGATTTTGAAATTGAAAAGATTTATAAATAACCTATTCCCCCCTCTAGGTTATTTGTCATTTAGTGTTTGGGGTTCTACATATTGATTCGATTTGGATTCTTATTTAAGTACATGGTAAGCCATTCTATTCAAGTTCTATGATACACATAACATGTTCATGACATAACAACATACAAGTGTTATCATATATATAACAGTTCATGGAAAAACAACATACTCAAGTACACTTATCAAGTAATTTAACATATTCAAACACTCAAATCAATCATATGAGTAACAAATAGAACAAATAACATGCATCCAAGGAGTAATGACTTTAAACACTTGTCTTGCATAAATTATTCCAAGCTTTTTCTTTATTTAAGCAAACTTTTCTTTATCAAGAGGCTTAGTACAAATGTCAACTAGTTGATTGTTAGTATCAATAAATTCAAGCATAATATCTCTCTTGCTAACATGATCACACAAGAAATTATGTCTAATATCTATATGCTTAGTACGTGAATGCAAAATAGGTTTTTGGAAAGTAAGTTACACTAGTGTTATCACAAAAGATTAGAGTTTTCTTATGTTCAAAACTAAAGTCCAATAATCGTTGTTTTATTTAAATAATTTAGGCACAACAACTAGTCGTAGAAACATACGCGGCTTTTATTATAAAAATTATAACTAAATTTTGCTTTTTCAAAAACCATGAAACCAACATATTTCCTAAAAATTAACGTGTACCACTAGTGCTTCTTTGATCTATTCAACATCCTTTCAAATCGACATTCAAAAATGCATGCAATTCAAATGTTAAGTTCTTAGGGTACTATAAACTAACATTATATGTTCCTTTAAGAAACATAAATTTTGTTTTATGACATTTAAATGCGATTCATTAGGATTTACTTGAAAATGTGCACATATACAAACATTAAACATGATGTCTAGTCTAAATATAGTTAAATAAAGTAATGCTCCTATCATGTTTCTATAAAGCTTTGTATCAACAACTTTACCTCCCTTGTCCATGAAAGTTGGTTGTTCCTTAGCCTTATGCTAGTTAAATCTTTTGAAAAGGTCTTGAATATACTTCAATTGGTTAATCCTTTAATTGTTTGATTTAGAGTCCAAGAAAGTAATTAAGCTCCCATCATACTTATTTCAAATTCACCCTACATTATCTTAGAAAACTCTTTATAAAGAGATTCACTAGTAACACCAAAGATTATGTTATTCACATAAATTTGTACAATTAAAATATCTTGTTTATGTTTTTTTAATAAATAAAATAATATCCACCTTTCCTTTTGTGAAACCATTTTTAATAAAAAAAAAATGAGCTTAGTCTTTCATACTAAGCTTTAGGAGCTTGTTTTAAACTATAAAATGCTTTTTAAAGTTTGAAAACATGGTTTCAAAATATTGAGTTTTCAAAACTGGGATGTTGTTTAACATATACCTTCTCTTGAATAAAGCCATTAAAAATTGCATTCTTCGTATCCATTTGAAATTTAAATAGCATGCATAAGCAAGTAAAATTCTAATTGCTCTAGTTTAGCTACAAGTGCATAAATTTAATCTCAATCAATATCTTCCTCTTAATAGTAGCCTTAGGCAACTAGTCTTGCCTTGTTTCTCATAACAATATTAGATTTATCTACCTTGTTTCAGTATACCTATTTTGTATTGATGGTGGGATGATTTGTTAGCCTAGGCACTAGTTCTATGCTTGATTCCTCTTAAATTGATTGAGCTTTTCTTGCACAGTCATCGCTCCCCCTTTATCTTGTAAGACATCCTCAACTTTCTTTAGCTCTATTTGTGAAAAAAATACCACAAACTTGCAAGTGTTTCTCAAGGATGCCTTTGTTTTTAATTCTTGAGATGGGTCACCAATAATATCTCTTCACTTGACTTCACCTTTTACCCTTGGAATAGAGATCTCCTTTTGTACTTCAATTTGGGACTTTTCTTCTTTAAGTGTGAGAGCTTTCTTGATTTTAAGATTTTCGATAAGCTTGACCACTTGTTCTTCTTTAATCCTATAAATACACTTGGAAGAAGATACGTTAAATACAACAAGTATAGATTCTAAAACAATAAGTGTTCTTTTGTTGAAAACTCCATACGCTTTAGAGGTGGAGGAATACTCTAGAAAAATTGTTTCATCCAATTTGATATGAATTTTTCTTATCTTATCCTTCACATTGTTAAGTACAAAGCACTTACATTTAAAAAGATAAAGCATGGAATACTAGACTTCTTCCTTTGAATAACTCACAAAGAGTTTTCTTAAGAATTGACCTAATCATGACCTTATTTATGATATAGCATGATGTGTTAATGGTTTTACCCAAAATGATTTTGGTAAATCATGCTCACTCAATATGGTCTTATCAATTTTTATCAATGTTCTATTTCTCCTTTCAACAACTCTAATTTGTTGAAAAGTCTTAGGTATAAAAAAAATTGTACTCAATGTCATGCTCATCACAAAATGATTTAAAATTTGAAGTTTTAAACTCTTTTCCATGATCACTTTAAATGCATGTAATTACATAACCTACTTGGTTTTGTAATTTCCTTAAAAATTGAAGAAAAGTTTTAAAAAGTTCATTTTTGTGTGCAAGCAACCCATTTATACCTTGAAAAATCATCAACAATTTCAAAGCAATAATATTTTCCACCTAAACTCATTGTTTTAGATGGTCCATATGAATCCATATGCAACAATTATAAAGCTCTAGTTGTTGAAATGCAATTTTTACTTTTAAAACATGACACTTTTTGTTTTCCTAAAGCATATGCATTATAAATTTTATCATTTTTGAAAACTAGTTTTAGGAAACCTTTGACTAAATCTTTGTTTGACAAATTTTTTCAGAACATTAATGTTTACATGTCCTAGTCTTTTATGCCATAACCATATGTCTTCCTTCTTGGTTGACATAAGACATAAATTCTTTGATACAATGTCATACAAATCTATAAGGTACATATTAGAATGCCTATGACCTATGAATACAATGGCATTTATGCTAATGTCAATGATTTCACACAAAATGTATGAAAACAAACTTTGAAGCCCTTATTATATAATTACTTATAGTAAATAAATTATACTTAAGACCTTCAACATACAATACATTATTAATGGTAAGAGATACGTTACCTATGGTCTCGATGCTAATCACCTAACCTTTGGAGTTGTCTTTGGAGTTGTCTTTGAAGTTGACGCTTCCTCCATCCTTGGCCTTTAAAGAGATAAATAAGTACTTGTATTCAGTCATATGTCTTAAGCATCTGTTATCCAATTACCATTTTTTAGACCTCATAATTTTAACTTCAAGCCCTTTGGCTAAAATAATCCTAAAAGATGGTGAATGGGATTTAAAAAAAAAAATTATGAAGAACAATATAAAGTGATAAAAATAAGAAAGAATAGATAACCTACTTACCAAATATCAAGTTAAACGAAGCTAAGCAAACAATCAATTATCAAACAAGCCAAGCATATATATAATCAACCAATGTAAAATGTAAAGAGAAAAAGGAATAGGAATATGAATGTTTAGTCAATTTATAGAGATTTGAAGCTTTAAACACAAGCCTTTTATGTCTTCTTCTTCAATCAAACCTAATTAGACTTTCACTATCTTCAACTTGAAGATTACACTATTTTTATGTTCTCCCTCTACAATAATGATATGATGTTTCACTCTGAATTATTTGATTACAAATAATTGAGTGTGAAAATGTCTCTAAATATGCTAATACACGAATTTAGTGCAAGGTTTTCTCTCAAAGATCATCAAATGAAGTTTGACAAGAGATAAGAATGAGAAGTTAAAAGTAAGATTGAGTGAGAATGATATAATATGTTCTCTAATCTTTCTAACTTCAAATAAGCTCCCTTTTATAATAGAAATCTTGTTCAAAATGGAAAGGAATCATTGGAAATGAATTGTATCCATTGACTAGGTAAGAAATCACAGTTGCTATAAATTTTTTTAGGTGCACGATTATGTGCTTTGATGTATAGTCGTTCTCCCTTCATTTATAATCTTAAGTAGACTTTCAATGGTTAAATTCATTAACCTTACCAATCATGCTCGATCATTTATTCCCTACGCATGATTGTGCTTTTTCATTCCATGAATGTCTCTTTAAATTCTAAACCCTCATATGGGATCACAATACCATTAGCACATGAGACACACATAGTAAGAAATATGTTTACGCATGATTGTGTGCCAAAGCTACAAGGTTGTGCTTTTTGAAAGTTGACTTAATTTGACTTTGTATGACTTGGTTAGTGGTGTGCTCCCATTATTTTATAATGTACAATCATGCATATTTTTGTTGCATGATTATGTATTATAGTAACCCAAGAATAAAACTATCTTTTAAGTTAAAAATCAAAGTTAAAAGTGAGATTTCATAATAAAAATAGAGTTAAGAGGGTTCCTATGTAAAATAGTCATTTAGAAGCTATATGTGGCATGTACATGAGTATTATTAGGAGAATATTTCATGTATAGTGTGAAAAGAGAAAAGAAATCCGAGATTTCCTTGACACACAACCGTGTGCCTTAGCCACACAGATGTGCATCGCTGCCACTACATATATAGTCATTTTATTTTATCGAGTTCTATTTCACCAACTTATTTCTTATTCTTCTTTTTTTTCCAATGAAGCCTAGACCCATTAAAGGTGAGCAACTAGCAATCCAATGCTAGATTAGAGATTCAGAAACTGTTAGAGAGAGAGAGAGAGAGATTCAAGAGCTATGACAAGAGGTAAGTGTTTCTTTACCTCTTTCACCTTGTTTCAAAGCATATTTCTTCTGTTTTCTAAGTTTTTGAGAATGTTGCTATATTATTAAGGCTTGTTTAGCTGGTTTAAGTAATTAGATGATGATTTCATGGCTGATTGAGTGGAGTATTTCATGGAAAATATGTGTGTTTGTTATATACATGCTTTTTATGTTTTGTTCTGAGAAATATGGCTTGGTTGGTATGATTATGATAAGATTTGAGAAATATATGAGTTATTGTTGATGCTTTGAGCTTATAAAATCATTCGATTAAGATTTTGGAAATTTTTAAATAGGATATAGCTAAGAAATTCTAGCTTCCAGATACGTATTGTAAAAATGGAGTTGAGTGCATGACTGTGTACCCATAAGTGCATAACTGTGTAGCCTCATTTCTATAATTAACACGGTTATGCGTTGAAGTCATGCACGCTTGGAAAGCTTGGACACACACCCGTGTAAGCAAGAACATGATCGTGTACTCATTCCTAATTTTACATGCTTATATAAGCAAGACATGAAAGTGTTATATAAGTTGCTATACGCCCGTGCAAGTGTAAGACACGACCATGTGTTTTCTTACATAACTATGTGTCTTACACCACACGCCCGTGTGATAAGCTAATAAATCACAAGAAAAACTACATACCTTAGCACGACTAATAGCACACCTTATGCATAACCCCGTGCATCTCTACGCACAACCATGTGCTAAGTAGCACACGCTCGTACACTATGACAAAAGCACATAATCAATTATATAACATCTCTAAGCAAATTCTAGGTCACTCTTAAACATATAACACTCAATAATAACAAGAGAAAATAAAGTATCATGCATGAATGGTATCATTTAGCATGACATGTCATATCAGTGTCTTCAGATAGGGATCCAAGAATCTAATAGCATGTTTTTAAAATATAAATATATGATGTGTAAAGGCCCGTTGTTATATGTTACTGTAGACTAGTTTTTTTTTTTTAACTAAAATATATCTCTGATATATGGTAGCAGGTCCTGCTTTGACTGATAACTAAAAACATATATACAGAAATTGAAATAAAACATATGATGGGAAACTAAAACCTATTGTACAGTATCATAAATAAAACTTGAGCTTTACTATATAAATATATTAATAATACTATTTGAAAACATATATGATACTATACATCATTTATGCATGAATAACACGAAGCATATAAGCTATTAACATGTTATCTGTTGAAAACTAAATACATATATACATACATCTATAAACTGGAAGCATCAAGTGAAACCTGCTTAAGCCTTATCTTACTTTCTAGTCATCTCACAGTCCAAGCTCAGCCTCCCAAGACACTGACCTACAAGAAAGGAAACTGAGGGAGATGAGTAACAAGTTACCTAGTAAGCATCTCTTATATTTACCCTTAGGTAGACTCTAATTTGATCTATCTCTGGTTGGTTGCTAAGCTAAAGAACTAAACCAAGTTCTTGATAACCTAATAGCTTCTACAACTCTAGCTTTTCTCACTATTCAACCTCACTAGATTTTCTTTCTGATATTCATTATTCTATTTTTTTTATTAGTTTCTATAACCTAGAGTACTCTCAAGTTCTCTTAGGCCTTAGTTGAATCTTTTTATCTTTTTGCTTACGATATATATCGTGCAGCTTTATTTTTCTTTTATTCATTTTCTTATATGTTTCTATTCTTATTGTCTATATACTGATTCATGTCATGTAATATGTTTCATGGTGTGCTAAAATCATGCTATTTGCTTTTAGACCCGTTTACTGAAAATATGCACTGAAAATATGTTGGGATCCAAAATTCCTAAAATACTAAAAGGCTGAATAAAAACTATTTTTGAAATCTCTATGTATTTAGAGATACTTACTGTGCTGATCAAGCTGATGAATATAGAGATTCAATATCCTAGCCATGTGGGCTAAACCATATCAACGAAATGCCAATAAGTTGAAATATCCTATCATACTAGTCCTTAGACTAGTAAGCTGAAATCTAACCAATCTGACTACAATTAGAAAATTGAAATCTCATAGAGACCCCCTCATATTTACCATTAATAACTAACCCATATGTCGGACCTTAATATTGAAAACTAATATATATAGATCACTTAGTCCCTTCTTGAAAACACTGTCATGACATGTTATGCTGAATGATGTTATTCATACATGAAATCTTATTAGTTCTTTTTTCTTTTTTATCACAGTTTATCTTACTCAATTAACAATTATAATTTTGTTCTTTGTATTCTTATTGTTATTCTTTTTTTATAACTTATTAATAAGTTTTATATGCAATATTTTATGTTATGTTTCTACCAGCTTTCTATTGCTATCTTTCTATTTCCATTCTGTTCCTATCTTCATCTCAGTTTTATGCAAGTAACCTATCACTAGATTACATTATTCTAAGATGTGGATAAGTGTTCTTATACTTATGTGAGATTGAAGTTGTGATTTTGAAAAAATATTTTTTCTTTTTTCTTTTATTTCTTTTTCTTTTCTATTTTCTGCTCTTGTTTTATTGTTTTTACTAATTTCTCTTAGTATACAGGCGTGTACTTCTTAACACTCAGACGTGTGGGGCAACACACAAGACCGTGTGTAAGTCATGCTCTTGGTTATGCTAGCTTTTGAAATGGTTCTACTAAATTTTGGCTTATTGCATGATATATGTTTCAATACATACAAGTGTGTTTGCCAAACACAAGGTCATGTCCCTATATACACGGGCATGTAACAACACTCACAACTCTCCCGTGTTATGCATACATAAATGTATGGAATTGGAAGCAGGTACACGGGTGTGTTCACCACTACCACAGGCATGTAAGACACCTCAGAAGGGTATTACTGTTCACTGTTTAATAAAATAATAATAAATAAATAAAGAAAATATGGTCAATAATACCCGACCGAAATGCTTAACTGAACTAAAATATCGCAGCGGAAATACCTGTGGTACATTGTATACATACATATATACATGCCCAAATAAAACTTGCATATATTAAAATATTCGCGGAAAACATATACATGTGCATACAACAAAACTGAAGTAAACTGGATCCCAAACAGCAGCCATCTCCTCCTCCCAGCTCCCTACAACTCACCTGCAAAAAGAAAGGAAAGTAGGGAGTGAGTGATAAAATCACCCAGTAAGCACTTCATATCCACTGACCCTAAACCAACCCTTCTCGAAGGATTCCACAACACCCCACACAGAACAAACTCCAACTGGCAACAATTCTGACAAACACACCTTCGCTGACCGGATACTACCTCATACCCAGTCGTAAAATACGTATATGAGTATACGTAAACAACCGAGAGTGAAGAGTAATCCGAACCGGACACTCGACCCACCAAACTCTGATACGGATACTCATACTGCACTGATCTGAACTGATACTGAACTGATGTAGAACTGATACCGATCTGAAACTGATACTGAACTGAAGCTTACGTGGCTTATCGTGTACTGTTCAATTACTGTTATTTACTGTCTTATCATTCGTTGAATGATATGCTGATGTGTCATATAACAATGACATGCTATGCAATAAGCTGAAAACATAGCTAGGCCTGGGCCTGCATACTGAAAATAGTTTTCTGAAAACTGTTCATGAAAACTATGCTGCTGGATCCTGGGATCCCATAACTGAAAATCATGCAAAAGCTTTATCTGAAAGCTATGCAGAAAACTGTGTACCCTGGGGTACCTGATATGCTGAAAACTGTGCTGCGCAGACTGATGAATACAGGGATTCGGCACCTTGGCCATGTGAGTTTCCTCTGCAAACACGTGCCACAAACTGTATGGCCCACGTGATGCCATCAGGCCTCGGCCTGGAAACTGAACTGAGCGCCTCGCGCTATAAACTCATCTGATCCTCGGACCAGGAAAACATAAACTGAAAGCTGAGCAACCCGGCACATGCCAATACATAGGGCTAGTAATGAGTATATAACTCCTGGTGACACGGGTGCTGAAACTCACAAGTGCCCCCTCGTATTCACCTCTGGAATCGGTGTTTTTCAACTGAAAACATGAATTCGGATCCTCGGATCCCTTTCTGAAACACTGGATGGCATGCCATGCTATGCATATGCATATGATGCATCATGAAGTCTTAATTGAGCTCAAATTACTGTTTACTATCCATGGATAGGGTTTATTGTGCAAATTTCACAAATTAAAGCTTATTCTCAATTTTCTACCTGACGCACGGGCGTGCGTGTCGCGCGCACGGGCGTGCATGAACTCGCACGGGACCGTGACCAAGTCGTGCATATGGTCGTGCGCGATTCTGGAATTTCAAAGCATTTCCTCACATTTCACTGGGTGCACGGGCGTGCATGAACTATGCACGGTCGTGACCCCTCAAATTAGGTCACGCACGGGCACGTAAACACGGCCGTGACCATGCAGAATACGCAGCGTGCACGGGCGTGCCCCTCGGGTGCACGGGCGTGCGTCCTGCTCTGCACCTCCATGACCACTCGGAATCAACACGATTCCGGCCACAAACACAACCCAAACTCAAATCAAGCATAAATCACATGCCAAACACTTCAAATAAGCCTAAATACTCTTCCAGTCACTCCATGCCTCCAGCCGAACATCCAACTCAACACAAACATATAAAAGCATACTTTCTCACACATGAGCATAATCACATACATAAATCATCATCCCAATCATCTCAAATTGTCATCAACACACAAAGAGAATGTCACAAGCATGCTGGGAACGACTTTCATGCCTCAAACAAGCAACCAAACCAACCAAAATCGCAAGGGAAAGAGGAAAGAAGTGCCTACCTCTTGACATGCTTTCTCTCTCAAGAAGCTCACGAATCAAACTTGATTGGAAGATCAAGGAAGCTGCTCTCCACTTCTAGGGTGTGAATCCTCTGAAAATCGAAGGAAATTTGGGTGAAAAATGAGTTTGGAAACGGATAAACTCGACTTAAAGCGAAGACAGCTGGAAAAGTGCACATGCACGGGCGTGCATCTCCCACGCACGGTCGTGCATCCCGGGAAAATTACAAAAATGCCATTTTCCCGCGCTCGCATGCAAATCCTCTCAAACGGATCCATGCACAAGCCCTCAAACTCAAGGAAAACTCCACTTTCACCCCAAAACTCTCTCACAACCCTAGAAAACTCAAGAATCACAAACTGACCCCGGATCTGGGATGTTACATCCACTAAAAATAAAGGCTGAAAACGGTCGTTGGAACTAAGATCGACATTTTCTGACAACTTCTGCCAAAATTGAGACGACTAGATTTGACCGCCTTCATTGAACGAGGAGGCCTGAAACTAGGTGGTCGGAAACGGTCACATGACTCCGTCAGTAGCGGCCATTGCCGCAACAGTGACGACGGTGGCTGCTTCAAATTTTTAAAATTTTTTAATATATATTTTAATTTTATAAAATTTTATATTTTTTATAAAATTTATTTTATTTTTTATAAAATTTTAATCCTAAAATGATAATATTACCTCTAAAATGTTACTGTTTTCTATTTTATTTAATATTAAATTATTTTTATGAGTGAAAGATTAGATTTTTGAAACTTGGAGGATGAGATTTTGTCCCACCTCAAAGGTTGGGAAATAGTCCTTTGGCCTTTATTATTAAACTATTATAAAACCCCTAACCTAGAAGTCTATTTGAGGCGAATAAAGGCGGATGAGGTCCAAATCTAATCTAATGTTATCATTCGGCCAGCCCAATTCAAGTGTTTCTTTCTATCGGTCTCCATTTTAACTCAAAATTGCACTAAAATTTTGTATTTTACTGCAATTAAAAGGTAAACTCTTCCCTAGAAAATTCATTTATAATTTTTTGAATAAATTATTTATATATTTGAAGGGATTATCTTGAAAAAAAATCTTTAATTATATAAAATAATCATTATTAAAAAAAATCTATATTACCTTCTGGATTTTTGGCTCATCCGGGTAGCAAAGCTGTGACATGGCGGCTTGAGAAATTAGCAGTCTTTGCTTCGAAGTTCGGATGATCAAAGGCCACCTCTGATTTCACTGACCCCATCATCACCATCAGCGTCATTTTCTGTAAGCATTTCTTCCACTGTCATCTGACTTCGCGCTTTTTCTTTCTTTAACTTGCTTTTGTTCAACTAACTCTAACCCTCCCCTGTCATTTCAATTGCTGAAAGAATTTTCGGTGCTATGGCGACTCAATCTCCGCCTCCTCCCAAGCCAGCGGCTGGCGATCCTCCAAAATTAGGTTTTCTTTCTTATTCTTTATTTGGTCAATGATCAAACTTGTATTTATCTTTAATCGATATCTTTATCTTCTGTTGCCATTCATTTGTTGTTTCTGTTTCCAAGGCTGAAGGGACAAGAACTAGAGATTTGGATTAGCAAAATTCGATTGGATTATTACTGGTTTATTTACGGCTTAGTGTGGATGTTTAGTTGTTTGTTTACGTGGTGGACTGTTATGTAATGGTAATCGTTGCAAAAAGACGACGAAATTATAGATAATCTTGATATTGTTTCCAAGAATGTCAGTTACTTATCAACAATCAATTCAGACGCATATTCAAGAATGTCAGTTACTTATCAACTATCAATTCAGACGCATATTTAAGTTATGGTGGTAATTAGGTGCATATGAGACACAAAGAAAGTTTTGGGCTCGTTTGAAACTTCATTTTAATTTGAGATGAAAATCTTTTATGACTGATTGCACCCAAATTGCAAAACTATTAGTTTTATATGAGGTGGATTTAAAATTGCATCAACGTAAATTAGGAAAATTCTTTTGTTTGTGGATCTATTTTGTGTTTTGAGGGATTGCTCATAATTGGATTTTGTGGCCAAGGATAACAATGCTCCATTTTTATTTTATTATTTAACATTCAGCTACCGAAATTGCACGACCGGCAAACGAGGCACAGCAAGATGCTCGAGATACTGCTAAACCAGTTTCTTCTCCATCAGTGTTTGTGAACTCAGAACCTATGAGGGAGGAGCAAGTGCAAAATGCTGAAAAATTCCTTTCACACCCTAAAGTTAGGGGTTCGCCAATTATCTATAGACGATCTTTTCTAGAGAAGAAGGGTCTCACAAAAGAGGAGATAGATGAAGCTTTTCGGCGTGTACCTGTAAACAACTTATTTATTTTGCTTCCCTCATTATTATGTTGAATTCTTTCGTAAACCTTTCATTTTCTCTTCCTTGTTACTATTTATTGTTTCCTCCCTTGATATTGTCAGGACCCATCCCCAAGTGCACAGGCAACTACTATTAATCAAGGTAATGAACTTTGGCACTGAAGTGGGAGTTTTGTCTTTGGCAGTGTACTTATTGGGTTTGACAGAGTTTGGCTGAAGCTTGTAACGCTGATTCTGTTTTATGCTGAAATGTAATATGAACAGATAAACAGGCGAAATCGTCACCTCACATTCAGCCACAGGCAACAACACAAACTTTGCAGCCTGCAACGGCAGCTCCTTCAGGTGTCATTACACCAATGAGGGCATCAACGATGTCCCGATTTCACTGGTATCATGCTGTTCTTGCTGTTGGATTTCTGGCCTCTTTAGGTGCTGGAACTGCAGTTGTAATCAAGGTAATAATCTTCCATTTACATTATATGGAAACTAGTAGTTGGATATGTTAATGCCTGCCTTCATATTTTATTCCTTTTTTGATGGATTGCTTTTGTGGGTATCCTTGGCCTAACTCATATGTAACGGTATACAGTAGATTTTAATTGCTTAGTATTTCATGGGGACATTACCCTAAATGATCTCATTTATAGGTCAAAATTGAAACATTATCTTCTAATATTTCCTCTTAACATGGTCATTTGCAACTTTTTTAGTAAAAAGTAGCCTTATTTGGTGATTAACAAATTCTGAGATAGCACAAGAACTGCCATTCTTCAGTGCTTGGATGTTAGCATTCTAACACCATTATAGCATTTAAATGCTGCTCAAACCCTGTGGTTCTAGTGCTTATGTTGAGAATTTTGAACGGTTCAGTATACACACATATTCTCCAAATTTGAGTGGCCTAGAGTTTATTCCTGCACTGCCAGGAAACGTTTGAATTGCAGCAGTTTAGCACTGTAGAGCGCACTAATGCCCCTCGTACCTTGTGGTTCTAGAACTTTTTTCTTTGGTTGGAACACTTAAACGAATCAAACTGGTGAACATGTTCAAACTGTGTGACCAAGTGTTTACATCTGTGTACTGTACTCATGTTCAACACTAAGCCAATACATCCATTTCCATGAATACAGTACACAGTGCTAAACTGCTGATAAATCAACAAGGTCAAACTTCTTTTTTGAAGATTTGCAATGGTTGTGATGTAAAATGTAGGTGATAATAACTGGTTCTCCTAATGAATATAAGTTCCACGGATTTAATGAATGGAGCTTGTGAAGTAGTAGACAAGGAGAAATGAGGAAGTTGTATTATGATTGTGTTTTTCCATTTTTTATTTATATAGAGGAGTCATTTTGTCTATTTGGTTGGTGAGTGACAAGGTAGGAGAGAAAATATTGGGTTGGTTATGTTTTCAATTTTCATTTAAAAATGTGGCTTTTTATGCTAATTTGCCAATGCTGATTACAGTATTAACTAACATATTACTTTTTTTAGAAAACTTTTGTTCCTCGGTTCAAGTCTTGGATACGGAAAGTTGTATCAGAAGAAGAAGATGACATTACAAAGAAAACTGAGGGGAAACCAAGTTTGGCAGAAGAAGCAGCAGCAGCTGCCAAAGCAGCTGCAGTTGCAGCTGCTGATGTGGCAAAGACAACCCAAGAAATGCTGAAATCACAAAATGATGGTCGGATTATACTGTACTTAAGTTTGACTGTTATTCAAGCAACATTTATTTTGCCACTATTTTGACTGTTACTTTCTTTGGCTGCTTTGAATTGTTTATTGACAAGATTGTATGCAACAACTTGTTCCTTTTTTTTTTTTAACAGAAAAAAGATACTTTAAGGAATTTATGAATCTGTTAGATGTGCAAGTTCAGGAAATGAAGTCCATGAGTAATGCCATAAGGAAGTTGGAAGGTACATTACATCTTTCTTTGGGATCAAGCATATTGTTAAATTATTTAGCATTTTGGTTCTACAGCAGTGGCATGTTGCCCAAATCAATGGCACTTTTTGCAGCAATTTTGATTTCCAAGGAGGCTAGAAACGTTATTACCTTATGGTAAAAAAAAAAAAAAATGTGGATCTAGTGAAAAAGAGTTTCCTTTCTTTTATTTTGGGGTGGGGAAATTGGAGTCCGTAAAGTTACTGGAACATCATTCAGAATTGGGTTCTCTCATCGAATTTTTTATTTGTACCAAATGTCTAATTGCAACCTAATTCTGCATCGGCCATGAAAGGATGTTTTTAAGGCACTTTGGAGGATGAATCCAACTAGTCCAATCTCTTCTTCACTTCTTTTTCAAGTCATAATGATGCGTTTTCAGATGCGTTGTTGTTAGAGTTAACACCAGCCAACTTCAAATTATTCAGAGGCCCTATGTCTGGTAGCTTTTTCTTTGTGAAGCCTTAGAGAGAGAGAGCAAAGGGTCAGATGCTGTGGGCCATCAGGGTGACTTATATCTGACTATGTCTAAGTTTACCTTTGTTTTGTTCTGGTTTTGATCTAATCTCTTGACAGGTGTCTTTAGGCACGTTTTGATAATAATTGATCTGTGGTGTGGTTCTTTCTTTAGTTGTTTTAAAGTTTGATCATTTCATTAGTGGAACATTAACCCTACCAGGTTTCTTTTTTTATTTTTTTCCTTTTCTGTTATTGGGGCGTGTGGAGACTGTTTGCCTTGGCTCTGTGGGGTTTAGAGTTGGGTGCCTCGGATTTACTAAGCCACTTGACTCTCAATTGGTTAACACAAATTTATGGTAGTTCTTGTTGTTGGCTTCTTCTGTTGATACTTTTACAGAGATTTCTGCAAAATATGTTTCACCTGTGAATGGGATTTGGCTGAATTTCTTATTGTATATCCTTCATTTGTTTGTAATTATCAGGACAAACTACTTATTCTGAGAAGACCCCTTTTGTCAATCAAGAAGATCATAGGGTCTCGATCACACATGTGAAGGTGAACTGACAATAGGTGTAGCCTAAGACTGTTTTTATGATAAGCATTGTAGCATAAATATTCTGATTTAAATTTCGGTGATCTAGTTGACTCTCTACTAATTCAAATTCTTGTTGCAGCAACCATATGTGAATGGAATGTCAGACTTTGACTCTCGATCAGGTAGCTAGATCCCCCTTGTTTAAGATTTGTAATGGCTGTGAACTTTTATGCAGCTATAACTTGAATATTCTGTACAGTGAGGTCTTCCCCACCTCCTGCCACTGGTGAACCATCTGTTCCACCCCACCCAAAGTCATATATGGAGGTTAGTTTCTGTGATCCTCTTGCTTAGGAATCCTTATTTTCAGCAGGAAATGAAGTTTGCATTTTTCCCTTGTCATATTCTAGCTAGTTGTATACATATCTGCATCACTTTTTTCATACTTGAAAAATGGTGGACTTGAAACTATCTTATCACATATCTAATTCTTGGCTGTGGTTAGAAAGCATTTTGCTTATATGTATGTGTAATTATGTTCCAGATTATGGCGATGCTCCAGAGAGGGGAGAAACCTTCCAATATTAGGGTAACTAATGTTGTACTTTAAAGAGCTGTGATACTTCTTTGTTGGTCAGTGTTGATTCTCCATCTTTCTGTTTTGTTATGCAGGAGATAAACGATCAACCTCCAAACCCTCAGCAGCAGTTATCAAATCCACGCTTAGTGCCTAGAGCTAAGGTTTGCTTCTTCACTAGATTTGTGGATTTTGGACTTTTTTTTTTTTTTTTACTTTGTTGGCTATATGAAAATAGAATTTTAAAACAGGATAAGCATTTTGTTGAAGAATTGGTCTATTTCATAGACTGAGGTGATATTTTTCTTTTGCATTATCAATTTCATATTTCAAAGATCAGTATAGGGGGCTGCATGATGTTAAGTTTCTCTGTAATGTTTGGTATTTGAACATCAAGGAAAACATAAATGTAAGATGGTTTGTTTCAAGTAAATTTTTAACTGAAATTATGCAAAAATGGCCTCTTATCTGGAGTAGATGTTTTATCATATTACCCCTAGAGAAAGAAATAACGGGATTCATAAAAGAATTGATGATATTTAGGTAATTGCATTGAGATTTGACTGGCATAAAAGAATTTTGAATTCACCCCAAACTGATTATCATCGTGTGCAGCCTTGGGAGGTTGGTCAGGCCCAAAATGGCTCCAACCAAGTACTTCAGGCTCAAGTAAGTGTGAAAAGCTTGAATGCCAAGGTTCAAGATAATGGGCAGAACTATCAGACAGACGATGAGAGTCCAGTACCTTGGTGGCAGCGGAAAAATATGAGGATCAGAGAAATTGATAATGAAGATGAAGTCAAGACTGGACCATATGGAGTGCGAACCAATGAGCAACCAGTTCAGCGGGCGTGGGTTCCGCCTCAGCCGCCTCCTGTTGCAATGCCAGGAGCAGCTGAAGCCATCCGGAGGCCAAAACCAGCTGTTCCAAAAGAACAATTGAATGGTGATCAGTCAGTAACTAATCATTCAGATGTTACTGATGAGTTGCAGAGGATCACCAAGATATCTGAAATTGGAGGTGCAGTAGAAGAGATGAATGGTGGGGGCTTAGTGATGAACACAAGTGAAATACATGAGGAACAAGAGCACAGCATCTAGGGGAACTGAAAGGTAAAGGTGATTCACTTATTGTGATCAACTTGACCTAAGGTACTCAATATATATATATATATATATATACACACTTTGGGAATGATAATGGTTGTTGAGGAATATTTTGAATCAATGTGAAACAGTAAATTTCATCCCCAATCTATAACACAATTCACTATCATTTTCCTAGCTAGAATAAAGTTTTAAATCGAGACCAAACTACAGTGAATTTTCAGTACATAAGCAAGTAGTATTTCAAGGAGTTGTGACTTTTATGGATTATATGCCTGTTTTCTCCTCTTTTTCCTGTCAAGCATCACGCATGTGTCTTATCTTATCTTAATAATGTTTAATTTGATATTAAATATTAAAGAAGTGGGTCCGTGACGGTGGATATTATTGACCGACCAACCTCTTCCAGATGAACCAGAGGTGAAAACGTGTACGTTCTCTCTTTTTCTTGTACAAATTTGATAGGGCATGTGTTAAGTATTAGGCATGAGATCATATTTCAAAGATTTGTGTATCTGGGACTGGTAGGCGTTTGTGCTTGTTTCAATCTTAATGTTTTAGGCGTGACACTGGTAGTAGATTTTACTAAAAAATTCTACAGGACTAAACCTCATTCTCAGGGACCAAATTGCTATCATTCTTCATCAAGTTTGTTAAAAAGGAAATATATATTTATATATAATATAGTGGGTGTATGTTAGTGGCATTTAGTGCTTCCTGGGACCCTTTCTCCTCCATTTAAATTTTATAATAATATTATTATTATTGCTCTTTCAAAGGCGATCTTATCTCGTTAGGGCAAGGGATTACTGTAGGCATATGCTAAATTCAATGTGCCCCGTGACTCAAAAGAGGCCAAACACAAACAACTATGGATCTTGTTTTCTCAATAAGATTAAGATCCCTCCTCGACCCCCCTCCCCACCCCCACCCCCACCCCCCCTGTTTCAGAAAATGGCTGAGTGTTTTCCTCACTGCCTAATATAATTACCAGGAGCCATTTTATTTGTTTAGTTAATTGGTTGGTTGGCTGTCAGTGGTTTGAAATCTATGGAAGCGTCCATGGAGAAAAATGGTCTTACATCAAATTAGTGCAAGCACGATTTATCGTCACAAGCGGAAGCCTAATGGCTGTAGAAGTGAACATCGTGTAACACATTTGATTTTTTAGTCAATCTTTGCTTGGAAGTTGGGATCATATCAGACAAAATATATTTTTCAGCATATTTTCTTTGAATTTCTTGGCACATGTGAATATCATGGTTTATTCATACGTATTTCTATTTATGTACCAGGTTTTTTTCATTTCCCTTTCTAGAACGGTAAATTAGAATTGACTCCCTTACAAATAATAAAAATGTGATTTTTCTAAATAAATGAAAAATATATATATAAATTGTGAATAAAAACTGTTTTTCATCAACAAACAACTACCATAAAATTAATTTTAAAAATATAATATATTTAAAAAGATCTCAATAAAGAATTAACAGCGTCTGGCCTGGTCAAAGAGAATATAATTATGTCCCAAATCCATGATAAAACTATAGTTTGAAAAATGTAAGGATGCCTCCAAAATAATGTAACGTGTTTATCTGCTAAGAGTCTTACTATAAATTTATGTTTTGGTGAGTACAATAACAACGACGTCGTAGCAATTTAAGAGTTTCTCACTCCCACTGAATCCACGAGATTGGATAGATTCCATCTCGTCTTATTCTGGTCGTGCCTTGTCTTGTCTTGTCAATTCATCTTCCATTTGTAATAGTTTCCTGGCCAAATTCTATTCCACCCAAACTTTTATGAAAAGCCCTCCCATCCTTTGTGTTTAAAAATTTCATTTAAACAAATTGTTTTTCATCTTAATTATTTTATATTTTATATTATTGTTTTCTTATTTCTTGATTGCCAAGATATATTAAAAAGATCATTAAATAATAGCTTTTTAATATAAAAAGTATGTGCTGCAGTTGTTCTCTTATTTTTCAATGTCGTTTTTTCTAATTTTGATGTTTCTTGGGTTTTTTACACTATCCTCTCATTTTAAACACTATTCCATTAGTTTTTTGACATTGTTCTCCAATTTTGTGCGTTATTTTCTAGTGGTTGTAGCTTTATTCCAGTAAATTTTCTATGTTATTCTCTTTTTTTTTTTTATGTTTTTGATATTATTTTTAATCTTTTAACACTATTTTATTAGTTTGTTTAATTTTAAACTGAATATATTTATATTCATTTTTTAGTTTTATTTGAATAAGTTCGAAACAAATTATTCAAACTCAAATACAAATGTAAACCTGAACTGTAGTTTAAAAGATCAACAAACACGAGTCTGAATTCGAATTATATAAATCAAATATGAATACGAATCTGAACTTAAATTAAAAATTTTTTAATTATATTTTATTAATTACTTGTATTAATTATAATTTTTAATAAAATATAAATACGAATTATACGAATATGAACCTAACACAAACTAAATTATACGAATTGAATATGAATCTAAGCTTTATTATAAAAAAGTTTGACGAATACGAATACAATCAACAATCCAAACCATACAAAACAAAATTGTTCTCTTGTTTGTTACGTTGTACATTGATGCTCCTAGCCTTTATCAACTTGGAGAGATATTTAATTACCAAAAAAAAACTTGGAGAGATATAATACATTTTTTCACTGAACTTTTAAAAATACAAATTTAATATGAGGTTAAAAATAGACTTTTTAATCCTAAACGGTAGCCAATGAATTTCACTAAAGCTTAGGTTGGACATAGTAATTTAGTCCATTTATAATTAAATGCAACCACACGTAATTGGCTAATTGCATTTCCATATTGGTATAAATAATTATTATAATTCACTTTGCATTTATCGTAGTTCACATACACTTCACATCTGTTTCGGTCCCTTTGCACCTTCTTTCTCTGCTTTGTTCCTGACTGTAAAACTCATCTGAAGTTTCAAACTTTTTTTTCATGGCTTTGAGTTTTCTATCTCCCGGTGAAATCAAAGCTATCTCTTTCTTGGATACCTCCAGGTCCAATCACCTTCCCAAGCTTCCAGGTACCACCTTTAGGGGATACATTTTCTCGTATGCTTTCTTTATCTTGTTGCGTTGTTTTGTCAGCTTCCAAAGGTTTTTGTAAGGAGAAAGATCGACCCTCTTACTGGGTTGAGGAGGGTCAAAATGGGATCTTTGTTTTCTTCTATAATATTTTCTTAATTAAAAATTTTTAGTTGATTGTGTATGTGAACTTAAGGCGCTTGTGCTAGGAGAGACGTGATTGAGGGGTGTTTTAAAATGATGGATTTCTAAAGCTTTTTGATTGAGCATGTCACAATATATTGACGAGATAGTAGTTTGTCATGCTTAAAGATAAATAAATTTATTTTTGCAGTATCTGGATCAGACTATGTTTATTAGCTTCATCTCAACGATGATTATGTTTTTGCTTTTAAGCTTTGAACAATTAGAGTTACTGCTCTTTTTGTAGACAAGATGAAGTTTCAATTTGCTAATTTGTGACTTCAGGTGGATTCACTCTGAAGAGGAAGGATGGTGGAAAGGCATTTGGAAGAATCGTTCAGTGTTCTGCTCAGCCGCCTCCTCCAGCCTGGCCAGGACGAGCTTTTCCAGAGCCTGGCCGTAAGACGTGGGATGGTCCAAAGCCTATTTCGATCGTTGGATCAACTGGTTCTATTGGAACTCAGGTAATAAAGGGCAATCTAAAATTCTAGGAAAGATCGAAAAAAGTTCTGTAAGAGCCAATGTGAAGGTGTTTGCAAAACATGTTTTTGTCCTTTTGATTGGTACTAGTTTTACCAGTGAATGGGCAAAAAGACTTTAATGGGCCAGCACTTTTGTTATTGACACATTTTGACTATCGTAACAGAAATAAGGGCCAAAGGAGACAAATGATTGTGATTTATATGTCTGAATTTACACCTATTCCTCTGATATGCCTCTTTCTGTTTTAAAATCCTACTAATTAACAAAAAGTTATTTTCTCTGGTAAAAAAAAATGAAAATCTAGGTTTTATAACATGTATTGGACGTTCATCATGCAGACATTGGACATAGTTGCAGAGAATCCAGATAAGTTCAGAGTTGTGGCACTAGCAGCTGGTTCTAATATAACTCTTCTTGCTGATCAGGTGAGCATCAGTTTCATAATGTTCAAGAGAAGTCGCAGTGCTTGATTTGTTTCCATTGAATACTGCCCTCACATCCTTTGATGATGAAAACTGACAATTGTCACTTGAATTGTTGATTCACATGATTATTTTCATTGATAAACTGCTAGTACAATTCAGCGTAATGTGTTTTAGAGGGGAAACTCCCACATAGTATTTAATCCTCATTTATTTTTTAATTGTTTGTCCTGAGAAAGCTTGGAGTTCTACTTTTTTTATCTATTTGTTAATCTCTAGGATAATAAAACTTTAACATAATAAACTGGAATAGATATATTCAAAACCAGCATGGTAGCTCTAAGAATTCTATAATATTTTGGCATTCTGCAGGTAAAGCAATTCAAGCCACAACTAGTTGCTGTTAGAAATGAGTCATTAATTAATGAACTCAAGGAGGCTTTGGCTGATGCTGAACAAAAGCCCGAGATCATTCCAGGGGAGCAAGGAGTTATTGAGGTAGCTAACATGAGATTATTCCCTTTTTTATTTTTCTCTCCTTTTTTATGATAAAGTCATTCTTATCGTTCGGAACGTATCGCTTTGAATTTCTTTCAGGTTGCCCGACACCCAGATGCGGTAACTGTGGTAACTGGGATAGTCGGTTGTGCAGGATTAAAGGTAAATCCACAAATTTGCAATTTAATTCCGTAAGAATTAGGATTTATGTAGAGTAAATGCTTACCAAGATTGGATTCATCAGATAATATGAAATAGCCACCTTATGTTTCCCTTCTTATTTAGCCAACGGTGGCTGCAATAAAAGCAGGGAAAGACATAGCTTTGGCCAATAAGGAGACACTGATTGCTGGTGGTCCTTTTGTCCTTCCTCTTGCCCACAAGCATAATATAAAAATTCTTCCAGCTGATTCAGAACATTCGGCCATTTTTCAGGTATGAAATATCCCTGTTGATTACTGAGTTTACCCAACAAATTTTACAGCTAGTTCTGCGTTGATGTGTTTGGCTTAGTGAATGATCTTTTGAGCCCTTTTGCAATCATTCCATCATGCTTGTCATAGAAAAAGGTTTAAAGAAATCTCCTTTGTTCAGTGTATTCAGGGCTTGCCAGAGGGTGCACTTAGACGCATTATTTTAACAGCATCTGGTGGAGCTTTTAGGTATGGAATAAAAAATATCATGAATCGGGTTTCCTTTACCCTATCCATATCCTTCTATTAGTTGGATATTTGTGTGGTATATAATATGGATACTTGAACTAATTATTTTTTAATGGTTTATTTGTTTACTTTTTCATTGACAGGGATTGGCCAGTTGAAAGATTGAAAGAAGCTAAAGTAGCTGATGCTTTGAAGCATCCTAACTGGAGTATGGGGAAAAAAATTACTGTGGATTCTGCTACCCTTTTCAATAAGGTTTGTATTTATCTAATGTCTTGAATCCGTGTTGCAAGGACCATTTTATATGTCAATCAGTTGCTAAAGATTCAAAAAAAGTAATTTATTTTCCAATTTGACAGGGTTTAGAAGTTATTGAAGCTCATTATTTATTTGGAGCTGAATATGATAATATTGAGATAGTAATTCATCCACAATCTATCATACATTCAATGGTTGAAACACAGGTATTGCTCTTTCCAGAAGTTATATTTTAGAAGCACTGAAAGTGAAATGACAACCTTGTATTTTAAATCTTGACAATTTCCTTTTTGATTTTCTTGACTTTATATTTGTATTGTATTTATTGCTTTTCAGGACTCTTCTATTCTTGCACAGTTGGGGTGGGCTGATATGCGGCTACCGATCCTCTACACTATGTCATGGCCTGAAAGAATTTACTGCTCTGAAGTAACATGGCCTCGCCTTGATCTTTGCAAGTAATTGAGCTTTTCCCTACTCATCATGATTTTAAAAGTTCTTTTTTCTTCTTCCAAAAAGAAAATTTCCATGTGGATTATGTTTCTGAATGGATATAGCACCCATGTATTATCAGTGGTAATTTTCGAGACCATCATTTTTTTCAATTTTTTTTTTTATAAGAACCAAAAGTGACCTAACTGCAATCAAGGGCCTTTTCACTTTCTACTGAGTGAAGCTAAGGTGCTTTTCCTGTGTAAAACTTGATAACTCTTTTCTTTCAATTGGTACATATCCTTGTAACACGAACAATTGGAGATATTTCACTTAATTATATTCTTACCAATTTGGCCTGTCATCTAATTCAATTGTTAAAGGGAGGAGATGTGAACATCAAATTAGGAAAGCCTCATTTATTTAATCCCCAAGGGTTGAGCTTAGTGGTGAATGTATTTGGCTTCAACCAAGAGATTAGGGCTTCACTTCCCCTTTGAGGTCAGCTACTTAAAGGTTATTTAGAGTTCAGTGAACATGTAAGGAAGGTGAACAAATTTCTAGGCATCAGAATAGAAAGCCTAGTTTTTGTGAGCAGTTTTTGCTGTGATGGTGAACATAATTTATTGGGAGATTTGTGCCTCTTCATATGCTGGTAGTCATTGATGTGACTTGTGCAAATAGTGGTAATGTCGAGATTCCATCATCAGTTTTTTTATGTGATTAAAGTTGAGAAGTGTTGATGCAGGCTTGGTTCACTAACATTTAAGACTCCTGACAATGTAAAATACCCATCCATGGATCTTGCTTATGCTGCTGGACGGGCTGGAGGCACCATGACTGGAGTTCTTAGTGCTGCAAATGAGAAAGCAGTAGAGATGTTCATTGATGAAAGGTATGATTTTCGTTTTTTTTTTTTTGGGTGATGTTCTTGGCTTATCTGGAGGAGTTTGTTTTCCTAGTTTGACCTTCAACCATGGTGAGATTTTAGTCTTTTGATGAGGTATGCTAAAGAACAATAAAGTATGCTTGGTGCTCAAGATATCTGAGTAAAGTTGCATAACATCCAAAATACAAAATTAATGTTTTTTACGATAATGTTATTTCTGAAATTTAATTTCATATTCGACTTAAATTACATTCATGACAATTTAAAGGAGGAAATTTTTGATGACATATGTCAACTTTATACAAATAAAAATAATATCATAATGCAATAGCCTTATGCCTTATGTAATTTAAGGGAGGAAATATTTTCATGAAATATATTGTCATTGTACAACCAAAAATAATTTCTGAAATTCATTTCCATGGATCTTAATTACCTTATGAAGAGTTCACAGGGGAAATGTTTTGCATAATATTTTGACATCACACAATTGAAAATAATTTCTGAAGTTCATTTTCTTTTTTTACCTTAAGTGCCTTGTTATGATTTCTTGGAGGAATATTTTTGAAATATGTTGATATTGTATGAGCAAAAATAATATCTGAAATTCAATTTCTTATTGACCTTAATTGCTTTGTGATGATTTTGAGGAAGAGTTTCATGGCATATGCTTGACAAGTTGGTTCTTTAACATACTCACCCTGAAGAAAAGAAAGAGGAGATAGAAAAAGATGTTTTCTTGCAAATTTTTAGGACCTACAAAGTCCTAACAAATTATTCTAGTTGCTCCTAGTGAGAATTTTTCACAAAGCTATACTTCAAATATGCTTCTGCAAAATAGTGAATGTGATATATCTCTTGCAAAATACTCTTATCCAAATTCATTTGCTCTCAAGGTCACTCAAGCTGCATTCCTTCTATTATGCAACTTCTTGTAAGATGTACCGATGAATGCTTTGCCTGTTTTCAGGATTGGCTATCTGGATATATTCAAGATTGTTGAGCTAACATGTGATAAGCACCGGGAGGAAATGGTGGCTTCCCCATCCCTGGAAGAAATTATACATTACGATCTGTGGGCACGAGATTACGCTGCTAATTTGCATCTCTCATCTGATCGAAGTCCTGTTCGTGCCTGAGTGATAAACCTTGCTGTTGAAGAGGGCATAGATGCTATATTTTGAGAAATGAGGAAGTATATTTTCTTTATATAAGGGGCGTTAAGCAAGTGTATCATATATGAAAATATGAGGCATCCGGATGTTTTCCCCGTATTATTGGTGTTAAATGTATAAATGCTTTCCCCAGTCAACTGAAGCATTGAAATTAATTTAATCATACTGGCAAACCAATACAGAACGTAATGCAGAAAATCGAAAGGAAAACCTCAGTAAAAAGAAAAAAAGATGACAATTTCATTTTGCCTCAAGCCTAGTCTTTGTGATATAGAATTTGGAACGGAGCATCAAAGACAGTAGCTCCTTGCGTGGCTGCTAAAGATTTGCTTAGGTCCATCACCTATCCCTGACCCGTTCATCATCAATAATACACCATTAATGAAATGGTCTATAATTTATTAACTCTCATACAACAGAACCCACTTTCTGATCTCATTGGTAATTGATCCATTTGATAATTTAGATGCTTTATGGTGGCGGTGCCGACCTCATACATTATTAGAACCCTTTTCATCTATTAAATTATCAAGCAAGATTCATTCATATCATAGGTTAATAAAATAACCACTCTAGTCTCTCGAACTTTTAGTGGGATTATATGTTTAATGCTAGCGGTTTTAGCCACTTTCGATTGTTCAAGATTAATTAACATTCTCGATCTGAAATGGATTTTTGGAAAATGCGATAACACGGCCACTAAACACGGTATGATTTGTAAACCATCATGTCACAGTAATTGTCTTTGCCTTGCCCCACTTTCGAATAGCGTCAAGAAGAATAATTTTTGGAAAATGTGATCTATCTTCTTTGGTTGAAAAGGATGAAAAAGTTAAATATTTTCTACTTAAATTATCAACTGGGAAGACAGATTGCTGTCAAACAGTTATTATAACATTCTTTACTATCCATTGTTCAAAAGCGTGTAGCATCTAATCCTCCCATGGATATTATGCTTTTGTTCTGCGTATGAAGGGATAGTCTTTGTAAAATGAGGGAAGAGTGGCGTTTTTTCTTACTTTTTCACTGTAGGTTTATGCTTCCTGCTGATAGAGATTTGGCATTTTAATAGAGGAAGCATTGGCATGTACAATGACATATGGAAGATAAAACATGGTCTGCCATTTTGAGAAAAGCGAGAATTAAAGTGGGGGCTCCCTCCTGTGAACATGGCCAGCGAATTCATTGAGGAATTCACACCCACTCTCTACACAAATCCAATCACAAAGACAAATTCATATCAAATTGTAATGGAAACTTCTATGCTAACTCTTTCTTTACTTATGGGAAATAGTATAATTGACACACAGGACATCCCACAGTTGCATCGGAGAGTGGCCTTTACAGAAAGATAAGATTCAATTAATTATGTGTGAACCATCGTTTTCCACAAAAAAGGGCAAGTTGAAATGGAAAAGAGTTTCTGAAAAGTGGGAATGATGTGGAAGCCATAGACTATCTCAATGGAGATTTGGTTGAGCACCCAAGAAATATGGGCACCTGCGACTGCTAACTCAACAGGATTTGCCATTGTATGGTCATCCGAAAAAAAAAAAAAAAAAGGGTAAAAAAAAGGATGTGAAAATACCCCACAGCAAAGCCTCAGATGCCCTATTGCTCTTTCTCAGTTACTCTCTTTATGGAAATGTGTACAAGAAGCTGCAAACAAAGCTCAATTCAATCATTTACTAGATATGTTCTTTTCTTTTCCTTTTTTTTTTTTTTTTTTAATTATGTGGCAAGAATGTTATGAATTGTTTAGTAAATTCGAAAGGAGACCATTTTGAAGCACACATAGCTACTTTTCTAAATTCTCCCAAGTTTTAACTTCACTCACCATCACAAATTTCCATGTTTTGAGGCCATTTGTCTCCCCCATGTGAATCAAGTTCACATTTCGCCCCAATGGAGAAGCTCTTTTATTTTTCACTTTACACACTTTCCTAGATTTTGTTGAATAACAGGACAAAAGACAGAGACCTAGACCAAGATCAAGACTTGCTGCTCTACTTAATTGAACATAAATCAGGATAATTCAGCCTACATATTTGATCCATTCATTTTCCCTTGTGTTATGTTACATACTGCTGTTTGTTTTCCAATGGATCCCACAAAGGACGAAATGCCAAGAAAACTCAATTCAATATTGGAAATTGTAATTGAATCAAGGGATTGCTTATTTCATTTCATCACCTTCCAAGTTACAAGAGATCAGAGGACACCTTTAGATTGGTCCCAAATCTAAAGGCACTTGCTGTAAATCTGCAAAGATTTGTCTTATTACTTGATAAAAAAATCTGCTTATATTTTTTTTTCTGGTAAATAGACACCACTGCATTATTTATCTTTGTTTCTTTACCTACTTTTGTAGTGTTCTGTATTAATTTATGCATACCCACTTGAAACAATAAACAAAGAAAGTAGATTGCTTGAGACATTCATCTATCAACTTCTGATTATGCAACATTCTTGCAGTTTGTACATTCCCACAAGGTTTTCAATTTGATAATTTCTTTTTAATTTATGAAGTTGATATTGACTTTGTAACCTATAAAAATAATAGTTGATTCTTATTTTTCTACTTGTTAGAGAGACATATCATCCTCTCAATCTCAGGTATTATTAATTTATTTCTAAACTTGTAGAAAACTGTCCTCAAATCCCCATCAGCCAAATCACAGAGGTAACCACTCAAAATCAATCAGAACAAGATTTATTCTAAGTCTACGCAAGACTCAATGCCTTTTATGACTAGCCAAATGTGTTGGCAAGCATATGCACTAATAGTCACTTGCCTCTTTTTTTTTTTTTTTTTCCTCTGCAATTTTCAAAGCTTGTATGATTACCTTCAACTACACAAATTCTACAAATTAAATGTGTACTTAAGAGAAGAGTTGGCATTCATTTGAAGTAAATTAAACAATGAGTTCTGTTTGGATAAGCCAGAAAATATATCAGAAAAAAGATTTGATCAGACCACAGAATTTTATTCCATAGACCAGGTTACATTCACATAAAACCAGAGTCAATTCTCTGAATTTATAGCCGACACTGTAGATTTTGTCTGTCTACATATGAAGATAACAAGGTGGTGAATTGAGATCCTTCAATCAATTAAATGGACAAAAGTCTGGCTTTCCCAGGAAAAAAAATATTTGCAGAAATTGCCATCTATATATTCTTCTCCTCTCAAATAAAAACACACGCAGAAACAAACAGAGATAAACCACTCTAATTACATAAAATTAGAAAACCTAAATTTTGTTTAAACCCATTATATATTCATATATATTATCTATATACAGAAAAAAAATTTAAAAGAAAAAACTCTAACAAAGTCACCACTCACCAGTACACATGATATTATACTCACAAAGGAAGTGAAGAAGAAGAAGAAATAAGCCACCTTTGGAATGTTGATGAACTTAGAACGGATGCAAATTCCTACTCAAGCCATTAACATTATTGAAGAAACCCACCAAGTCTTGCCTATGAGGCAAAAAGGACTTCCTTTTGTCTTCCTCCATAATGGTTCGCTGGTTCTCCACATAATGCTCTTTAACAACTTTGATCTTGCCCTTGTTTTCTTTACTGCTCCGTTCACCTACAAGTTTTTTATCAGTAGTCTTCTTGTTTGGTGCCAATAACACAAACGTAAGTTTGCCATCACTGTTACTTCTGTAAAGAAAGTCTCTGAATTTCCATCTCTTCGAAGATCCAGTTGAATTGCTCTTCTTGCATGACCTTCGGGGTGAGTCTTGATCACGAGATTGAGCATTTGGTGTCCACACGCAGTAGGTTCCCGGTTGTAAATTGTCGAGATCGTCAGCTTCAGATGATGAACAAGACGTTGTACTCTCCCGTTCTTCACTCATAAGCTTTCCAAGCGGTAAGCGATGGGAGGTTTTCGATGACGATGACGATGAAGAGACTGATGAAGAGTTGTTGTTTCCAGTGTTTTGATTTATATGGGTGTCGTTTAAGAGCAAAGATGTGCCGAAAACCGGGTAGATTGGCCTTATTTGACCGTTGCAGAAGATCTCATCAGCCGAGATAGGAGAGTCAGATCTTCTACAAACAATAGCAAACTCAAATTCCTCCTCCTCCTCCTCTTCTTCTTCTTCATCATGCTTCTTGTCAGAATTTTTGTCAGAAAAACTTTCTTGCTCTCGTTCTTCTGAAAATAAACTCTCAGTTTCCCATTCGTAAATACTCGAATCCAAGTCGGATTCTTTCCTGAATTCTTCAACAACTCTGGCTGCAATCTCTGCAAGATTGGCAGAAGAGTAACTGTTAAAGCTAGGAGAACTCGGAGACAAAGAAAGAAGTGGGCTTGCCTGCATTGCTCCCACACTTTTGCCTCTTGAAAGCAAACGAAATGAAATATTATTCTTCTCTCAACTCCAGACCCGCTTAAAGAAAACCAAAAAATAAATAAAGCAGATATTGAGAACAGAAAGAAGTTGGTTGAAATGAAGAAAAGCGTGGAGTTAGGGGCGAGATATATAGTGAAAGTGCCTGTAAAATCATTTGATAATTAAAAAATTAATAATAATTAACCAGAGGATTAACACCTTAACAACAATATTATATGCTCTTTGGTAAAGGTAGGCGTAGGGTTGGGTTTGTAATGTATGACCAGTAAATCGTTTACCTTTGAAGACTTTACAAAAATAATATTTGTTTTGACCTGTCATCTTAATGGGAGCTGAGAAGGGAAGTGGTTATCTTTGTTCACACGTAACAGGATCAGGAAGTTGTGTCCACACGTGTTCGAAAAAAACAATTACATCATCTAGAATTGGAAACCGATCAACTGGTCTGTATTTTATGTAATGAAAATCTTACAAGATTTCTGATTAGTTTCATTGGCTCCACAAAACTGTCGGCTCCAAATACAACCATAAAATATCTGTGTGGATAAACGAAATACCCTTTAAATCATCAGATTATGGCAACCTTTGGAGGTTGGTGCATGACAAGCAAGGGAATGGCGGTGGACGGTGGTGGCCACCATCAATGTGGTTATTTCAAACACCTGACATATTTCCCCACTATTTTCTTGGCTGCCAGCCATCACCACCACCACCCTCCTATCATAAAAATGACGTTAACCTTCACTCGACAACAATTATTTCCCATTTCCCATTTCCATTTTTATCTCTATTTCAGGTTTTACTGAACAAAGGCAGACGAGAGATGAAGCATATTCAATTTTCCATCAAAGTTAGAGACAGTAAAATCTGTAGCCAAAATCTGGGAAAGATAGAGCTGCAAGTATATCTCATTATAATATCTTACAATAATTTGAAAGCCTTGTTGTGGAAGATAAAGCAGCCAACTCTGCTAATTAATTATGTTAATGATGTAACCCACCAATTAATAATATTAATTTGAATAGGTGGGATAAATAATTACTATGCGTTAGCTACTACTACTAAACAATTAACAAGGACTGAAAGAGAACTATATGCATGATTTGTTTGAATGATCAGTTAATTATGAATTAATTGAGTGAGAGTTTGTTTCAAGTCAAGAAGGGTTGAAATGGCACTGTCTCGTTAGGTTTAATTGTTGTAAGTTATAGCTTCATTAGTGCATATAACATTAAAAAACATTTAATTTTTTCATGATGATGTGATGCAAATTCATTCCTTCCTTCCTCTGATTGCAAGTTTCCTTTCCGCATTGAAAATCTATTCATGATTTGTAATTATATAAATGGGGTTCAAGAAGGATCATGATGATGATCTTATACCACAAAGAGTTATAATTTTATGGCACGTTTAGATTGAAAATACTTTGGTATCAAGTAAAGGCCTCCTGGCAATCAAATCTCTATTGCGTAGCAGTTTTGGTCAGCTTCATAATTTGAGTAGCCGTGAATTTATTCCCAAGCAAATATATATAACAGAAGATATCATTATGAACACATCTGAAAAACCTGAAACTCGCTGTCTAACCTTGCATCTTGCAGTGAAAACTGATTTGTATATTATATTTTGGATAAGCAACTTGAGTTGAGCCTTGGACTTTTCATATTACTGCTCTGCTTTGAATACAATGGCTTTGACAAAAAAAAGTTACTATAAAGGCTTGTAGTCAACCTCATGGGATCAGGCTTTTACATTACAAACCAAAGCAAACAAAGCTAAGTTTTCTGGAAAGTTTGAAGTATCCGCCAAGTTTCAGTTATTGGCGGCGTGGCGGCTTAGAATATGAGAGAAAATCAATGGCGGTCGTCTGGTTATATTTATTCTGCGAAGTTTAAGCGCAAGAAGTCTCATGAGGAGCCTCGGATGAAACAAAACTGAAATCTATCCTGGTCAATCATAGTCCAAGTCCACCATCCAATTCCAAACTAAAATTAGCATAGAATTTTACATTAGCTTGATGATTAAGAAATGAGTTGTGAAGAATACGCTGCAAACCGACTCACTCCAAATGAAAACTAAAACGAGACCAGGGTCGGTTTGATGGGTTCAACCATCATCATTCATCAATATTATTATAATAATAATAATAATAAAGATCAGCTTCTCTTGTATTATCAGGAGAGTTACGTATGTTAAATGTTTTTAATGAACTCTGCAATCATCTTCTTCTTGTATACTTTGTAGCTTTATCAAACAAATCAATCGACAGGCCAATTGTTTTAGCTTGCCCATTGTTTTCGTCAGCATTTATGCATTGGAATTTGGATAAATATCCGTGGTGGAATTTGGATAAATATCTGTAGCTTGCTTGCCCTACCAGAAATACAAGGTCAAGCTCTGAAATTGGAAATTTAGTCAAATATGATGAACCTAATTTCCTGCAAAAGTTGCTATGATTGTGCTCGGTGGATGGACTTGGTTTATAGGATACAAAATTTAAACAACTGTACAAGAAAATTGGGCAACAAACTGCGCATTGTTATTAGGAAAATGCAACTGCATCACTCGAAACACTACTCACTACACTACAGCTAAGTAACACTTAACCCCCTCTTGGCATCTGTTGCACTTGTTAGCTAACAATATCTCACATATTAGTTTCACCTTGCTTCTTCCTCATGTCAATAATCGTGATTTGTCAAAACGGGGAGCATTCTGATTATTTCAGTAGAAAAGTTCCCGGTTCCTCTTAGCCCGAATTCAGAGTTTCTGGAGAAACAAGCATACAATTCTTCATTAAGATAAACTCAAAGAGAAGTACATAAAATTAAAAACATGTAAACTAATTGACCATATAGATAGCAGACTCCCTGCAATTGTTGTTACTATGCATACAGTGATGCATTATGATCAAGTTGCTGCTATATGTGCTCCCAATTAGGAAATAATTTAGCAGTGATATGACATCCACTAAGAGGAAGGAATATTCAATTATAGCCTACAACATAATTTACGTAGTTGACAAAAACCATTTTCCTTCCATCTTCTTATGCCTCATCAGATCCAGATTGTTTTATTCCACTAGCACAACCCAGTTCACACCCAAGAAAGAACCTTGAGCACAGGTCCAGTCGGAGCACATATGACAAAGCTGATAACAGCTGTGGAAGAACAGACCTCTTAAGCAAATTAAGATTCTACCCACCTCCAAAAGCAAAAACCATCAATAATCTCTTGACCTTATTAATTCTAGCAATTATACATGGGTTCCACAGAAGCCCTGGGTCCCATATTGATGCAGAATATATATTATTTCTATACTATCATGGGAGATCATTAGACAATGTAGTAGTAAACCAGTAATAAACATAGGAGAATCACGATTTTTGCCGTTAAACAAACTGAACATCAAATCAACTGGACTACAACAGTTAATCACTTGAACTAGGTAGATTAAAAAATAAATGAACTCTCCAGAAACCCTATAGGGGATATAGAATTTCTTTACGCAGTCAATGCTTATAGCTTAAGCCAACAAACTGATATTAAAGTAACTGATTCATTCAGGATAAAACTATGACAACACGCAGATTCTTCAACAAGAATATATGAACATTAAGAGAATCAAATGTGGCAACCAGAATCCTAATCCCTACACAAGAAAAAAAAAAAAATGGGAACTAGATGCTAGTTCCTAAAACAAGATAAGTGATTGCTTACAGAACGCTTCCTACTTGTAAAACCAATTAACAGGATTGAAGTTACCATTTCAATACAATAGTTTTATGTCAATTAATTCAAGCATCATTGCCATAGTCATCATATATAGAGTTCTCCACCTTTCTAAGTATTTGTACCTTAGCCCGATAAGATTTGATGACCGCAATCAACAACTGATCTCCAGCAATTTGTCTCACTCGTTGTATGAGCTCATGACGTGATATCTTATTTTGCTGGAAACAAAAAAGTTCAAGCACACGGATGAAAAAGTTGAAAACAGACAAACAATATAGAAAACAAACAAAGCCCAATGCCCAAACCGAACAAACCAAAAAGAAAAAAATGGAGAAGCACTTACTCTATGATCTCTATGGTGTTTGGTAATCAAAGCAATAGTGGGTGAAGGTAAAAACTTTGACAGCGCAGAAATGAGAATTGGAAATGGCATCCAAGGTGAAGTCGGCATTCTCAACGATTCCCCAGCTCTCCCAAAACCTATACAATTAGAAAACAAATAAACAATCTCGTCTGAGGACTACCAAAATAGAACACTATATGAACAAGTTCGTACTAAAAATTCTTCTGAATAAAATAAAAAAAGAAAGTTACTTACCCCTCAAGGCAGAGGGAGCCTTTAAACTTATGATATACTCTGGCAAGATATGAGTATTCATGTTGCTTGTCCAGACAATATACCTCTTTGGCACCTTTGAGTTGTCAACACCAGAATCAAACTCTGATGAACTCGGATGAGACTGATCAGAACCAGGATGCACAACCTCTACCTTGCCCAACATGACCCGGCACAACAACATATATCGTAGTCCATCTTTGTCAACAACAGAGTTCTTCAAACTGCAAAGCGAAGAAAACACAATTAGCAAACACAATAAACAACACTAACACCTGAAAATAAAATAAAAAAATCATAAAACAAAACAACAGTTGCTCACCATTCCATAGGTGAATCATCAGGAAAGAGATAGATGCCGCTACCGTACAATCCATTGTTATTAGGCTTCCCATGATAGCTAAAACCATGCTGTATAATCTTGCAAATCTCATCTTTTGTACTAGAGTACCAAGCATATTTCACATTTGCATCACCGCCACACTTTGTAGCCAATGCTTTGGCGAAAATCTGAAACGAGTGGATCCTAGCTTGTCCTATAATCCCAGGAAACGAGTTTTTTAGAATGGCCACTAAATCAGCTTGTGTCCCGAGCGCACCCAACCCCAAAATCAATCTTCGTTTTATAATATCATAAACTTTGTCTCCTTCGTTCAAGCTTATCAACCCCTCACCAAATGGAGGACTTGGTTCAAAAGCGGGACGAGAATTGGCACTTTCACAATCAGAAATTATTGAATCATCGTCATCGTCATGTGTAGTATCTAAACCCGAATTCTTAGTACATGTTTGTCGGGTAAACTGGCTCTCTAATGTGTTTTTTGTTGGACTGTTAGATGCTAAAACGCTATAATTCATTGTCAAGAGATCAAACAAACAAAAGAGACTTTACAATCAAATTACACAGAAAATCTACAAGAAACAGATATCTACACAGAAAACGAAAAATGCAAGGAGAAATTCAAAAGCAAGAAATCTGTAAGCTACACATCTCTAACGAAAAGGAACTTAAAATAAGAACCTGCAAAAAAAAAAAAAAAATTTAAGGAAAATCAAAGGCGTGTGAAAATGGTACCAGGTGACGAGGAAAGAAAGTTTGCAATGAAGAAACTTGGAGAAGGAAAAAGTGACAGAGAAGGCAATCCGTATTTATAGTTAATTAATGGAATGGACCGACCATGTGTCCACATTTTTAATTTCGGGTTTTTTTTGGCGGTGCGGCGCTGGCGGATTTGGTGCCTGTCGTTTTGGTCCAATTAGAGAGGCGGTACCCTCAGGCTGAGCTAATGGATTTTTTGATCTTGCGTGAAAATGCAAGATACTATCGACCGGGCCTTATCGAGACATGTGTAGTGATTGAATTTACAGTTTAACCCTTATTAAATAAGACTTATCTTAAGGAAGTCAATTTGCAATTAACAACTCTGAACAAGTATCGAATTTTGAATTGGATTAAGGGAACTTGATCTGGATTTGACTGGGCTTAACTTATATTAGCAAAAATTAGGCAAGCCTATGAAAGTGATTAACTTGATCATTAAGGTGGGCTTATCGAAATTTTCTTAATTAGTAAAACAGCTTAGCAGTTACGTGAGAAAGAATAGTATGGTTATGGATATGGGCAGACAGAGAATGGCTTAGCACCCAAGAAATGAAAAGGGTATAAGGAAAAGGGGAAACTGCCTTGCCATGTGGTGCGTTTCTCTTGGACTATATTTTTTTTTATAAAAGATGTCTTTGCAGATGCGGAAAACAAGGCAACCGCCCTACACATGCTGCTCAAATGAAATTACTTACCATGGTAGAAGTTAAAACAGGAAGTCATTATAATGGAAGGTGGGTGGTTTATTCTGATTACAAAACGAATATGCCTCAGGCATCAGTTGCAGACGCTTGACTTTTTGCGAATTTTTTACCAAGGCAGATTCCCTACGCCAAAGCCAAAACTGTCCTAATTATACCCTGGAAAATCATTTAAAGCTTACCATGGATAGCCATGCTTTCCATACAGGAAACATAGGACATGAGCGGTCCAGAGAGAGTACAGAATCATTTGATTGCAGAATAAAAGCCCAAGCACTTATACCAACCCGCCATGCTCATTAGTTTACAAGGCTTTGTTCTCTTGTGAAGCTTTTATGGCCCAATGCTGAAGTTGGATCAATTAGCAGCCCAAAGGCAATCAGAAGGAAGGAAAGGCAGCTCAAGTCCATAAGAAGGCCCCGGTTGCTGGTAGAGGTGCTCGAATTAAGGAGCCTGGATGACTAATTTTCAGTTACTCCTTGTATACACGAAATTTCTTTGTAAAACAATGTTGATTACCTTGACTCTATGTATTGTGCCTTCTTATATAAGACGCAAGGTATAATTTTATCAAAGCCTATTATGTGCCTCACCTCACACATGAAAATTTTCATTTAAACCAACTTTCATTTGTTGCCCATATGCATGATGTGCATATTGGTTGCAAAACACGCATACAGAAAAACTCATGAACTTGAATGATTTTTTTTGGGTCTAATTTCTCTATTATTTGATTCAAACCTTCTTTAATTACAATCCCATTTAGGGGTGCACCCAATTTGGTTTAAACTATAAAATCAGATAGATTCTTTTAAAAATTACGATTTGGTTTTATTTAATTTATAAAACAGTTTAGTCTTGATTAATAAATTTAGGCCAAAGGACATTTTCCCACCCATAGTTTGAGGCGGAAACAAATTCCCACCTGCTTAAGTTTAAAAGCCCGAAGTCCCACCCATTGACTGTTAAGTCTAACAGTCAACAGTAAGTCAAGGGGCAAATTAATCATTTTAGAGTTAAAATTTATAAAAATATAAAATAATATTTAAATATATATTAAAATTTATAAAAAAATTTATAAAAAATTTTAAAAAATATTTATTTTTGAAAAAATAAAAACCAGCTACCGCTGTCGGCGCAGTTAATAGAACTAGGTGGTCGTTCCGACCACCTGGCTCCAAGGGAGGCCAGATTTGGCCTCCGGAATCGACGGAGGCGGCCAGATCTGGCCGCCTTGTCTTATTTTTTAAAAATTAAAAATTTTTTATTATTTTATAAAATTTTTTTAATTTTTTATAATTTTTAATATATTTAAATATTATTTATTTTTTTTTTATAATTTTTAATATATTTTTATTAATAAGGGTATTTTTGTCATTTCATCCAATAGGTTAATGAAATTGGACGGAAAATTGGATGAAGGGTGGGACTTCGGGCTTTTAAACTTAAGCGGGTGGGAATTTGTCCCCGCCTCAAACTATGGGTGGGAAAATGTCCTTTGGCCATAAATTTAAACAAAAAATTTATATTTCGAATTATGGTTGGATGGTTTTCAAATGAAACCAAACCGTAAACCTTATTTATATATACATATATAAAAGAGATATTTCCCACTCAAGGTTTGTTAAAGTGACAGATTTTCACCCTTTATATTTGAAAAAGTTAAGTTCACTTATATGTTAACTTTGTTAAAAATTTTTGTTAAATATTTTAGAAAGTTGTTGAAAATACACAAATGCCTTCAAATTAAATAACGCTTCATCACCAAAATTTTATTAAATATTTGTTTGTATATCTAATTTGTGTTAATTTCAATTAAAAATTAAAACAAATTTACTAATACAAGTGTAAATAAGAATGTCAATAATGCATAATCATGTGTTTGAGAATAAAATTAATTTGTGAAACTTTTAGGGGTGTTAAAATGAATTTTTTTGGAGTTTTAAAATTTTAAAAAAGTTCAAGAGTGTTTTTAAACCCAATTTATTAAAAACTTTTTTTTAATATTTATTTTGTCATTTTCTTTATATATAACATGTTTGTTGTATATGTATTTATATACACGAGTAATTATATATATAATGCCCTTTAATAAATAAAATTTTTTAATAAAATTATAAGATAATTTTTAAATATAAAAAATTAAAAAATATATTAAAAATTTTAAAAAATATTAAAAAATATATTAAAAAATTTTAAAAATTTTTAAAAAGTAATCTGGCCACAACGCCGATGTCGGCGGCGGTGGCAGTTGCTAACCCCACCAGGTGGCCGTCTTGCCACCTGGTTCCAGGGGAGGCCAGATCTGGCCTCCTCCCCCGACAACCGCGGCCGGAAATGGCCACTGGGACCAATATCGGCCCTCTCCGGCCGTTTCCAGTGGCCAGATCTGGCCTCCCTTGGAACCAGGTGGCCGGAGACGGCCACCTGGTGCGGCTATCAAGGGCCACCGCCGCCGGCGTCGGCGGCTGTGGCCAGTTTACTTTTTTAAAAATTTTTATATTTTTTAATATTTTTTTAAATTTATATAAAATTTATTTTATTATTTTATAAAATTTTAATTATAAAATGACAAAATTACCCCTAGAATGTTACCGTTTACTATTTATTTAATATTAAATTATTTACATGGGAGGGAGACCGGGTTTTTGAAAACTTGCGGGTGGGACTTTGTCCCGGCCTCAAACTATGGGTGGGAAATTATCCTTTGGCCTATATATAAATTACCTATTTCCCACTCAAGGTTTGTTAAAGTTACAGATTTTCACCCTTTATATTTGAAAAAGTTAAGTTCACTTATATGTTAACTTTGTTAAATATTTTAGAAAGTTTTTGAAAATACACAAATGCCCTCAAATTAAATAACACTTCATCACCAAAATTTTATTAAATATTTGTTTGTATATCTAATTTTTGTTAATTTCAATTAAAAATTAAAACAAATTTACTAATACAAGTGTAAATAAGAATGTCAATAATGCATAATCATGTGTTTGAGAATAAAATTAATTTGTGAAACTTTTAGGGGTGTTAAAATAATTTTTTTTGGAGTTTTAAAATTTTAAAAAAGTTCAAGAGTGTTTTTAAAATCTTTAAAATTTTAATATATGTCTCAACAATTTCAAATAGAGTTACACACCAAACAAATTGAGCATCATGCAGTAAATTTGGTATTTACACCACTTTTTTTTAATATTTATTTTGTCATTTTCTTTACATATAACATGTTTGTTGTATATGTATTTATATACACGAGTAATTATATATAAACCAAACATGTTGGGTATGTGTAACTTGAGGATTGGAGGTTATTTTTGCATAACCCTCTTAAAAATAACTATTTTAATTAATTACCCAAAAATTAAATATGTTATATGATAAAACTTTTCCTTAATCTAAATGATAGAACAATACCAAACAAAATGTTATCTGTTATTTAATAAAATAAGAAATTATTTATTAAATTTAAATTTAGGTCGTAACGTTATGATTTTTTATTTTTATGTTATAAATATAAAACGCAAATAACATATCTGATACATAACGTATGAAACTTAGATGGATAAGCAAAGCGGTATCCTGTGAATGCCCTAGTCAAAGAAAGTCGAATTTAAATGGCAATTGAATTGAATAATCACAACTTTAATATTTTACATGAATGTACCTGCATTCACACGTGCAATTGGATAATTAGAATTAAAATAAATGTGATTATAATCTTTAGTATATACACAAACAAGAAAACAACAACACCTGCAGTGCAACATTCTTATCAAGACAACCATCTAGAAGCCGCCAGCAATGTGTGTCACACCACCATGATCGTGATTAAATCGCGATTGACCAAGTATATAATATATGGCTTTCGTAACCCAATTTAATTTTACCTGCAATTAATTACTTAAAACATTTAACTTGAAATTAGCAGTGCAATTGGGGGAAAATGGCAGGGCGAAGAAAAATAGGACCCAAACGACAAAAACAAGGGAGGGATGGTCGGTTTCAGTGAGAAATGATGGGACCCAAATGACCTGGATCTGTATAGAAAAAATGACGGAAATCACAATCATTCATCTCTCTCTGCCTACAAAACAGACGGAGAAAAAGCAGTAATAGAGAGGTTAAAATACGGTGGGGTTGAAGATCCTGTCCACCGACCCCTCAGATTCTGCATAATATTTATCTCTATGCGCTGCGCCGCAGTCAGTCATCTCTGTAGGTGTCGCGCATGCGTACTCCCTTCTTCAATCCGGTGTCGTCACAGAAGACTTATGTTAATTTAGGATCTCCATTTGACATATTTTGCTGAAAACCCAACCCACATGCTGCCAATTATATATACCAAAGGCATTAGTCTTATCTGTGACACGTAATCTTTCACAGGGGATTTTGATGGATTATGGATCATACTGAATTAGATATGATCTTTATCAGTATGATCTTTATCGAGCTAGTTTACACTTGGTTTAGTTCCCAAGATGTTAATTAGGTTGACAAATAAAAGAAAGAGGCTATTGGATCAAGGGACAGGGCGATCTTCTAAAACATTTCCAGCCAATCATGGTCCCTAGAGGAACAAGTGTATGACCAAATAATTTGAAAGCATCATTGCCATACATGTGGTGGCTTCAAAGCTAATCTGGGAATATATATTATATCAAAGGGAACTTATCAGTGCTGGCCCAAAAGAACTTGACTGAACAAATATCGAGGTGCATAGTTGTTTGACCATCATCATGAGGAGGACCACATCAGATTCTGATCATTATCAGAGGGAACCTCCGCAGTTTGAAACAGTTTCATCAAAATATATATTCATACGCGACTCAAGCCGACATATTTGAGTTTAAATTTTTGAACTGGTGCAATTTATACTGGACTACCTAACCTGTTTGGTGCCTTTACAAAGGGGGGAAAAAGAAAGAAAGCTTAAGATTTGTAGGAGAATAAAACTTTTGAATAAACTGTGTAGTGTTTTCTCACTGAAAATCTAAAAGCAGAAAGAAGATAATATAGATTATACAGTGAGGTAGCAGTGTTGAGCTTCAGACTGAAGATTTTCCATACTGAAACTTATTTGAATAAAGGAGATAGTTCGAAAGGAAGAAGGGGCATTTCTTTTTAAAACAAGTGAAATGGACAGAAAGATGGTAACATATTTTAAACCTCCAATCACGCTAAAGCGTCGACTGTGATCTGATCTCTTTGCATGAAGATTAAAGCTTTGGCTATATAATAAATAGGGATTCATTTTTCTCTTTTTTCCTGGCCGCCAAAACCAAAGACAAGTAAAAAAAGCAAAAATGGTTGCTTGTGTTTCAAGTAATATATGTCTTGATCATCTAAAGCCAATGCACTCCCACACATATGGATCGATCGACTAAGACGTTTTGGCCTAGTTGGGGACACAAGTTTCTCACTCTCTATCGCTGGAAAGGCGCCATTCACATTCTTGGGCATCGAGACGGTGATTTCCATCGCATTTCATGTTGAAATCTAGTTAAATATATTATCACAATCCTTATGATTGAAATGATGATTAAACCTGTACGAGAGGGGCTAAAAATAACGTTTGAGAAAGTAAGAATTGATTACCAAATCCACCATAACGAGAAGGAATGTCAGTTGTACGGTGATTTGTGGGCATTTTACACTTTATTCACCTGACAGTGTGTCCGTTGGGCCCTATTTTCTCAAGTGTGTTCTTCACGCAAGCTGCAACCAAAAGCACCCTCGTGAACTCTGATGCGGGCGCAACTCATTTCGTTTTTTAAATCCATCCACTCGATCAGCCGCCTAGTCGGGTTGGGGCTTTTTCTTATTTGAAACGGGCATATTCATTCACTAGCAGGGGAGGAATGGAGGGAGGAAGGGGAAGGCAAGGCACGTGAGAAGGGAGTGGTGGTGTGGGAATCTATCCTTTGCTTGTAGGAGGATAGCGAGTGGGGGCCACTCGAGAGGGCCCGCAAGTGGAGTGCTCTTTCGTTATGCTTTTCTCTCTTTATCGATAACTGTAAAATAAAAAAAAATTATTCTCTTCCCTTAGAGTCTTCCATCTCTGTCCCTGTAAGCTTGTGTCACGTCAGACGAGGGTGGAGCCATTGTTGTGAATTGTAAGACTATGCCGCGATCTCTGACGTTAACGCATTGGTAATCGGACGGCTGTAGTTAGAGCAACGCAAAATTTCAGTGACATCATAGTCCGTCAGTTTTCAAGACATGGTGGGTCCGTTGTTGTTCCATCATTGGACAGACATAGTGGGGGCCCATTAAGGCTTGGCCACCGACGCTGTTTGGACCGTATTTTGCAGGGTACCACCACCTACTCTCTACTCTCTACAATACGCACAGCTGCTCCACTTTTTCTTCCCTTCATATTCACCTCCAACCCTCCTCCGCATTCCAGACAAATCATTCATTCCTTCACTCCTCTCACTCTCTTCTCTTCTCTTCTCTTTAACTTGTTCTTTTCGCTTCTCTCTCTTTTATTTTCCCTCTAGTTGTAACTACGAAGCAAGGAGCTAAACAAAAGAAATGGAGGACTGATTGAGAAGAGGAGGTGGCTGGATTTTTCATCGGAGTGTCAATTAGTTATTTTCTTTTGTAATTGGGTTTATTTGATGGGTCTTACTTCATTGCAAGTCTGCATGGATTCGTCTGATTGGCTTCAGGTAATTAATAAGCCATGGCCATGCATTTATAGCTTCTACATAGCTTTTTACATCATTATGACTCTACACTAGATAGATAGAATCATGAATGAGAGAAAACGCATTCATGTATGTCACGTTTGTTCCAAAGTTCTGATCATGCAAGTGATGCATGTTGTTGTCGTATTAGAGATACTGGGGAAATTAACTCTCATTTTCATGGAATTTAGCTGAAAGAATACTGTCTGTTCTTAAAGCTTTATAGACATTATTTAATGAAGATGAGCATTGTAGGTTCTGGAGATCATTTGGTTAATCGAATATCGTTGAGTTTACTTCTAGGATTGTGCATATGGGTGGAAATTATTCGGTCATCCAGACATTCTAGTTTGTTGCTGAAAATAGCAGGGAAAGTCTGGTCGTAGAACTGACATATTTTGTATTTTTTCTTTTCGATGTCCAGGGCACGATTCACGAGGAGTCTGGTTTGGACTCTTCTTCACCATCTGGCGGTGACATGCTCGCTTGCTCTAGGCCTTTGATTGAAAGGAGGTTGAGGCCCCCTCACGATCAGGCGCTCAAGTGTCCACGGTGTGACTCAACCCACACCAAATTTTGTTACTACAACAACTACAGCCTCTCTCAGCCACGGTACTTTTGCAAGACTTGTAGAAGGTATTGGACTAAGGGCGGCACCCTGAGGAACATTCCTGTTGGTGGTGGCTGCAGAAAGAATAAGAAAGTTTCTTCTAAAAAATCAAACGATCATCACCAGTCCATTAACCAAAATCCCGGATCTTCATCATCATATAATCCCACTGATCTTCACCTTTCCTTCCCTGATATGCAATTTTCACACCTTGAAAACATGCTTGGCACTCATGGTGCACTTGCTAACCCTAATTTCATTGATGCTAAATATAATGCCATGCTTGAAAATCCGAGACCTATTGATTTTATGGAGAGTAAGTTAGGAGCTCTAGTTGGTAGTTCTAGAAATTATGATTTTATGGGAAATGGTCATGAGTTGGGAATGGTTGGTGGGATTGGGGGTTTGAGTCATGGATTGGCTCCAAATGTTCATGGTCTTTGCTCTCCATTTGGGATGTCACTTGATGGAAATGGCGGAACTTTTATGGACACCTGCCAGAGGTTGATGCTTCCCTATGAAGTAAATGAAGACCATGAAAATGCAATCGATGTTAAACCAAATACGAAGCTCTTGTCACTGGACTGGCAAGACCAAGGCTGTTCCGATCAGGTTGGGAAAGACACATTCGGGTATTTGGGAAATCTGGGATCGTGGACTGGAATGATGAATGGCTACGGCTCATCCGCCACAAATTCCTTAGTCTAAATTATTTATCCAAGAATGATCCTCGCAATCATATGTGAAATATCTAATATCTCTGTTGAAAAGGTATTTTATTTTTGTATGTTTGATTCAGTGAAAGCAGTCTTCAAATGTCGTCAATAGGAGTGTGAATGAGAGACATCCCAAAGTCTCCAAAAATGGCTGCCATAATTGCCTTAGTGTTGGCTTTGTATTTTTGTTTGTTTTCTAAATCATCTTTTGCTGTCCAATTTGGTGTCTTATCACCATGTAAGGCATTCAAACTCTAGGATTTTGTTGTCATACCGAGGAAGATATAGTAGTGTTTCTTTTTTTCAACTTCTGAAAAAACAATGTGCCATAGAACTTAACTATATATCTATCATTCTGTTTCTTTTACATTCCGACGTCTGTGTGTTTTGTGAGCCAGTATTATTATGTTATTATTTCCTAAAGCAGCCTTACTGTGCATATGGATTGTTTGAGACAATAAAGGAAGAAGAAGAAAGCAGTGTTTTCAGGGAAAGCGAAAATTCTCATCGAGTTTTGTGCGGTTTCCATGTGACCCCATTGCACTTTCCTGGCAAACTTCCGATTTGTTAAAAAAAAAAAAAAAAAAAAAAACCTTGTTTTAATCATGCATTACAGTGATTCAGAGGAAGCAGATGGTAAAGAAGGAAAGCATGCCGAGCCGAGAGAGAGGAGAATAATACGAAATTAATCTTAAAGATTTAAATCTATTTCTTCGTGAAACACGTTCTGTGGAATAATTCATGGTGACGGCCTTATCAGCTCATTGAGCAGATCATCTAAGGTTAATATTTAAATTGATTAATTACTTTAATTATGTTTTATGATATTAAGTCAGTTTGGATCGATTTTATCAAGAAATTAACTTAAAAAATAAGTTTGATTTGAATGTGCTTGATAAATATTATCGTAAGGGTTCTGAATACGACTCAATAATTTACATTCAAAATTAGGTGTCACCATGGAGAACCCATGTCATCCAATTTATTTCCGTGTCAAAATTAAGGGATAAGTTTAAAAATTACAATTTTTTTTTTGTTACAAAATCGCCCAAGTTAAGGTTTTATCATCCGCCTTTCGGTCTCTACTCTTCGATCTAATTAAATGATTTTAAAGAAGAAAAAATAATTAATTATATTACTCAATCGCATATTAGTATATCAATTTGTATAAGTTTATAAAATATAGTTTTGTTCGTATAGAAAATCGTCTTAAGAAATTATAATATTTTGCAGGGACAACATTAGTTCTTTTCACCTTTCCTCGAGTTTTATATGTGAAATTCATTAATTTTATGATAAAACAATCACTTTCATTGTTTATGAAGTTAAATTCAAATTTTCATTAATACTATTTTTTATTCAGAATTTATATTTATTTTATGATTAATAATTACGAAAAATTAAATTTAAAATTTAGTAAAATCATCGATAATGAATATCATCAAGGATCATTAGAATTGCACTAGTATTGTCAACTACCAATGAATGTATTAAATTTTAAAATTATTTGTTAAGGTTCATATTTTTTTTCTTTTCCTAATAAAGATAAGGGTCTCAATTATAATAAATATTTAAATTAGTAAACTAAAATGTAATTATAAATATTTATATTGTTAAGGGTCCCTATTTTGAAATTTAAAAATCTAGTAATCTAATTATTTTATAATTAGCTCTAATTATAACTGGTTTCAAAATTAATTAGCTGACATTGAAAGTAAATTAATTATTAATATAAATTATAACACACGGCTGTTAGATGGAATGATATAAAAATATGAAATTTAAAAAATTAAACAAAAGTTTAATCATGTTTATTCAACATAAAAAAAAGTAATGTTTAATTAGTAGAATTGTTATATTTTAATTGTTTCTGTACAAAAAATAACAATAACTAAATTTGCATTTATTTTTTATAATTTCAATAATAATTATGCATTTATTTCTTCTTCTTTTTTTTTTTTTTACCTCTTTAAATCCAATAAATACATTTTACATATTGAAAAGGCTCTAATATTATAGTAATATAAAATACTTCCTTAATTAATTCTAAACTAAAATTTTCAACGTATCTTATATGCAAATATGATGAAATGAAGACAAGGGCAAACTTGAGCTTTTGGATAATAGCCTCGGACTCTTCCTCAAATTGAAAAATTGAAACTTGTGATTCGACAAGGCCCACTCTCAAATGGACTTGAAATTATGATTAAAAAATTAACCCAAATCCATCAATCATATTACTAGATGAAATCCTAAATAATTATAACGTTTTAATTATGTTTTATTAATTAAAATAAAAAAAATTTAATCTCAAAATAGTTTTTTGACAACTTGAATCCTTATTCTTGTAGGAATAAAACTTCACTGCTTTATCACCGAGACAACTCTCGTGAGGGCAAAATGATACCTATCTTGGTGTATGCTAATAAGTCAAATGATATATTGTCACTCAAGGTTTTGCTTAATGACAAATTATCATTGTTAAAAATTTTAAAAACCAGATGACTAAAATCAGAGGGGTATTTTTATTTTTTTGAATTAAAATTAAAAATAAATTTTATAAAAATATTAAAATATAAATTTTAAATAAAAAATATTAAAATAATAATATTAATTTAATAAAAATTAATAATTTTTTAAAAAATAAAATAAATAGTTAAAAAAACAACTGTCGCTTTTAAACTCATCAAGTAGTAAAAAACGGTCATCTAGTTCTTTTGACGACCAAATTTGACCGTAAAAAATCTGACAAAAGAAACCATATTTAACTGTCTCTACTATCTAAAATGGTCAGTGTCGAAAATTTTAATCGTTTTCGGCTTTCTCTGATGGTAGAAGAGCCAAATCTAACTGTTTCGACTATCGTAATAGCGAAATCCGACCGTTAATAGAATTAGATGGTTGTTTTCGACTATTTAGTGAGCTTAAAAACGGTCACTGTTGTTGATCGTGATTGATTTTTAATTATTTATTTTTTAAATTATATAAATTATTATTAATTATTTTATATTTATTATTTATATTAAAATTTATTTTTATATTAATATTATTAATTTTTATTAAAAATATTAAAAAAAAAACTCTATTTTTAAAACTTGTATAGACGAGAACTTATAAAGCGAAAGCTTGAATGTAGGGCTGGATACGAAGCGAACCGAACGCGAACATAGGTATGTTCGGGTTCGCTTCGTTGGCTGGCGGGCTTCATTCATATTCGGTTCGTGTTTGACAAACAAATACAGTGGATAATCGTGATTCGTGTTCGGCGAACGAGGAGGGCTAATGTTCGTTCGTCACTGTAGATCATTTTCAGAAGAATCCGAGCGGCAATCGCAGGCGAAAAGCGAAATAGAAGAGATGAATCGCAGCCGAGACCAGCAAAGCAACAGATTTCAACCCAATCGCAGGCGAAACACGAGATCAGAAGAAGAAATCCTAATCGTCCACTGAACGAATAGTTCAGTTTTCACCGAACTTTTTCTGCCTCAGTTCGGATTCGTATTCGTTTTACCGAATCTTCGATACGAATGTTCGTCATCGCGTTCAATTCGTTTGGCGATCGTGTCGTTTCGTTGTCAAACGAAGCGAGCTCAAAAACGAGCCCGAATACGTTCGCTTCGAATCCAGCCCTACTTAAATGGTAATATATTGTTCGGCCTATGCTAATACACTAAACGAGAATGGGATTTAATTCATTCACCCAAACATCTCATTTGTATAAAAAGTCGGTAAATCATTTTCAATCCTGACACCTGAACACAATAGAAAGCCCTAACCTTTTACAGGTCATCTCCTCTGCACGCCGACGTCGAAACTCGTCTCCTGCCCGGCGTCTTGAAATTTCGGTGAACTATCTGCGAACTCGTCTTTTACTCGTTTGTGCATCGAACGGTTTGTTTGCATCTAAGCATCGACGACGGTCGACAGGAAGTCATCTTCTCTACTGCGTTTCTCCTCTCTTTTGTTTGTCTTCGACTCTGGTATGATTTTCAATTTTCATTTTTTCAGTTTGGTTCAAAATATTGCACAATGCTATTTGATGTTTGGTCAATATCTTTAAATTTCTCGAAGTAAATTTGTGAACCCCAGTTCATTTTACCAGAATTAACAGTTCATTTTCGTCCAACATTGCACAATTAGTCAGCTTGGTTCATCAGAAATTTCCCAGAATGTGTTGTATCTTTTCTTAGTCAACTAAGCCGTAAAATTTTTGGCTCGCTAGTAACAAGAGCTAAAGAGTTCTATGACAATTTTTTGCACAACTCGTTCACTTCATGTGCTGGATTACAATATTGCACAGTTATGTAACAGTTATTCAACTAACTTGTTAATCTGTGATATTTGGTTAATTTCGTTTCAGAATTTATTATTAGCAACTAGCATATCCGATGTTATTGTTATGTAGTTGTGAATTTTGTGATATTGTTGTGTTGATTTTGGAATGCATCTGTCCAGAATTTAGTTAGTTGATGACAAAGGCAAGCATTTGACACTGTTTACCTCTTAAACTTCCTCAAATTAGTTGATATAAAACCAGAGCTCAAGCTAGGACTGAAGATAGAATTTATTGATTTACTGTTTTAGTTATGAAACTAATAACAGTGATGAGGAAAACACTTTTAATACTTTTGATTATATTGGATTTAAGTGGATCTTTGATTGAGAAGTATTTTCACATTAAAAATTATTTGTGTTATTGCATGCTTGTTTTTATATTATTTTCTTTGTTGAAGGTTCGATGGTTTTTTTTTTTTTTGTTAAGTTTTCACTAGTTGGTTGACAAATGATGGCAAAGCTGAGGAGGCCCGTGGGTTTTTTTGTAGATTAAGTAGATCGTTGAATCTCCATAGTTTCTTTAATCTCTTATTTCCAAGCCAAAAAGAGTGATGGCTTATAGGCGAGGAGGGGCATCCTACTGAATTTGGCTTGGACGAGTAAGAAAAGAAGGTTGAAGTACTACGCTTTAGTTGCAGAAGATTTTGAAGACTTTCGCTAAAGACGAGCTATTCTTTATCCCTGGCTTGTGTAGCCTATGCGAAGCAAGCCCACACTGGATCAGAATCAGAAGGAAAAGCCAGGCACCCCGGCTACTTTACTACGGATTCCCATCTTCCAAGTAAGCCTGGTTTGAACGCCTTTTTGTGCATTCCCGGTAAGGAAAGGAATTATTCCCCTCCTCATCTCTATCTCTCCCCACCGAAAACATGGTCACACCATGGGCACCAAGAGAAAGCGAACCCTCGGTCAATCAAAGTGCGTCTAAGCATGTCGTGAACAGAGTTCCGAGTCTCTAAGAGAGAGCAGCTCCCCTCCCTACTCTAATTAATCTAATGCTGCCCACGTTCAGTTCACAGCTTCTTCTTAAAGGGATCTATTTATGGAACTAAAAAAGCATTGATTTGAGTGCGCAGGGAGCCTCCAGGTCAATAGTCCTTTTTCGAAGATCCATATTCAGTTGATGGCCTGGCATCAAGAACGAGTGAACGAACGATCCGCACCGAAATAGGGAAGAGGTCGGTACGAACACCATCACACATGAAGCCTTTTGCAAACTCCAGTGCGAGAGACTAGCGATTTCTCCGTAGAAATTGTAACCTCGCAAGTCGCCATAATTGCATCATATTCCTTCCATGCGGGAGTAGCCTCTTCATGGATTTGTGTTATTGCATACCTATGTTTAAATTATTTCCTTCATTCAAGTTTCAATGGTTTTTTTTTTTTTAATTTTAATTTTTACTAGTTGGTTGATAAACAATAGTGGAGGTCCTCCCTCAACTAAAATTCTGGGTCATTACTGACTAAAAGCAGGGTAAATTTTTTTAATAATAATAATAATGAAATTAACAAATTAAAAAACATATAGAATATAGTAAAAAGTTGTTCAAAGGATCTTGAAAATTTGGTTGGCCTATTTATAAGCTAAAAGCTTTTTGTATTGGGTTTAGATTTAAGCTGACAAATGTTTTATGCCAAGTCGAGCTCACACCCAAGAAAATATGCTGTTCGTGTATTGTTTACTGTAGTTGGTGCAAGAGAATCAACGTACAGGATACGCAAGCTTGCGTATGTATAGCAACTCAAATTCAAACCTGACCAAATATACTATTAGAGTATTATTTATGCAAGCTGACATAAGTTTACACTTGCACAATTTCTCGGATTTGGAGGTGAGTTGACAGATTACCTAATTACATAAATTTGTGGTGTTAATTTTTGTCGCATCATACTAATACAAGATAATCATTTTTGTTTAATTATCTTAAATGTAATAAAGAAGAATATATAACCGGTTTATTGTCTTTTATGAAGTTTATAAAATTATCATTCAAAAATTGTTTTAAGAAAATACATGTTGTCGAAGGTGAATGATTTGTAAATCACTTGCAGAGGAGTTTCCAAGCATATATACAGTACAGATATTATAGCCCACATAAAATTTACATATATATTACATACATAAAAAGACATGTATATACAATGCATATTATTATATATACAATACATATATTTTAACACACATATCAAGCATACATATGATATATGCAGTACATGTATTGCACATATATATATAATAAACATACAATGCTGTACGGTACATACATATGAAATATAATACACATATTTGAAGCAAATGCAGACATACATTCATGATGCAAATTATGCCAAATTAATGCACTGTCGTCATCATCATCAATTCTTTGTTTTAAATTTTTTTTTTTTTTTTACAAGTTATAGATTAAATTAAAAATTATAGTATAGCTAAATAAATCATGTAAATCATGCATTTATTTTTTTTGTTACTTATGCGTAAAAAAGAAAAAAATAATAACAACAACAATAATAATCAATCAAAATAATCTTTTATAGGAAACTTTTTTATTTGAATCAGACAGTTCAAAAAATAATATTAAAAAATGCATAAATAATAAGAAAAATTTTACATTCAAAAATCAATAAATAGTTTTTTTGTCTTTCAGGTACTTGTCTGTAATCCAATTATTTTAGAATTTTGTTGATATTGAAGCTGAGGATATTCGAATAATAGGATTTTGGTGTCTGCAGGATTATGGTGTGCTTGATAGTTTTGAAATTAATCTCCTCCGGTTGCTGAGAAAGAGGGCTAATTATGTTCTCAAAACCGTGATTTTCTCTCTGTGTCCGCCCTCTGCGTACTTTTCTTTGATTATTCTCTTTCTCTGTCTTTTTTCCTGCCTGTTTCTCCCGTTCTTTTTATTTTGCATACCAGTGAAATAACCGCTGGTAGCAGCAGTTGGCCAGTTGGCTATCATTACGTGGATGAGAGAGAAGAGAAAGTGGAGAAATTGAAGCATCGGATAGAGAAATTGCGTGAATAAGGAAACGTGCCTACGGAAGACGGACAATGGATAAAAACTGCAGCACGCGTGAGGTTCACGCGCACAGTGCACATGCAGGCGAAAGCCTTTGGCCCAAGGGCACGGGATAGACACTCACTAATTTGGGCCAACGCGCAAGGCCCCTGGTCTTCTCTCTATTTTTTTTCTTTGGGCTTCTCCAGCAGGGCTGATTTGGGTTTGTTTTTGTTTATTTTCAGTGGCCTTGGGCTCTTGCTTTCTTTGCAGTTTTAATTTTAGGGGTTTGGGTTTTGGATTTAAATGTTAACAATTCGTTTTGGGTCTTAGCTACGCAGTTAACCCATTGGGGCAGCCTCAATATAAACTGTGACACTGGTTTTCCATAGAAGCCCATCACATGTGACTGTCCCTCCATTTGGAGTTAGGGTTTGTGCTTCCAAAAGTGGGTTTTTTTGGTTTGGATTCTTGTTGCTGATCTATTATCATTTTGATTTCTTTTCAGGTAAGATTTTGATTCTCTCTGTATTCATTGCTTCTCAATCTTTTATGAAACACTCAATTATTATTGGAATTTGAATCTGGGGCTTTCTCTTTCACCAACATCAAATAGCCCATTCACCGGCTAGTTTAGGCCTCATAAACCCTAATTCACCTTCTTTTCAAAATCATAATCCTATCAAATTTCCTTGCGAACCCTACTCCCAGCACCTCTACCACAATATGAACCCCCTCAACTCTCCTCTCTCTTCTCCCACCTAACGGAAGACCTAACTGAATTGAATAACGCTGATTATCATCATGTGACGACCCATTTTCCCTTTTTTTAGTTTTCTCTATATATTTGTGTGGATTTGTACCGGTTTTCTATATTTTTGCGACTGCAAATAAAGCCACAAGTGAATTGCCAACTTTGGACCTTTGGTTCTTAGGATCTATAGATAGTTTATATGCATAATATTTGATAATGAGTTATTGATACCCATACAATGTTTTGCAGGCAAGTGTGATTGATTCTAACCTGGTAAAGGTCTCTGAGTTGCACTTTGATCACATAGTCTTTGAATGTATAGTGCTAATTATGATAATAGCAGTTTGATACTGGCATAGAGTGTATTTTTTTGAGATATTTTTCTTCGTTTTAACTGATGTAACCTTTTATTTATTTTTTCTTGATGCTATTTAGGTATGTTGTGAAGTGGAAATCCTGTTTCATCCATTGCTGTGATTTGTCATAAAGGAGAGAATCTCTTTCTGGTCATTTTGTTCTATGACTCGTTTTTTTCAGGAGCACACAACCATGAAGCTGATAGCACTCACCAGATCTGTTCGATCTCGTCCAACTGTCCCGAAAGTAACCGGACCTTTGCAGTTTCGTTCTTTCCAGCCGGACTTTGTTCCCAGAGATCCTAAAGCCAAGCCCAAAAAGTACAAATATCCAGCATTCTATGATCCATATGGCCCAAGGCCCCCACCCTCCGATAAAGTTGTTCAACTTGCTGAGCGCATTGCTGCATTGACTGTTGATGAACGCAAGCAAATTGGACCTGCTCTTACTGAGTGGCTAAGACACCCAAAATTGCAGCCAATTTCAACCGAAGGAATGGACATGGGTCCAGGGGGAGGATCAGCTGCTGGATCTGCAAAAGTAGAGGAAAAGAAGGAAAAGACAGCTTTTGATGTAAAATTGGAGAAGTTTGACGCAGCTGCTAAAATCAAGGTTATTAAAGAAGTGAGGGCTTTCACTAATTTGGGTTTGAAGGAGGCTAAGGACCTTGTTGAGAAGGTACCTGTACTACTTAAACAAGGGGTCACCAAAGAAGAGGCAAATGACATAATAGAGAAGATAAAAGCTGCCGGAGGAGTTGCAGTTATGGAATGAAAATGTCAAGTCACTTGTACCAGCATTTGTTTTTATGTTGTAAGTGGTGATTTTCGATGTCAAGAATGGGGTATCAGACATATTGCCAATGAATTTTGCCATGTTGAATGGCCAGCAATTTTTATAGAGATTTGAAGAAATAATTAGATTTCATCTTTCTCATTCGCAAACTGTGAAATTGATCAAGTTTGATTGGGATGCTATATGCAACTTTAGGCAACATTCTGCTTTATTGCTTTTGGTTTCTAATTTATGTTCCGTTAGATGTTCAATTTCATAAAGTTTCCAGATCCCACAATTTCAAACAGATGATAAAATAGTTTCTTGCTTTCCTCAGATTGCGTTGTCATTAGAATCTGCTTGATCATCCTAAGACTTCTAATTTGGGTGGGATTCAGCCATAAGCTTTGACACTGTCACTTGGGTTCTAGTTTTATTTGTTTGAATTGTGCCAATTGGAGCTTGTGTGTTCGTGTGCTCTCCCCTATGGTTTAATGTTGAATGCGGTAGATGTTCGCTAGGCCACACTAAGAAGAAACTCAGGTTGTAGTCAACATTGGTATGCGTCAAATTGAGAGCTTTCTTACCAAATTAAAGCCGAAACTTGTTCGTGGCCTCGCGCCTCGAAGAATTACATTCTACGACAACGTTCCCCTACATAACTTTGGTGTATCTTATATCATTTAATTGAGAGACAACTGGTTGTGTCAAATTGCGGGTACAATTCTTATGTCGTAATATATAGTTAAAGATCTGTGACATGAACTACACAATCAGGCCAATTAAAGTTTACATTGAGATCAATCTTGTGTTATTGTTTTTGCCACCCAGTTACTGTGTGATTGGATAGCCTGAGTTGGTGTCAGCACAATTGCCAATGGCTTGGGATACAACGCAAGATGTTTGTGCGACGCTTCTGGATTTAAGATGGACTGAAGAAGAAACATAAGAAGGCAAAGAAGAAAGAAAAGGAAATTAGTTGAATTGATTGCAGCTCCCAGGATTGTCCGCTTCGTTGTAGCAAAGACTGTAACCAGTTCTCGGTGTTGGCAACATCAAAGGGAAGGAAAATACATATAAAGCGACAGTCCATACAGACGACAAATCAGAGAAGCATAACAATCTAGGGTCACTACATAAATAATCCACAAAATGATTTTTGATATCCTACAACTTCAATTAGGAAGGTAAGGAGCTAGGCATGGAGCTGACCTTTTTCAAGAGGCCCTTAATCTCATTCTCCAATTTGGCTTTCATCTCCGGAGAAAGATTATCTCCTGAGTTTGCTAGCATTGATGTCATCATCTCAAGATTTTGCCTTATGAAGTCAAGAGGAGGTGCCTCACCAGGCTGAGGAACTGACTCTGAAGGCCTTTCTAGGAGCTGATAATTGAGAAGGTCTGCACCAAAAGGATTACTCTTCTCTAAACTTTGAACAGCATCTCCAGCATCCACGCTCCTCACGAAAACAACCTGGGCGACATTAGTATCTTTCAACAACTGTGTTTCTGATTCTTTCAAGGGCCCAAACCTGCAAAAAGTCGTGATTAAAACCTCTTTAGAAGGGACAGAAACTCCTGGAGCAAATGTTAGGACAAGAGCGGTTCCCAAAGATTCTCCACTTGGGCATACGCTATCCTGATTTCTATTCATATTCAGGATCCTGGAAGCAAATTTTCTAGTCAGCTGCCCTGCACGAATTTCCCCTTTTCTCCTCTTCTTCTTCTCTGGTTTTCCTCGAGGGGATGCACAGGGTTCGGAGCTGGTTCTATTTAAATCTGGTATGTTAGCATTAATTACAGTGTCCTGATGTTCTGATGCTGTTTTTGCTTTCCTCCTCCTCTTCTGTGCAGGCTTACTTTCAGTTGAGAGCTGGCCAACTCCTGGTGGATCTTTGACCCACAAGCCTGGTACAGGAGAATCTCCATTTCCTTGTTCATGGATAGAACTGATTGAGTATGGGCCCTTCGCCTGCAAGTCTACCACCAATGAGCCAAATTTCGCAACATTTCCATTTAGATCTTGTAAGCTGGCACTAACTCTAGTCTGTGAACACCCTGCAGCAGCTCCTCGTTTCCTCTTTCTCTTCTTCATCTCAGAAGCCACTTGGCCAATAACCTGGGAATTTTCCGCCAATACCGTGGGTATAGCACCATTACTATTCAAATCAGGTATGCAAGTAGTTTCTCCAGTTTGCAGATTGTGGGTGCCTGTACTAGGGAAATCTTTTGCCGATAAGCTACTTGCATCAATATTCATATTCACATCTGGTAGGCCAGAGCGAGATTTAATCTTTGATTTTGCTGAGTTACCATTTTTGTTTCTCTTTTGCACCTTGCGCTGAGGATCAATTTCGGATGGAGGCTGACTCATTTGCAGTGGATCTTTTCTGAGAAATGTATCAGGGTTTTCACTCATATCAAGTTTACCATCTTTTTGCTTCTGACCAACCACATTCTTGCAGTACACCTGATAAATGGATTCCTCATGATACGCAGATATTCTGAATCTAGAAAAGAACCACTCAATTAAATCAAAGTTCTCATTTTTATTTGGATAAAAGCAGTCTACCGCTGTAAAATAGAGTTCAGAGAGCATTTCTGCTGAAGATGCATTAACGAGCTCTGTTTTTGTAGATATATCTCTTCCACTTATGAATTTTTTGAACCATATTTTCTGGAACTTCTTACCACTAGATTTACCAGCTGCTGGGGAAACTACAAACAAACCACCACTGGTTTCCTCCTCCATTCCATCATGAGTATCTCTTTGTGCCTTAAGATCTTCTGTTTCACTTGGTAGGCTTTTGTCTCCCCAGTTTACATAAGGATATGATAGATACTTGCTTTTCTTCCGTTCTCTCAATTCAAATCCCTTATCAAATTTTCCCTCACTCTGTTCATCTCCATCTGCAATAGTCAGAGATCCCATCAGCCTGCCCTCCTTTTCTTTAGAGGAGGAATCCATTGCACTGGCATCAATGGCATTTCCTGCTTCAGAATCCTTCTTTTTCTTTCTCTTTCTGAATTTTGATACTATTTTTTCCGAGGCACTTCCCTCAGCAATATTACCCAGGTCCCCTCCCAATACCATGGCCAGAGCTTCATTCTTCTTCTGCTGTAAAATTTTGTCATTGCTTCCACTTATGAGCTTGTCAACATCACTATATTCAACATCAGTTCCCCATAGCTGATCCACAGGCACTTGGCTATGTCCGATAGAAAGATAGAAGGCAGACAAACGATTCTGTGCAGCACTACGCTCAAGCATGCCAGGCATGGGAAAGCCCAGTGCAAGATTTTTGAGTTGTGCAAGAAAACTGGCAGGTTCCAAATCACTGACTGAAAACTTCCCAAGTTCACCACATTTATGCTTTGAGATGGAAGCTCCCTTGGTAAATTGGTGATTTTTTGCAATACAAGAACAAGTCATCTTTGATTTCAGTCGTTTACCAAACTCATCCACTGCCTTTTCTACTGCAACAACAAATAATCTAGCCTTACTTTTCCCGAACATCTGTTCAAAGTTCTCATAGAAGGGCTTCAGCTGAGATGGGTGGCACCAAGCAACATGCCCACTTCCAAAATAACCTACCAATAGGCAGTCCACCTGGTCAGTTTTCACTGTAGATGTTGATGCGTTTAAAGGGTCACATATTTTTCCAGGCCACCAAGTCTGATTTTTGGTTTTAACCCAGACGACATCACCCACAGAAAACTTGCTGTCTGGATTATCAATTACAACTTTCTTCTCATCTTCCTCAGTTTCTTTTAACTCTTTACTCAGCATTCCAGTACCGGTTGCCCCATCAAGATCTTCTAGATTAGGTCTGCTTACAGAACCAGAAAAATCCACAAAAAGTGATATATCGTCTCCAGAAATTTCAAACTTTTTAACTGAATCAGCTCCATTTGAACCCAAAACAGTCTCTTCATTCATTTCTTCATCTTTCACAATCTTCTCAACCACAACTTCCTCACTCCCATTCTCACCCAAACCCAACCCAGCAACCAACTGTGACTCCACAAAATCCACTTTATCATCATTCTCTTTTACAATGCCATCACTCAGCAAACAACATTTCTCAACCCCAGCAACACTAATACTATGATCTTCAATCCCAGCAGCTCTAACACTTGTCTCTTGAACCCTAGCAACACTAACATCATTCTCTTCACACCCAGCTACACTAACATTATTCTCTTCACACCCAGCAAAAATAACACTATCATCTTCAACTCCACCAACATTACCTCTATTCTCTTCGACACCAGCTGCAATAACACTTACCTCTTGAACCCCAACAAGGCTATCATTAGTTTCTTCACAGCCAGTAACACTAACAAAATTCTCTTTGACCCCCAAAAGGCTCACTTCTTTCTCTTCAAACCCAACAGCAACAACACTAATCTCTTCAACCCCATCAACATTAACATTACTCTCTTCAACACAATTCTCTCTTCCATTGTTATTAATCCTTCCTGCAACTTCCACATCACAAGCTTTGCTACCACCACTGTTTATATAAACACCTTTACCATTTTCCTCACCAGAAACTAACCCAGTACGCCTTTCAATAGAACCAAATAACCCAGAAGACCCCAGAGACTCTTCTAGGGTTTCATAATTTGGATATTGAGCTTCCAGGGTCTCAGGAATTTTAGGGTTTTCCATAATCAAAACTGTCCTAAAAGCTCTCTTCTTTCTATTTCGGCTTCAAATTTCTAATCTCACAATCACCTCACAGCTGATCAAGAACAAAAGATCAAAAAAAAAATACATAATTTGATAAAGAAGAGAACAAACTTTAACAAAAAAGAAAAGTATAGAGAGAGAGAGAGAGAGATCAATTAAAACACGCCAAAACTACAAAAAAAAAAAAAAAAGAAAAAAGGAAGAGAATACCCGAAAATAGAAGTGGACACTCATAGTGGGCAGAGTGGACTAGTAAGTTAGTGGAATTAAATACAAGTTAGGAGGAAATTTGTTGGTAGTGGGTAAAGGAGAGATTTGAAAGAGAGTATGGAGAAACTAATCAGAAAAGAAATGCAGTCCAAAGTCATGAAGCTCAGGCGACAGATGCGGGAATGATAAAGACAGGAAGAGAGTCGAGTTGAGTTGTGTTAATGTGACATGGATCGAGCATTTGTAAATTGTATGCAGTTTCTGGTCTGTTACAGTTTTACTGCTTATTTATTTCCTGTACATGTAAGTGACCTACGAATGTGTGTTCATTCCGATGTCATTAATGATTGCATGAGGGGAATTTGCAACACAAACCCCATCTCCCCTTAAGGTTTCAGTTTCGTCTCGCAACACCCCCCAAGTATAAAAGTTCGTTTGCGATTGAGGGAGTCGAGGTCCATATTACAAACACTTCGATTAAGCTCATATTCATATAAAAGAAACTTGTTTTATTCTCAATAAAATCGAGTTAATAATTGAATTCGAAACAAGTCACCTTGAATCAAATTTTATTTGTTAAAATATTCCACACGCTAAAAAGTTGAGGGCTTGTCAATTTTAAAAGATTGATGCTATCGGCACTCCCATGATAATCTTTTAGTCCCACTTAAAAGAATAATTATATAAATGCATATATATATATAACAGAACTTTCTAGCCAAAAAAGGATATAAAATAATTGAAGTGCATAAAAAAAGAAAGTATTGAATAGGAAAACCTAAATCAAAGAACTAAATCCATTTTAAAGATATTTTTTTTCCCTTTTGTTTGTTTATTTCTTATGTTGTGTTGACATAAATGATTATGGAATTTTGGAATGAAAAAACATATTTAAAAGTTAAAATAATATTTGAATTAAAAAAGGAATAAGTGGGGATGAAATCACTCATTTTACAAATAATTATCTTATCCTACGAATGATGGCATTGGACAGAATGGGCAACGGGCTGAGTTTGACACGGCCCAAGGAAGATGAAGCAGATGCACTTTCTTCTTAGATCATATGAAGGGCCGCCCCAGGCGCCCCACCTCTATGGCCACCATGCTTACCATGCTTGTCTTTTACAAGCAGAAGAAAAGAAAAGACTAATGAATCTATTGCCATGTTTGACCCACTCATCAAATTTGATTAGCTCGCTGCCTCGTATCTGCAGACACAGTCGTAAATGTTTCCTTTAATCAATTTTTCCGCCAGCCTCTGATTCTTCACCATTGCAAGCTGCAAAAAAGGCTCTTAATGTTACAACATGTGTCAAAGGAAAAGTTTTAACTCTTGCCTGGAAATATATTTTCTTTTTAAAATTTCTGTTCTTGCCCTCTTTTTACCTCCCTTTTTTTTCCCTTTCAAGATTTTCTATGGAATAATTATATCTTGATTACGAGGAGCTTAGGCAATTGCCCCTTGATTATAGAAAGGTCAGCCAATACTCCCAAATTTTACATTCTGAAATAATTATAAAACTAGGGAGTCATACCTTCAGAGCATCACATTTAAACCGAGCATTAAAGTTGGTATGCAGAGCTCTACCCATCCCTTCCAAAATAATCTGCAGTGCAGCAACCATAATATTAGAGCAGCATGCGTTCTCTCTACATTCCTTAAAATTTCTCTCTAGGAAAAATAGAATACAAGAGAAAGCTACAAACATAATAAAACAATATCTAAAGTTTCCAAAGAGGATTTTTTTGGTTTTGAACTTTACCAGCAGCAAGTATTTCATTAAGAAAAATTAACATCATACCAGATCAGCATTTTTTGCAGCAGCAGCTAGCTCAGAGCTGACTTGCCTCAGGTCAATGCATGGACTTCCGCACCCATTCTCAACTACCATCAGAGGAACTGAAGAAGAGTTCTCTTTACTACCATCTAAGGTATTAATCATTGCATCCACCAATAAGCCTCCTGCCTCTGCAGCCCTGCGAAGAATGTCACAATGCTGCACGTACAAAAATCAGCTCCGTCTGTTTGATTGACATTTTGACATAATAAATTTAAACTATCAAGTGTTCATGGGCAAACACAGACCTTGGCAGCCTCAGCTACAATATCAGGGAGCTCCATAGCAGTTACATCATTCAGGGCAGGGAGTGAGTTAGCAACCAAAACAACCTGCGTAACATTTATGTTTGCTTCTTAATGCATAAATTAAGTTGTAAGAAAGAAACGACAAAGCTATAGCAGAGAATCTGATCCTGCAAGAGACGAGAAGAGCACCACTATTTTCATTTCAGTGTCAACCCAAGCATCAATTTGCAGTCCAAAACATAATCTTCTTAACAATGGAGATATACTATATTAGAGAGATTCAGGTAGGGAGGCACAAACATGATATATATTCCTGATCGTAAATGGTAGGTCATAAGCATATTGTTGTCTAGTAAAGACTCTTGAGACTCCAGGAATTAAAAAATTCGTCAGCTAACAGAAAAGAATCAAAGGGAAACCATATATAGTAGTACTAGATGTCATTTAAAGCTTTTCACTATTTTACGTAGAAACTAACTTACTTCAGTTCCCCGTCTCAGGAGCTCCCGAGCCAGGGGTAGCATCCCCAGAACAATATCAGCACCAGAGTTGTCCACAAAGAGTAAAGCTCTCTTATGTGGTTGAGGCTTCTTGTCTCCAGACCCAAGCATTCTCTCCTTGAAAACATCAAAATCGTCCACCTAAGTTAAGAAAGACTAACTCTCTTTAGAAAATTTCACCAATCAGTTAATTCATATAGCATAACACAAATTAAGGATTCTCCAAAATTAAAGATTATTTTCTCCCACTTACCCGCCAAGGTCTCTGCATTTTGTTGCGACTCATTCTATAAATTTCAATAATTGTCCCTTTGTGATAGAGATCCACACAAGCTCGGGACCCCCAATCAAATATGTTTGCAGCAAGTACACCCTCAATAAGTGTAAGCAGTCTAGTCTCCTGCAAAGTAAAGGAGTTAGATGACAAAGCAAAATGATAGAAATGGTGCCAGCTAGGAGAGGGCAAACAATTTTAGAAGCCACATTTATGTTATAATTGGACACTTCTTTATGTAACTGTGGTTTTGCTCCCACAAGATTGAAGGTATAAATAAATCTTCATTCACTTGTTTCGAACCTAGCCACCTCAAAATCTCACTTCAACTCTCTTGCATCTCACCCCATCTCTCACTGTAAATGCCAGCATTATCATGATATCATCTGCACTGTAGCATTGTTGTGGCAGAAGCGATAACAAGATACTTTTTTCTTATCTTGAATTTTTTATGTTGTTCACAATTTATTTATTTTTTACGAATAAATTCATGGTAAACATTTGCGAAATGAAAAATGTTAGTGTTGTTATTTCTTTATTAGTTTCTGGACTTGCTTTTCTTTTTATGAATCTTACACATCAGTTGTTATTAAAAGGAACTTCCAAATCTCCAGTAAAACTGAACCGATATTAGGTGGTTTAGTCTAGTTCAATTTTCATATATGAGTTACTAGGCTCAAGTCAGTACTTGATAAAAAAATAAAATAAAATAAAAATCAGCAAAAAGTGCGCTCTCAGAAGGACAACACCATGTGTTTGTCCCAAACATGACCATCAAATTTAACTAGGGTCAGAATTAGTTTCATAGATCTCCCAAATATTGAAGTAATTTCTAGAGACCAAAAAAATATCAAAAAAGGCAATTGGCAAGGTCATAAGGCTGCTATGATAACATTTGATATTGTCCATCCGACCACAACTTATAGTTAGTCTTTGCAAGACGTTGAAATGAAGGGTAAATTTGTAACTACACATACCTCAGTCATACTGTCCAGCTCCACCAATAAGTCAGATAAGACAGCTAGTGACGCCTCATTTTCCCTGTCAAATTCACCAAAAAAACCATAAATTACTCTTTGTTTCAGCATTCATTCACCCAGGTAAACTGCTTACACAGTTATGCAAGACTTAACAAGTATAAATACAGTTGTAACAACTCAAAAGTAAATGGTTTTGAAAAGTTTAACTTGCAGTATGTTTGGAGAGACACACAGAATCAATTTCAAGTAAACACTATTTTCCTAGACTAAATTGAGTAGTTACCTCTGCTTTATGCTTCTATAGCAATCAAGAAATTGGAATTCTCTCAAGCACTCTTCCCTTAATTCCAAAAGATTGGCCAAACCTAACTTCCCATATGCAGCAGGCTCCTCCATCAACCTATTCAATCAATTTGACATTCGTAAATGGAAAAAGTGCACGGTTAGAAAGATTAATTCTTTTCTTTATATTGTAGTATTGTTACGTGAGCACAAACTGTAAAGAAGGAAACAATTAATAGAACCAACAATCATTGAAAAGGCCCTGAAGAAATATGACAGGTTTAAATTTTAGCACTTCAGTGGCAAATGAAACACAGTTTTGAAGACTATAAAATTGAAACTCAAAGCAGTGACCAAGTTCAAGTCACCCCTGAAGAACAGGGGTTATGTTGAAAACGGGGAAAGAACAACCATCACCAAAATATACTGAAAACAAAGTTTACACAGAGAAAAACACCAAAAACAAAAAACAGAAGACAAAAAATCTCAAGTTAAAATCAAGGAGTAAAAGTTTGTATACAAGAGGTCAATAATCATTATATTTAATTTCCATACCACAACATTCAACATGTTGAATTGGAGACAGATTGAGCCTGGAACCATAGTGAACTAACCTGATGTATTTAACTGTGAACTTATTTTCCCTTCCCAGTTGTGGCATAGGAAGAACATAAACCTATGCTACAACCAGGATGAAGGTCATTCAACTTACTATAGATTTTATAAAAAATAATACTGCACTTACTAACCTTTCTTAGTAACTTATTCACACAAATTGATGTGTATGAACGTGATTGAGTGATTTTGAATGAAAGATAAAGTACATAATTAGAACACATTTTGTCCCATCCATACACATTAGTTTATATGGATAAGTTAAAAAACAGTCAGTAAGTATAATATCATTCTTCTACAAAATCACTAGCTGACCTCTACGCTTTCACAACAAAAACAAGGTGATAAATCAACAAGAAATAATCTTGACAGTACAGTTACCTTGCCAAGTGAGCAGAAAATGCACGAGCAAATGCATCTCCCCTTCTTTTTGCATCATCAGTTCCACCTTCACTTGCCACTGCCTACCATGTTTCACAGCAAACTCTCACAATCAGCACTGATATCAGAATGTAATCAACTCATTCTTTTAGAATATGTGAAAAAAGACAAAGAAAATAGGTGGCAAATGGCAAATAAAAAAATAATGACCTTCCCACAATGTAAAGATGTTACAATATAACAACATAACAAATAAAATAAAGGAGTTCAAATATCAAATACAAATTATCTGAATCAGACTTTTAAACCACTTAAAAGTCCAACTCTTTCTTTCTTTATAAGAAAACAAGAACTGTTTTCTTGGTCTCTGACCATGTGCCTGTATTCAAGAACGAGACAGCAGCTCACAGGTAGCAGCAAGGTCGAACAGACCCAGAACAGTAAACAGGCATTTAATTCCATATCTCTTCTTGAACCTACTGAGCGCCTCGAGAAATATGGTCTGGCCTAGTACATTTATTTTGTAACATTTCAGGCTGATTTGAGCATTTGTTAATGTGGGAGATAGAGAGAGAGGTTTGAGGATGATAATCTCTGTTTACCTTGTCAACAAGGTCTGGCAAATGCTCTGACAGCACAGTGAACCAATACCTGTAGCAACATAAAATTTCTTCAGTATGCTAACCAAACCTTCTAATCAGAAAAATTGGAACTAGATTATTATTATCAATCTCATCAGACATTCACAAGTACACATATGTACAGTTTGCACTCACTCTAACTCACTGTGATCTGCAAGATCAATGGTATTGGGCTCATACCTGTAGGGATAAGAAAAGACGATTAAAACATATGCGGGCATATGTAATGAGAAATTAATACATTAACAAGAAATCAAGAGAAGCACACGTTTCTTTTCTTGTTCTATGATGTGTGCATTCTATCAGCTTGTTACAAGTACAAAATTATCAACCTAAGTATTATAAGAAGGCAGTATACGCAAAATAAAAATTCATCTGCAAAATTTAATGCATCACTAAATAAGAAAGCAGCCACAAATAGGCATTATGACAAGGCATGAGTAACATGTAATAGGACATGAGAAACAATATCCATTACTTATACACTGAATCACAACACACCAAAATAAATTAAACAATTCAAATTCACATGAAGTGCAACATAAACAAGATTCTAGCAAGGAGAAATTTTAGCTAAAATTGTCAACAAACAAATTTATATATTAACATACGCTTTAGGGATGGCCAACAGCGGAAACACCTCCAATGAAGGTACGAGATGCAGAACACCAATATTTAATGCACTTGCATCGGGTCGTAAAGTGCCACCTTTGGATAAAGGAACTTCGAAGCCTCCAAGTCCGGTGGTTCCCGGTGGAGCCATAGGCACAGGTGCAGTAATCTCAGTGCCCTTCAGGACAAATTTTTCCATCCAAGAAATCTAGAATTCAACCAACATACATCATTTGAAGGACATATAAGGTAAGAAAAAAAAAAACTCAAAAAAGATATTCTTCTAGAGGTTTGAGTGGCTAAAGCAGAAATTATTAAGCCTTAATCCAACTTCCCCAATTGTCTATCATAAAAATAAGAACTTTATTCTCAAATTCAAATGATTCCAAGATTCCATCCTTTATAGTTTTTAGACAAGTTTGCAAACTTTGAAGTAACCCAACTTTGTTAGAATATATGCTCATACTTTAATGAAGCTTAGAATATATATACACATATATATATTATATATATAAATAGAATCTTTATCATGGAGTTACTTTAGAGAATGTCGCTAGTGCCACATCAAAAGTAAATAGTTTTCTGCTCAAATCTGTTTCACAGCTAAAGTTAGATCTAAAACTTTGAATCATTCACTAAAAGTTGTGTGTCACTTAGTGCTAAAACCATGTAACGCCCAAATTGAACATTAAAAGGCACTATATAGTTCAGCAAAAATGTAAATAATATAAAGATAATTTATATGTGATTAACAAAGAAGCAAAAATTCCAAAAGCTCTAGGGTAGATGAAAATAAATCTTTGTAAATATTAACCTGCAAGATTTGTTAACACTACATCCTTGAATTTGCTATAAATAAATGAAGGGGGAATTTGCATTTACAAGCATGCTGTGCAGTTACTCTAACCCTAGTAGGGTTTGCATAAATTAACTCTAGAGCTAGAATGAGGTTAATAGATATAGAAACGTTGATGTTATAATCTATAATTTGAAAACTTATCTATTCATGTTCTAAAAAAGTACATAAATCAAAATATAGAAAAATACTGATTCCCACTTAATTATGTTGTGCGCTAAAAAGCCCAACCACAAATGCATTTACTATCAAATCAAATTTCAGTAAGAATAAAACTATATGCACACAATTTTTATACCTAAATAATGTGTCATTATGTAATTGGGTGATTTTGAATTAAAGATAAATTAAGGATAATTTGACATCCAATCACATAATAACACATTATCTAAGTATACAAAATGTGTAAAAAATTGTATACATATAGCATTGCTTTTCCAACAACCCTTAAAGGTATAAAATTAGCAGAGTAAATAACTCAATTTCAATGGAAAAAGCATTTGAGGGTAGGCTTTCTGAAGTCAGATTACACTTGCCTTCTCATTTAAATCCCCAAGTGGTGGACCATGAATCTTTCCACCAGTGTATGGTGCACCCATTGGGAACCTTTCAACCAACTGATGAACCATCAAGTCATCCAGACCGTGTTTTTCGTAACTCATGAATGCACCTAAAGCTCCTAGGAACCCTTCATGCCTTAAAAACATTGCTTGTGCCTCTCCTTTAGACCTAAATATTCAATATAAGAGTTGTCAAGAGAAAATAATATACAAAGAAATCACAAAAGAAGAAAAAAAGTTACCGAAAATTCATTGTGACAATAAGACAAAAACTATCAAGCAAAGGTCATGTTAATTATGGGCATAACTAGTTTCACACTGTTATTAATTAGAAGGAAACAGGAACCATAGTTTTAACAAGGTACTTCTTACCAGAATTGAACAGCAAAGGAGATTGTGTCCATGGTATAAGCATGACCTCTTATAAAAAATCCTCCAAAAAAGATACGTTTGATCCCAAACCTAAGTGCATTCAAATAAGATATCTGCACAGTTGAACAGCCAAAGAGAAGCCAAAATCTTTACCAATAGCCAGGAGACACTTAGTCATCCATTACATTGATGTCAAACAAATTCCAAGAAAATCATGTAGAATGGAGAACCTTATAGTACACGTCATTAAAATACATCATCCCAATCTTCTTCTGAGAATGAATGGCATTAGAATTTAAATATAGGTAAAATATCATCTCTGAAGAGTTGGTGGAGTACTTCTATTCTTTTTCTCCTTAACATTCTTCAATTGGAAAATAAGTAAATTGGCGAACATCACAATATTTCAAAAAAAGGATAAGCAAATTTTTCTATTAGCATTGCAAACACCTTAAGATGCTCCAAAGCAAAGTTGATAATTTTGAGAGAAAAAAACACCAAAGTACATTACAGATAGAAAATTCAAATATCTGTCGAGTTCAAGCACCGGCTACTTTATGCTCTCAAACTTAATTAAGAAAATATAAGAACTGAGAATCTAATGCATTGAGCTACATTTTTATGGGTGAGATTGAACTATAAATGCATTAAGCTTGCCTAACTTATCTGTATTGCAATTCATAAAATAATCTGTATACACACAAAGACAGGATAACTAAAATATAAATCAAATCAGAAACTAAAATAAGAAATGAAGGCACCTCTTTAACCAAAATCCAAGCTACAAATATTTTAAACATAGGAAAGCACATAGAAAAATGGTTTCCATAACATGTTCGATATAAAGCACTGTCTGTATTGCATTATTGGTCTTCTGAAAATAATGAACTGCAAGTTTTACATATTGCATAAAGTAAAGGCTACATGAAACTAACCTGCCCAATGTTATATGATATCATACGCAAGAGGGACAAAGAGATATCTTCAGGCCTGTAGTCTTCCAGCTCCTTCTTGTCAGATATAGCCTTGCCGAAGCTAGATGCAATGGTTGATGCTGATAGACCAATCTATGGTAAAAGATAGACTTAGTCATTCCAAAGATTATGAAAAAAATAAACATCTCATGCTAGCATAATGAGAAAAAATAAGGATCCACGCCATCACTCACTTAACATATCCCAGTCATTTACGAAATGAAGAATACAATTGAAAACTAATGTTCCTTTGCTCAGCTAAACACAAATTCTAATACCTTAGAGTAATCCATGCCACCATAAATGTCTCCAACTAGCATATCTATTGTCCTATTGTCTCCCCTTTGACTTAGCTCTAGTAATTCATCAAAACTGAAATGAAATAAGAAAAGTAAGATCATAATAAGAGATCCCAACCTACAAGATACAAAAAAGTTCAAAGATCAAAAGAACCTCTTGCATTTTGTTAGTAAGCATCCCAATCCCCAATAAGTACCACCTCCAACATTTGTCCCACTGACCCGCTGAAACTTCCCATCCCCGTCAACCTACACCAAATTAGAAGCATAGATCACAATTTTATAAAGTTTACCATAGGTGAAATCATATTCCCAGCAGCAGAAAGTGAGGAGGAGGGTGATTGTACCTTGATCATACTAACACCGGATCCTATATTTACAAGAAGATACGGAAACAAATCATTATGGTCAATCTGCACAAACTCTTTCTGGCCCTCCATGTGTGTGAAAGCTTCATGACGAATGGCCTACTCAAAATATTGTTTGGAGATCAATTAACAATAACGATGAAATCTAATTAATATTAGAAAGTATAGTGAAAGAATCACAAGTACTTAAAAATTATAAACCATTAATTGTATAATTAATTTATATTGATCCATGTATTCCCTCACATACGTAGCAAGCAAATGCCATGACAATGGTAAGAAGAAGAAAAACCTTACTTTTACCAAATTATTTCACGCTACTCTTCTCCCAAATGGACCACAATGAAACACATATTGGACACACATACATAAGTTGCATATAGTGAATGGTTTTCAAAGTTAATGTAATACCAGATTCTGGAGAAAAGGAAAGAGAAAAATGTGAAGAAACATTATAAATTCCATTTTCTAGTTGCTGACATTTATATTATTGGCAGTCCCTTTCATGAAAAAGGCAATAAACCCTATTACACAAGAAATGGAAGATGAAACTTGTATCTAGAACACACCTTAAGCAAAAAATTTGCTCCTGCCACAAGACAATCCATCTCATCTTCTTTGTCAAGAGTAATCCCAAGCCTTTCTTTGAAGAGTTCTGTAAACTTGTAAGCCCCACCACCTGTAGCCTTCTCACAGAATCAACTTGCTTGTGTAAGTATATTGGAAGGGTATACATCCTGAGTAGAGGAAGAAAAAATGAAGAAGAAGATAAATAATAGATGCTTTCAACACATTGTTACCTTAATAACAACATTGTCATTGGTTGGGCCCTTGGAATTCCAATGTGAATCAATTCCTAACCAGGAGAAATGACTGGATTTAGAAAGAAAAAATTTAATATAAAAGAACAAAATTTGCCAACAACATGAATGTACATATATAAACTACATTAAATCCACAAATATGATATTAGAATCCATAGCAGTTTGATGGCTATTATGGAAAATGAAAAAAAGAAAGACATTGAGAGAGCAGTATGAGATATATATATACCACCCTTATGAAGCTGCTTGGAATGTATGAAGTCTAAGCACTCATTTATCTTGGTTGTCTCAAACTTCACAAAATGAAGCCTCCCACCAAGAACAGGGTAGCTTCTCCTGTTACCATTGGAAATACCTAATCTCTCCTTGACAATCTTCTTCCTCTTATCATCAATCGGTTGGCCCTCATGCCTTGAAAAATATACCAACTTGATGAGAGACCCTGTAACAAACCATAATCTTAAGTTTTATATATTGTTCATGCATGAAAATTGGTAGATAGAGAGAAAGAGAGAGATTTTGAAGGAAAGACAATTTGCTGAATTGACCAGCTATTTCCAGTTAATCAGTAGTGGCTATCATGCTAAACATCTATCAAGGACGATTATATGGAACTAAGAAGTAACATAAGACATTATCTCAGGATAATCATGTCCTTGCAAGTATTTGACAGAATTGTCAGCATAGTCTACTAAAGAAGGCCATAAATTCCACACTATATCAAAAGTTCCTTAGTATTATTCTTTAATTTTCACAAAAAAAGCAACAAAAATAAAAAAATTATGTAAACCAACACTGGTCAAGATGCCCATTAGAAATATCAAAATACATTAAAAAGCAAGTCAAAGAATATTGCAAAAGAAAACAACCAAGAATTTGGCAAATTGTTCTGTACACAAGGCATAATGTGAGAAAGCTGTTCAACACAAATGAAAAGAAAAAAAAGCACTATGAGAAATGTACACAAAGCAACACAAAGCAAGTGACAATTTAAAATTATAAAAACAGAGTGAAAACCAAAACAAAACATAAGTCTTTGAAGAAGAAGAAAATTGTACCTCCAATATCAAGAGCCAAATGGGAGATATCGTCAGATTGATTAGGCAACAAAATTGTGGGATTTCTCTCCTCAAAATTGCCTTGAATGGCAGCCTTACTGAGGTCCAGTAGTGGCCTGGAACCTGAACGGTGAATTGAAGACATCTCTCTCTCACCCTGGTTAGGGTTGCTGTCTTCTCCTGTTAACAAAACAACTTCCTTGTCTTTAGCTCTATTATTTTCTTGATTTATTACCGTTTCGTGAATTTCAAGAACTGGGTTCTGGTTATCTGTTAGACCAGCCATTATTATTCCTAAAATTCCCAACAGCAGCCGCCTAACCGCAACCTCCCAAGTCCCAACTGTTATAATTTGGGTCAGAGTCCCACTTGGTCACTTACTCTTATCCTACCGAAAAAAAAAAAAACACACATATAATTAGGGAAAAACATCCGAAAGGGGTCAGGGAGAAGGGAAAACAAATTAAATAATAAACATACAGACAAGCACAATATGAATTAGAAATTAAAATTAAGAAAATACAAGGGTAAAAAAAAAAATCTGGGTAATTAACTGAAATTTCATGCAAGAAACGAGCTCAAGAAAAAGGGAAACCATGAGTTGAATATATTCATTTTTAATTAGTGGTCCAGGTAATAATAACTTGAGAGTCCGATGATTCAAATCGAAGTAAGGAATGGATCTAGATACAAGTAAAAGAGAATTAAAAGGTGGGATCTTATGGATTACGTGAAAAAGCAAATGGAAATGATGAACATAAATAAAGAACAATAAAGAAGGAACAACAACGACGGCGTGGCAAATGCAGACCTTAAATAATTGTTGATGATTGGCCTCTTTCAAGACAAGGGAAACACCGGATTGGACAGAAGCATCACACCATCAATGAGTTCCTTGTCTCGCAGCCAAAAGAAACCTGTACCACTGCTGCAACTACCCCTTCAGTATTTTTATTCATACCGAGCGTTTGTGTAAGCTATAGTTTTGGTTTCTGAATCAACTTGTCATACTCGCGCGAATAGCGCGTGAGGGTCAATCCTTGAGATAGATGTACTTCTCTCATCCATCTCTGGAGGACTGGGGTCGGTGGCGGTGAAGTATAAAATACGGAAAGGGGAAATACTGAATTTTTTGGGCTTAATTCGTTTTTCCAACGATACCAAATTAGTGACACAGATTACAGAAAATTCCCTTCCTATGACTCACCAGTAACGCTGGTTTAGTCTTGAATGATTCTATGAGATTCTTACCATTGAAGACCGACTGGACTTTTAACTATGTTCATACACTTCAAATGAAAAATAATATACATCCCATGTATGTTTTAATTTCCTATCCCAACTAATTTACCAATTCATGTATTGCTACAGAGGTGACTGTAATACATTACAAGAAAAAAAAATTGATTTCTTGCGTTGTCGCATTACTCATTTCATTCGCAGTCAATTACAGAAGAACAACTCTAAAACAACATGCAGATTTACAGTCCCCTTTATTCATAGGAAGTTTTAACTAATAAGTAATAACAAATAGACTTCTATTGCCATACAGAATCTTTGGGAGTTTGGACTCCCAAGCTGCAACATCCATTCTATAGTTGGTTCAAAGTAGAGTTCAAAATATTCCAGCATCATAAGAACCACATGGGAATAGACACAATTCAAGCATTGGCAGCCTACTCAACATGTGCTCCTTTTGGACTGGCACTTGTTTTGGAGCGCTTAGCTTCATAATCTTTTACAGCTGCCTTGATAGCATCTTCAGCCAGCATGCTGCAGTGCAGCTTAACCGGAGGTAAGGAAAGATGTTTTGCTATTTCCCTGCCACACAAAGCAAAAGTTCATGGACCTTGAGAAACTTGAAAATTTATAAGCTTTCAAATGTCAAGAGGCACTAAAATATTAGGGCACTATACTACAAGCAACATCAACAGCCATATATAGAACCAGAAAACAAGATATATTTTTTTATTGTCAGTACAAATGGAATTATAATGGGACCGTCCAGGAGACAACAACTTTTTCTCATGCCAGAAATGAGTATATGACTCTAAATCTAAGTGGTAAGCCTCAGATAGAACATATGCAAAACAGCACCTTAAACATCTAACGAGAATTATTTGTAATTTCTTCATACCATTATGCAGAGTTGCATCTTATCAATGTCTGACTTATGAATGTCAAATCTAAAAATTACAACAAGCATGGAAAACAAACACCTTCTATCCCTAACAAGAACTCCACCCCTTCAGAAGAGATCCACAGAGCAACCAAAATAAAATTGTCTGAAGTGAAGGAAATAACTGTTATTTCACTAATTTTTTGTTGATGAGGAATTAAAGGGCAGTCTCAATCAATCTAATATAGGTAATACATTCAACAACCATCTCCATGCCCATAATGAATTTCCCAATAAGAGGCTAGAATGCTAAATGCAATACACAAAACCTATACAGAAAATAATCAGCAAAGAAAGGCAATAAAAATTAATTACCCACAAGCGATAATGGCAGTACTTAGCCAATCAATTAAGTTTAAAATATTGAAGGAACATTATTCATATTCATCAACCAGAGAAAGCAAAGACGATTAAATATTTAAATATTTTGAAAACAAACCTCGAAAGCTTATCTAAAGCACTATTTGAACAAGTAGTAAGCCTACTTAACTTTGAGATTAAAGACATGGAACTTACGAGTTTTTAATGGTCAGGACCTCCTGCATTTGCTTCCCTTTCACCCATTCAGTAGCTGAATATATGATATACACCAACAATGTTAAACATATTATTAAAGTAAGGAAGTCAGTCAACTAAACTATTTCTATAAAAGCCTTGAGGAAGGACCACGAGGCCACACAAAAAACCAACTTAATAAACAAAAACATGGGATTCAAAACATCCAAAAATCCATTACCAAAACCTGAGCTATCCTAATCATATTATAATCAAGCAAAGCAAAAGAATATAAAAGTTACCGTAAAGAAATACGATACAAATACTCAAATAATGAATTATCCAGCTATTAGAATGAAAACACGAACAACGCGTAAATAAACATCGGAAAACCAAAACTACAAACAATTCCAATGGATAATCAGCATTTTGAATTCTTATTTTGTTCAGACATAGCCGGGATTTAAAAAATAATAATAATAATAAATTTACTAGTATTTTTCTTATCAAACAACGAAACAACAAAAACCTAAAATTACATACCAACAGATGACGAAGCAATTGCGGAACCACACCCGAAGGTCTTGAAACAGGCGTCAACGATTTGGCCAGTCTCGTCATCGACCTTAATCTGGAGCTTCATCACATCGCCACACGCTGGCGCACCTACAAGGCCAGTACCGACCGCGGGATCGTTCTTGTCAAACGAACCGACGTTCCGCGGATTGTTGTAGTGATCAATCACATTCTTATGATAGAATCTTGGCAGCGCAGCCTGGACCGGGCGCAACACCACCTGGTCCTTGCCTGTAGCTAGAACTAGTAGCTTCTTCGAAGCGAGCTTGAGCATTTTTTTACTTTGTGGCCTACGAATTGGAAGGGACTCTTGGCTCTTGGTTTGAGTATTTATTTCTCTATTTTTAGGTTAGTGAAACGAAAATAAAAGAATTAGTGCTTTTCGAACACGTGGACGGTGAAGATGGCCCTTGATGGAGATGTGTAGATGTGGGTGCTTCGATGTGAAACGTGTGGAAATCTGATTCCCAAGATCACCGGATGAGGTCAGTTTGATTCTCTCCAATGTTTTCTCTACGGTTCTTCTGATCAAATAAATGGGCCCAATTTGAATTTTCTGGCCCCAAAATCTGGGCTCTGAGAACCAATTGGAGAGGACAAATCGGGCCTAGTGTAGCCCAAAAAATGTTATTCGGATGGGTTTTGATCTAATACTGTAGATTAATGGAAGAAGATGGCTGAAACATTATTTTTTAAAATCGAGTTAGCTTAAATTTGATTCAAATTTATTTAGTTTTAATTCAAGTTAAGGGGTTCTATTTGTTTTTAAAACCGAACTAAATTTAAATTAGAGAGAATTTGATTTGGTTTAAATTACAAACTAAATAGATGACTCAATGAGATTTGAATTTAAATTGAAACAAATCATTTTTAATAGATTTGAATTTAAATCATCTTTAATTTTAACTTAATAAATTTAAATCGAATTATTTTTATTTAAATCAAACTCAAATAAAATAAGATTTGAACTTAATTCAATTGGAATATACCAATATTATCATAACATTAAAATCCTTTAAATAATTTGACAGGTTCAAAGTGAATAATGTATATATCTTATTAAATGATATCCCATGAGGATCGGATAAAATATTCTTCTTTTACGTTGAGTCTTGAACTTGCTCTACAAAAAAAGGGACCTCGCGAAGGAAAGCACAAATTAGACATGCGTTGGGTGGTTTAATTCTGGCAACGAGAAAAGCTTCAAAGGGGTGATAAACATGCAAGAAAACAGTGCTGCTTCAACTCAAATAATGCAGGGCAAGCGGCCGAATCTGAATGAAGCCGTGCTTGTTTTGCTAGAAGTTGACCCTCACCACAACCCATCGCTGTACTGTAACTGATAGCTCCTTTCCTACTTTCTTGTCGTCCTAACCTATGAGACAAAGCCAGCAGTCAGGCCTTACGTCATATCAACCCCAGCAAGTTGTTTCTGCAACCATGTCACTCGCTAGCGTGTTAGACTTGCCGACGAAAAAGTCGAAAACACTTAGATTCCAATGAAAAAAACTGGACCATCAACTCAGTGGACTGTGTCCCAAGTGTCTGTAGGCTTGACAAAACCTTAATACATTATTAATCAACGCTAATAACGTAATATTTAATAATAATAATACATTGTTGTTCTTGGTAATATTTAATAATATCTTAGAGATCTTTATGTATAAATTTTAAATCAACAACAGGAACTTTAACAAATTCAACGCTACATTGGCTTTTTATCCTACAATGAGGTGGCTATGAAATGGCATTCATTGAGAGAAGACACTTAGCCCTATTCTATTTCAAAGAAACATGACTGCATGCATGCATGCAAGGTCACTTTAATAAGGGAATCCACAATATTCACATAAAAAAAAAAAAAAAACAAACAAACAGATGAAAACAACTATAATATAAAGGCGACCCTAGCTGCTGCTTTCACTTTCCTTCTTTATATCTGATTGATATTCTCAATGAAATAGGATGATCTTTGCAAATTTGTTCCCTTCTGTAGAATCTCAACTTGGTTCAAATTGAAAGTAATGCTTTATCCACTTGAATTCGTCTGCACGTCCAGAAAACGACCCAAGTTTTAAAAGAGAGAGCAAGTGAGAAGCAAGTGGGTCAGTACTCACAGTCACACCAATCATCAATCATCAATCGTTGTTCTTCCTCTTTGTTCATGTATTTTAATTTTAACCCATAGTTAAACTTAAGAGGCTTATTCAATGTAATATATACATGCTTGTCGATAATGTTAAATTAATGATGATCCATCCTCATAGATACAAAATTAAATATTATAATGCTGATAACATGTTCATAACTTTATTAAACAACAAAGAATTGTCGAAATTAGTAACTCATTAAATAACGAGACATAGGGTTTTAATATTATGAAAAGGGCAAACGACTCATTTCCACCCAAGGTTTCTCTAAATGACATTTCTCACTCAAAAGCTTTTAAAAAACTTAATACTCATCCCTTAATCAAATTCTTTTCAATTTTATTAATATTTTTAGTGAGATGACTAAAATACTCTTCAAAACAAATAAAATTAATATTAAAATAAATTTTAATATAACAACAATAAGTTTTAAAATTTTTAAAAAATTAATAAATTTTTTAAAAAATAGTCACCATCACCGATGGTGGTGGCCGTAATTTAACCTAATCAAGTGATAAAAAACAGTTATCTAATTTAATTTATAATCAGATCTGACTATTTTGATGATATAAATGGTTAGATTTGACTGTCAAAAATCTGACAGAAGTGATCAGATCTAACCACTTTCACTATCGAAAAGGTCATATCTAGTCATTAATCAAATCAAGTAATCATTTTCAGTCATCTAATTAGGTCAATAACAGTCACCGCTACTTATGACAGTAACTTTTTTTTATTCTATTTTTTAATTTTTAGTTTTTTTAATTTTTTATTATTATTTTTAATATTATTTTATATTTTAATAATATTTATAAAATTAATTTTATTATTTTTTAATTTTCATTCAAAAAGATAAAAATACTCTTTTGATCAGTTAATTTAATGGTTAACTGTTAAATTTAATGGTTGACTTTGATCAATGAGTAAGTATTTATAATTTTAAAAAGTTTTTAGGTAAGAATCTATCATTTAAAAAAACTTGGGCGAGAACAAGTCGTTTAACCTATAAAAAAAAATTATTCATTTTGCAAGTTGATATACATTTGTGTTGCCAGGTAAAAAAAAGTTTTTAAGTAGTTGGATTGTCTGGATAATACCTATACCTACCATAATCATATTATTTTTTAATTTACAAGGTGTTCATTATGAACAATTACAAATATTTATTTTTGATAGTGTCGCGAATTTGAAAGAAAATTCAAGGAATGTTGGTTTTGTTTAAGAGTGGATATGATCTTAGTTAAGCCTAAAATTCAATCTAACTTATTCAAGTTAGTATACTGTAACACCAGATAATGTCGATGAAGTAAACAATATTATCAACAAAATAAATAGTATTATTAATAGGATAAACAATATTATTCAATGGATAAACGAGTCAATCTCAAACTAAACTAAAGCTTTAGCTAGAGATTAACTCATTTAAATCAAATGATGAATTCAAACAAAATCAACTCAAATCAAAATTTTTTCTAACTTTATCAAGAGAATGATCATAAGACAAAATACCTTTTTCGTCTAACCTGTCTTTTGGGTTTGATACTCAATTAGAGAGAGTCTTGTCATGTGCTTCCAAATTTAATAGTTAGACATTGATACTATCATTTTATATATAATGAGATATTATCTATTTTGTTAACAAGATGATAATTATATTCAATCATTTACTATATAATTTAAGTGTTTTATCTAATAATAAATCTGTGATCATGGTTTAACGACTAAAATTTTATCCTATTTAATAAAGAAACAATTTTCTAATCACATACCAATAAAAGCTTTTGTATTTGCTTTATACAATTATAGAGATAGTGTAAGTTGTCTTCGTGCTCTCCATTGTGTTGTCACTTAGATATCGGATACCCAACTTGTACAACAAACTGTACTTTTGAGTTTAAAGTATTAATTAAGGGTTAATCAGGAATAGGGCGGGACGCTTCTTTTCTTCTTCTTTATATCTGATTGACATTCTCAATGAAACATGGTGATCTTCACAAATTTGTTCCCTTCTGTAGAATCTCCATTTTTTTTTTATAGGTAATTAAGAATCTCTGCTTGGTTCAATATGAAAGTAATGCTCTTTTTCCAGTTGAATTCGACTGCACGTCCTGAAAACGACCTAATTTTTAAAAGAAAGCGCAAGTAAGAAGCAAGTGGGTTTTATTTATGTTAATTTTAACCCCTCCTTAGCTTAAAAGGTTTGTTCAATGTAATACATACATGCTTGTTGACAATATTAAATTAATGATCCATCCTGCTGTATACAAAATTAAGTATTATAATGCTTATGACATGTACATAACTTGATTAAATAAAGAAAAGTGGAAACTAATAACTCATTAAATAATGAGACATTGGGTTTCAATCTCACAAAAAAGTCAAACAACTTATTTCCACCCAAGGTTTTCTTGATTGACAAATTTCTTTTTAAAAATTTTTAAAAAGTTAAATAATCATTTATTAAATAAATTTTTTCTAGTTTTATTAACAATTTTAATAAAATAATTAAAATACATTTCAAAAAATAAATAATATTAATATTAAATAATTTTTAATATAAAATAATATTAATATTATAATAATAATAATAACTTTAAAGAATTATAAAATTTTAACAAAAATTTAAAAAAAGCAGTCATTGTTGTTGACAACATCACTAGCAGTGGTAATTGTTGTTAACTTAACCAAGTGATAAAAAATAATCACCTAATTCGATTGACGACCAAATCTGACAGTCTTGATAATGAATGCAATCAAATCTGACAGTCAAATATCTGGTAGAGGTAGCTAGATTTAACTATCTCTGCTATCAAAGATGACGGAAAACGATCGGTACATTTGAAATAGATCATTTTCGACTATTTTTAATGGGAAAACAGCTAGATTTGATTGTCTTTTTTATCGAAACGGTTAGATCCAGTCACCAGTTGAATCAGATAATCATTTTATCCACTTAGTTAGGTTCACGACGACCACCATTACCAATGACGATGACTTTTTTTTAAATTTTAATATAATTATTTAAATTTTATTAACTTTTTAGTTTTTTTATTAATTTTCTATCATTGTTTTAATATTCTATTAATATTATTACATATTTTAATTATTTTTATAAAATTAATTTTTTTATTTTTAATTTTTATTCAAAAAGACAAAAATATCTTTTTTCACTAGTTAAATTTAACGATTGATTTTGGTTAACGACTGGGTTTTTGGCTTTTTAAATTTTTTGGGTGAGAATTGTCATTTAAGGAAACCTTAGGTGACCTTAGGTGATGATAAGTCATTTGGCCTTATAAAAAAGGTTATTCATTTTGCAAGTTGATATACATTTGCATTATTGGGTAAAGAAAAGTTTTTAAGTGGTTGGATCATCTGGATAATACTTATACCTACCGTAATGATATTATTCTTTAATTTACAAAATGTTCATTATAATCAACTACAAAAATTTGTTTTTGATAATGTCGTAAATTTGAAAGAGAATTCAAAGACTGTTGGTTTTGTTTAAGAGTGGATATAATCTTACTTAAGCTTAAGGTTTATTTCAACTCATTCAAGTTAGTATACAGTAGCATCAAAAAGTGTCGATGACATACATAATATTATTAAAGAGATAAATAGTATTATCGATAAAATAAACAATATTATTTGATAAATAAACGAGTCAATCTTAAACTAAGCTAGAGCTTTAGCTCCAGATTTAACTCATTCAAATTAAATGATGAATTCAAATAAAACCAACTCAAATCAAATCTTTCCCTAATTTTTTTGGAAAAATGATCATAAGAGAAAAACCCTTTTATTTAACCTTGCTTTCAGGTTTTATACTTAATTAGAAGGAGTGTTGTCATGTACTTCCAAAATTAATAATTGGATGTTATATCATCATTTTATATTTAATGTGATACAATTCATTTTGTTAACAAGATGATAATTATATTCAATCACTTACTATAACAACTCAAATATTTTATCTCATAATAAATACATGATCATGATCCATCAATTAAATTTTATCTTATTCAATAAAGAAACGGTCTTCCAATCACATACCGATAAAAATATCCATATTTACTTTATACAATGATGCATGTTTAAAATGGTGTAAGTTGTTTCTGTGCTCTTATTGTGTCGTCACTTGAATATTGGATATCCACCAAATATTGTAAATTGATATACATTTGCATTTCGGGTAAAAAAAAGTTTTTAAATGGTTGGATCATCCGGATAATACGTATACCTACTGTAATGATATTATTCTTTAATTTGCAAGGTGTTCATTATGAATAATTATAAAATTTTGTTTTTGATAATGTCGCAAATTTGAAAGAAAATTTAAAGACTGTTGGTTTTGTTTAAGGGTGGATATAATTTTATTTAAGCTTAAGGTTCACTCCAACTCATTTAAGTTAGTATATAGTAGTATCGAAGAATGTCGATGAAGTACACAATATTATTAAAGAGATAAATAGTATTATCGATAGAATGAACAATATTATTCGATAGATAAACGAGTCAATCTCAAACTAAACTAGAGTTTTAGCTCGAGATTAACTTATTCAAATTAAATAATGAATTCAAATAAAACCAACTCAAATTAAATTCTTCCCTAATTTTTTTGGGAGAATGGTCGTAAGAGAGAACCCCTTTTGTCTAACCTTGCTTTCGGGTTTCATACTCAATTAAAAGGATTGTTGTCATGTATCTCCAAATTAATCATTAAACATAATATCATCATTTTATATTTAATGTGATACAATCCATTCTGTTAACAAAATGATCGTTATATTTAATCATTAACTATAACAATTCAAATATTTTATCTAATAATAAATACGTCATCATGATTTATTAAAATTTTATCCTACTCAATAAAGAAATGGTCTTCCAATCACATATCGATAAAAATCTTCATATTTACTTTATACGATGGTGCATGTTTAAAATGGTGTAAGTTTTTTCCATGCTGTTATTGTATTGCCACTTGGACATTGGATGTCCACCAAATGCTCGCCACATGGGCAAGACATGGTAATATAGAGATAAGAGTTTTATCCGTACAATAATTTGTACTGTTGAGTTTATAGTATTATTTAAGGGTTAATCAAGATTAGGGCGGGACACTTCTTTTTCTCGATAATTTACTCAGAAGTTTTAAAGACAATCTGATTCCTCTCCTACCAATACGATGTGAGAAAATCTCAATTTCAAGCTCTCAAAAATAAACAAACATATGTATGTATGGTTGGTTTCATTAACAGATCCGTCTTACTCTTTAATCTTAACATTAGTTGAAGAAAGCGACAGAAAGATGTAGCTCTCCAACTACTACGGCCAGCTGGGTTCCACAAAGAGCTTCGAAAAACCTAACCATATTGACCTAATTTGTATCCTATCTATAATTTATTAATTTCGGAACTAAATCGCCTTGATTAATTTACTCCTCTTTTTCTGCCTTACATCATCGAAAGCATCTTAGAAACACAATGTGGCTGGCCTGGCCAGATAAGATTTATAATTGTTTATAAGTTCATCGAAGTCAAATAATCAAATAAAGAAAAATTAATTAACGAACCACTGAAACCAAATTGTCAAATACAGCCACCACCACATATTTAAATATTAATTTAGGACGATCATGATCAATATTGAACAGGGTTTAAACAATGAAAAGTTAAACGACAAAAAAAAAAAATAAAGCATGTAAAGCTAGGAACCGATTGCCATTAGGGTATTCGACCATGCAACTTCAAGCCGTAAGTAAGACAAATTAAGAATAGATTAATATTTGATATTTACTGTGTTCTTTTTGGTTCACGTTCTCCATGCGAGAGCATTATCATTTATCTTCATTGAAGGAGAAGAGCGCATGCATGAGATGAAAATGGAGTGGACTGGTTTAATGGTGTTTTCAATTTGATAAGAGAAACTCATTTTTCTTTAGTTTTTCCTTTTAATTTAGGGTTTTGAATTTGTTATTGAAAATCGCACATGGTTCAGTTCAAGAGGTTTTTATTTTTTTTGGGTTGTCGTTTTATTAACACTTCTAAGTCAGGCAGTGGATTCCCAGTTGCATCAGCTTTCCATTTTTTATCCATAAAAATGTGAAAGAATTGTTAAGCATGTAGTTCCGTTTTGGTTTTCTCCTTCATAAGTCTGTCAATTGAAGTTGATGAAACGTATTGTAAAATTGGTGATTTATGGTGAAGTGGTTACAATATTGTAATTAAAGTAATTAATAAACTAATTAAACAATAATTAATCTCGATTCTCAAGTGAGAATTATTTTTTAATTCTTAGTATGAAGAATATGCCCTTACTATATCCGTAATCATAGCTGTAATTAGGATTTGAGGGAGAAGCACATATGATTATCGATGTTTAAGTCCATTAATTAATTAACCTGGAATTAATTATATAATTTCGTTTCCATTTGGCTTTAAAGAAAGCCAAAATCAAACGACATGGACGGAGGGTCGTCTTTTTGCAGGATGATTGAAACAATTTCATTGAATTTCATGTTTTTGATATGATAATGCACTGATACCCATCAGAAAACAAAGTCAATCCTCATAATTAAAGTGCAATTCTGCATGAATGGGTCGAAGAGTTTTGAAGTTTTAATTTTTCCAAAAAAGGAAAATTCCTGTGTTCAACCATACGTAGGATGAGAATAATTTTAATGGCCAAACGAATAAGGTTTCCTTAAATGAAAACGTTTTACTCGAAAAGTTTTAAAAAGTCGAAATACCTACCCTTATGCTTTAAAAATATTAATATATTCTAAAAAATAATAATATTAATAGTAAAATAAAATTTAATATAAAATAATAATAAATTTTTTAAAAAATATAAAAATAAAATAAAAAATTTTAAAAAACAATCATCTATGAATAACAACTTTGTTAAACACAGTAGTCATCATTAATCTAACTAAGTAATCATAAACGATCACTTGATTTTGACTATCTCGATAGAGAAGGTGGTTAAATCTGACCATTAAAATCTGACCAGATCCTGTGAGTGTGGTCAAATCTAGTGACTTATGCCATGAAAGAAGGTTGAAAATGATTGACAACAATGATTGCTTTTTAAAATTTTTTATTAATTTTTTAAAATTTGTTATTAATTTTAATTTATTATTATTCTTTTAATATTATTATTCTTTTTAATTATTTTTATAAAATTAATTTTATTATTTTTAAAATTTGTATTCAAAAAAATACTCATTTGATTTTTGTCAATAAATGAATATTTAACTTTTTAAAACTTCTTGAATAGAATTTTATTTAAAAAAGCTTTGTGTGGGAGCCTTTTGGCCTAATTCTTATACCAAATGTTCAAAAGGGGTCTCAAGTACCCCTGAAAGGTTAAGCTTTTTCAATAGGGGAAGAAGTATTTATACAATTAGTAAGACGACCGTAGGACATATTTCCACCCAAGATTTTCTGTAAAGTTAAAAGTCTACGTTCTAATTTATAAAAACTTAAATATTTATTTATTAATTAAAATCAATAATTAAATATTAATAGCCAAAAATATATTTTTATTTTTTCGATAAAAAGAATTCTAAAAATAATAAAATAAATTTTATAAAAATAAAATAATATTAAAATAAATTATAAAAATATTTAAAAAATATAAAATAAAATACAAAAATCACTAGCCATTTTTTGTCATGATTTGGCCATCTCCAAAAAAAAAAAAAAAGAAAGTGGTCGGATTTGATTGGCTTCCTCAAACAGAATTGTTAGACTGAGAGATCATTTCTAGTTTTTTAATTTGATTATTAGTCGTCATCACCGTCGGTGATAGTGGCCTTTTTTTTATTATTTTTAATTTTAATTTTTTTATATTTATTAAAATTTTTTGAAATTTTTATATTTTTATTTAAATATTAAATATATTTTTATTTTATTTTTTTTATGAGAGTAATTTAGTTATTTTATCAAAAATGTAAAAAAAAAAAGTGGATAAGAAATAATTGATTTATGAATATTTGAATTTTTAAAAGTTTGATGGTAAAATTTTGTCCTTTAAAGGATCTTAGGTGGGAATAAGTCCTTTTGTCTTAATAAATAAGATTAACTTAATTTATTATTAATTAATAGATAATTGTTGCCTCTAAACTAAATTATCCAACTTTAGCAGCTAACATTTTATGCTTCGTAACTAATAAAGATTGAAGAAAGGAGTACGAATATTAATATACATGTGCGAGCATGTTAACAGCGGTGGACCAAACAAAAAGATATAGGGGCTTAAGATTGAGCAAAAACAAATTATATAATTGATAGTTTACATGCATACATATAATATATACATATAACATTAGGGGCGAATACGAATCAATTTGAATCCGAATACCTTCTAACTTGAGTCTTATCGAATCAAAATTAATAATAACTTAAATTTGATATGAATAAAAATAATTCGGTTTAAAAATTATAGTTTAGATTAATGATTCGAATTTATGATTAATTGATAAAATAACATCATTTTAATAGTTATTTAACATAATTCAAATCGAATTGTAAGTCAAGTATAATCATAATCATACCATCTAATTCATAAATTTGATTAAATCAAACTCCATATTAACTTAGTTTTGAAAATGAACAGACCCTTCTAACTAAAATTTAACTTAAGTTTAAATTAAATGAATTTAAATCAAATCTTACTAAATTAATTCAATTTTCGAAATTGAATCAATTTGATTCACATACAACCCCAAACAGAATTAAAAATGTTTCAAAGTCAAGGGGGTCGACTAACTCTCTTGATCCCACTTGTGTTTACCCCTACATGTTTACATGGCGTGAAGATGTGTAATTAGAGTTAGATTTAATATAGTACGAGATTAAATAATATTTAACTTGAAATTGCTGGATTGGGTATGAATTGCATTTGAAAATAAATTTATTTTAGATTTAATATGAACTTACTTAAATACAAATATTCGAATCAGTTCAAATTCAACTCATTTTATGAAAATAAGCTTAATCTTAACTTTAAAATTGACTCCGAAATCAAATTTGAATTCAAGTATCTTAAATCAAATCCCTATACAGGCACAACATATTCCCTGTAAAAAAGATATCCAATTGATTAGACTATCTTTTTATACAGCAACAGAATCAAATCTAAAAGGCTTAAACATGAATTAACATGCTAAAAGCTTGATTTAGATATTTAATCGAATATTAATGTAATATTATATTTATTGATCACTTTCTTAGTATATTACTCCAAAAATTATATTAAAGGAGGGACAAAGTTTTTCTGTTTGACTGGAATTTACTAAGATCTGAAAAAATTACTTATAAGGCCCTGTTCTCTGCGCAACTTAAAATGATCTTCCTTCAAATGCATCGGCATTATCGACAGTGACCTTTTTTTATTTTAAAAGTTTTTGGACTCAAATGCCCTTAACAACCAAACCTTGGTGTTGATTTGCCAGCCGAAATTTGTCCTTCATGATTTTTTGTATTCAATCATTGAATTGCCCAAAGAAAATAGAGATAATATTATAACATATTTTTAGGTCCAAATGAAGTAATTTTCTCAATTAAAGAAAAAAATGCATATGAAAATGGGTTGCTTTAAATTTTAGTTTTTAAAAGGGGTTGATTAGTAATTTTAAGTTGGAAGGGTAATTTGGGAAATGTGACTGGAAATTTCCCTTAAAAGACTTGCATTTCCAGTCTCTTTCCCTGTCACGATTGAAAAAGATTTCTGTTGCATTACAGATTACTGTATATTTTTGTCGTCTCTTCTCATCTTCCCCGTCCTGGCAGTAAGAAAAGAGAAGGCCAGCGTCAACAAGTTTAGATTGAGAAACATAACATAATTAATCACAATTAATTAAGATTAATCATATATTAATTCAATATAAGCTTGACTCTATATATATATATATATATTATTTGCTTAATTTCTGTCCCATCTGCAACCGTTTGTCCATTATTTTCAATGCTATGCCTTTCTATCTTCATCGCATGGTTTGTTTTATGTGATGCTTAGTCACCACACACTCTACCTTATTCACGCGAAGATCCTTCCTTTGCAGGCTTGCTTTTCGAAATCTCTCTCATTTTCTCTTTGATTTCCGCACGCCTCCTTCATCACGTTAACATTCTTGCAGTTGTTATAAATATCTTCGTTTATCTTCTCTGTTCTTCATGTAACTGCAATCTTCAATCAAATATCTTGTTTCCCACTTCTTTAATTGTCTGTCTTTGTGCTCAAAGCTCTCTCTTTTGTATAATGTAATCTTGGTTTCAACTCTTCTTGTTCGTTGGTCAATGCCCATTTCCTTCAAACCGATTTTCATGTCTTCTCGTTAATCTTGCTGTGTGGTGTCCGGATTCTTTGAGTTTTATATTGAGTTTTGTTGAAGATCATTTGCTTAAATCCTGTTTGTGATCATGGGGTTTCGTTAATTTGGAAGTTTTTGTGCTTATAGTTTAGAAGTTCTCTACTTTGACTTGTGCTTTACCTCAATTTTAAGTCAGTTTGTATTGTTTTATCATGTAAGTTTTCTTATATTGCAATTTGTTTTTGTTGATGCTCCTTTTGGCGGGATTCAGTTGATGAGTAAGTAGAAGACAGTTAGTGATGGATCTTATTTCTGTTAAAGTTAGTCGTTAGTGGAATTTCTGAGGTTATGGATAGCAGCTGTTCATCCCGCTAACTTTGACTTTCTCTCTTCATTATGGATTTTGTTCGCTAATATCTTTGATTTTCATATATGGAATCTAAGTAATTGTAAAATTGATTGCCAACTTATTCTTTTGTTCTTATAGCAATATACTGGTATCATTCATTTTAGATTACACGAAATGTAAGTTTTTTTAAAAAATAATTGAATTTCTTAATTATGCACCCAAAAATGGTGAATTCGCATTCTTATTCTGAAATTTTATATGAGGATGGAAACAGTTGTCTTTTTGCCCGTAGGCCCTTGTACTTTTCTTTGGTTATGCAAGTTTAGTTGCTAGATTGGCCTCTCGAGTCACTTAAATCTGTGTTTAATCCTTGTGTTTTGAATTTCATCAAATTTGGTTTTCCTTTAAACAAATTGTAGAGGGTGCAAAAACCTCAATTCTGTCATATTTGTCAAAAAAATTGAATTATCATGGAAGAAACTTTTGTTCCCTTCCGTGGAATTAAAAATGATCTCAAAGGAAGGATTGTATGCTATAAGCAGGATTGGACTGGTGGTTTTCGTGCTGGTTTCAGGTTTGTGACTTCATGATTGACTTGAGAGAACAAAATATTTTTCATAGATTATTTCCTTCTGATTATGACCTGCATTTCTGTTTCAATGTACACAGCTGAAAATGATTTGAAGTATTAGTATGTTCTAAGCATATATGTTTTCTGTTATTTAGGATCCTAGCTCCGACAACATACATATTCTTTGCTTCTGCTATTCCAGTTATATCTTTTGGGGAGCAGCTTGAAAGAAATACAAGTAGGACCATATTTAATGCAGATTACCTCATCTTTTTCGGCACTTTGAATTGTCATTTGCTGAGACATTCTTTGGTTATATGTTACAGATGGAAGTTTGACTGCAGTCCAAACCCTTGCATCAACAGCTCTCTGTGGTATTATCCACTCATTTCTTGGAGGACAGCCACTACTCATACTTGGAGTGGCTGAGCCAACCGTGTTGATGTACACATTTATGTTTAACTTTGCCAAGGAACGCAAAGATTTGGGTCAGAAACTATTCTTGGCCTGGACTGGATGGTATCAACACTCTGCATCATTAAATGGTACACCCTGTTTGATTTCCTGGTGACACTTAAATATTATGTATTCTGTTGGTTTTCAGGGTCTGCGTTTGGACGGCTCTACTGCTCTTCTTGCTGAGCATTTTAGGTGCATGCTCCATAATTAATCGATTTACACGTATTGCTGGTGAATTGTTTGGTCTGCTGATTGCAATGCTTTTCATCCAGCAAGCCATAAGGGTGAGTATCATACATGGACTTATTTTATTAAACTATTGACCAGCTAGAGCTTAAGGAGGTTGGAATATTCCTGAAAATGCTTCATTTGCATTTCTAGAGTAATTTTAGTTTCTAGCATAAATTTTAAATAGTGGTAATTCTAGAATCTGACAGTTTTTATCTAAAACAGCCCTTCATGGACACAATTCTATGCTGTAGAAACTCTAATTTCTCAGTAATTTGAACTAATGAACTTAATTCTACAGGGAGTTGTGGAGGAATTTGGCATTCCGCAGAGAGAAAACCCTAATCAGACTGCTCTTCAACCCTCTTGGCGATTTGGCAATGGAATGTTTGCATTGGTTCTGTCCTTTGGCCTTCTTTTGACAGCGCTAAGGAGTCGTAAAGCTAGATCATGGCGCTATGGTTCAGGTAAACTGTCACTCTTTCAATTTCATCACATATGCATTGTAGATTCTACCTAACAAATCAGTAAATCTCATTCTTGTGATAATGCAGTTGTTTTTGAAGTCTAGCATATCTCATTCTTAAGCAATTCCTGTTGAACTTACAGTTCTGTACACTTATCAGTTCTGTTCCTCTTGAACTTTACTGTTTGTTGAATGGGATTTCAAATCTCTAGGTTGGCTGAGAGGATTTATAGCAGACTATGGGGTTCCTCTTATGGTGCTTGTATGGACTGGTATATCATACATACCCACAAACGATGTTCCAAGAGGGATTCCGAGGCGACTTTTCAGTCCAAATCCATGGTCTGCTGGTGCTTACTCAAATTGGACAGTTATCAAGGTGACCCTACAACACAAACTCCTCAATGAATGAACATTATGTTGGCGCCTGCTTGAAACAGTGTTAAATTTTTGCTCTGTCTCATCCTCAGTCATGCAAGAAACTGATGCTTATTTAGATTACAGGAAATGGTGGATGTGCCTCCTTTATATATAATTGGAGCATTTATTCCTGCAACTATGATTGCTGTTCTTTACTACTTTGATCACAGTGTTGCATCTCAACTTGCTCAACAAGAGGAGTTCAATCTGAAGAAACCATCTTCATACCATTATGACCTTCTTCTTTTGGGTTTCTTGGTGAGCTGTTGTCATGGCTGATTTTTTTATCTCATGAACTTAATAAAATTCAAAGCACACAATTAAATAATCCATTATCATGGAAATTTATTTTAAAATGTTTTCTTACCAGGTAATTTTATGCGGTCTTCTTGGCATTCCCCCTTCAAATGGTGTGATTCCTCAATCCCCCATGCATACAAAAAGCTTAGCTACCCTGAAACATCAGGTCATTTCTCATTTACTGGTTCTTAAACTTACATATAAATATCCAACAATCAATTTATCTATTTTGTATTTCTTTAAGTATGCATTCTTGCAGAGTAATATGATATATATCTTTATTTATATTATAACTGTTATCCAAATTTTGCTTCTCTTTGTGACAGCTTTTAAGGAATAAGCTTGTATCAACAGCTCGGAAAAGTATACAGAAAAATTCAAACCTGAGTCAACTATACAGGAACATGCAAGAAGCATACAATGAAATGCAGACTCCTCTTGTCTGTCAACGTCCATCTGCTCTGGTATATTTATTTGCATTTTTCTTTTGGATTGATGTACTTTCTTTCCTTCACTGCTCTAACATTTAATTTCAAACAGGGACTGAAAGAGCTGAAAGAATCCACAATCCAATTGGCCTCAACTTCTGGGTACATTGATGCCCCTGTTGATCAAACCGTTTTTGATGTGGATAAGGATATTGATGACCTTTTGCCTGTTGAAGTCAAGGAACAACGTCTCAGCAATCTACTTCAGTCAATTATGGTTGGTGGTTGTGTTGCTGCCATGCCTCTCCTGAAGAAGATCCCAACTTCTGTTCTTTGGGGCTACTTTGCCTTCATGGCCATTGAAAGCTTGCCCGGTAATCAATGCTGGGAGAGGATATTGTTGCTTTTCACTGCACCAAGTAGAAGATACAAGTAAGTGTATCTTGATATACACAGCTATAAGTTGCATTATACGGTGGGTCCTAAGATATAATATCTATCATACTTTACAAATCTATCTTCGTCAAAAATTCTATTTTCCACTTGTTCAGTACTGTGGCGGGAGTTATAATATCATGTATATGCAGCTTGCATTTTCCCAATTGATGCTTATGATGATTGAATAATCTTAAAAGTAACTGCATCATTTATTCAAGTTGTGAACATAATTGCTACCAAAATTATCGGGAGAGTTACTTGGTTATCATTATCATTTTTATAAAAATAGACCTCTAATTCCCAGTTTTGACTTTCAGGGTGTTGGAGGACAATCATGCAACATTTATTGAAACTGTCCCCTTCAAAACAATTGCCATCTTCACAATTTTCCAGGTGGTATATTTGCTTGCATGCTTTGGCATAACATGGGTCCCCATAGCTGGGGTACTTTTCCCACTGTTGATCATGCTTCTTGTTCCAGTGCGACAATATTTGCTCCCTAAGTTTTTCAAGTCAGCCCATCTTCAAGACTTGGATGCTGCAGCATATGAGGAAGCTCCTGCAGTTGCTTATAACATGACATTTGAAGTAAGTTGTCCAAATGCTTTGTTAGTTTCATGTAAGCTTAATAGCAAATCTGGTTGGAACTTCAAACATTATCGGTTTTGCTAACTTCTTTTTGTAAAAAAATAAATAAATAAATTAAACAAAAGAAAAAGAAGAAAGGGATATGTGATGCACCTGCCTTCTGCTTTATCTATAATGAATATCGGACTTAGAAAGTACTAGCAAGTCAATGTATAGTAATTAGTGTCAGGTACATGTATAATTTTGCATTCATGTTTTTTCTGGGGGGATGCACATTGGCAAAAATTGGTGTTATCCTGAGGTAAATCATAGTTTGATTTAATGATTATTCATCTTTGTGGGTTAATTTTAGATGTTTGAAAATGTAGGATTTTGAGTCTAAGATTATGGGGCTGCTATGGCCAGGCCAATATAATTTTATAACCCTACTTTTTTTTTTTAATGGTTTTTGTAATTCACAGGATCAAACTCGGACTAGGCCTACTGACATTGACAGCGGGGAAATTCTAGATGAAATTGTTACAAGAAGCCGTGGTGAGATCCGCCGTGTACAGAGTCCAAAAATTACCAGTTCATCTGCAACTCCACTTCAGAATATAAACCCCTCGCACAGCCCACGGGTGTCAGAGAGCACATATAGCCCCCGTGTCAGAGAATTGAGGGGGGAAAGGAGTGCTGGTTTGAGTGGACAAGGAAATGAAATTAGGCATTCACCCAGTCCTCGGCCATCCGGTCTTGGAAAAAACAGTCATGGTTCACCTCCAGTCTAAAGTCATAAATGCAAAACCTGGGTGTGTTTAAAAGTCAATGGTGCTCGAGAGGTCTTGTGTTTGAGTCATGTAACTAAGTTTTAGGTGTGTCTTTTTCTAAGTTTTAGGTGTGTTTTTCTTCCTCTTTTAATCTTACATGTCCTCCTGTGACAATTCTTCTTTTATTTCTAAATAAACTGGGTAGAGGACATATTTATGGAATTAAAAATGCTTTATTAGACTAGCCTTATCTGATTTTCATCAGAAACATTAAATCAATTGCATACAATCCCCTTAATCTATTCTGATAAAACTGAGTAAAAGAAACTGACCCACAAGAACACAATTCCTTGTTTGTACTGTGAAAGCACCTTTAGTTGGTGTTAAAGGTAAGAAATTTACAGCTCAGACAAACCTTTTCCAGCTTCGTCCACTTCACTGGTCAGAGAGACAATGTTTCTGAATTGCACTCTTGAAGAATGTATGTAAAACCCTGGCATAAGATTGAAAACTTAAACTAGCATCATGTGAAAGGTGAGTGGACAGGGCATTGGGTATCAACTAATGTCATAATGTGCTTCTGCTTTGTTTCCTTTTCCTGCAACATAACGTCATAGACAATGTAAAATCTGTAGGACTGAGTTCAAGTGGGTTTGTGAAACTGATGAGTGTACGGCGCCAACGTGTGTCATTTTACAGTAGGGGGAAAGGAAAAGAGAATAGCAGAGTCTTTCTTTTCAACTTCCTCTCTCTTATCAAGATGCACTATTTTTCCCGGAAAATTATCCCTCTCAAACCTGTAGTTGTTTGGACAATGTTGATCATGATTATGTCTCTGAGGCTTCCAATCTCCACATATTGTAAAGGAATCACTCCAGTTTACGTCTCGTCTGCTGGGACTGACGAATTATAATGGTACAGAATTCTATTCCTTTGAGTCAGCTTAATGTCCAGTTTCTGACTTCTAATTTTATTTCACCCTGAATTTAATCCTTCTTAGTAATAGATCTTCGTTCATTCTTTAACTTATCAACTCCAGGGAGACAGCGTACTCTTAAACGAAGAATTTTCAGTTTAGCCATGGCTGATGCTGCCTTACTCTTCTTCTTAACCATTTTTTAAGATTAGTATAGTGATGTTGTGATATATAATATATCTGTAACTTGATCCTCATATCATTATATTTTTTCTCTTCACCTAATTTTTGGATTTTCTAGCTTTTTTAAGTTTCACAAATCCTTTTGAGACTCCACTATGATATCAGTGCTCAATCTTATCTGCACTAACAGGATCCAGGACCTAAAGGTACAAGAAAGGGTGATAAACTGGATATGAGAACGACTAGCTTGGACTCACTTAGCAGGCATGCCCATTTCTGCGTCACACAAGCTAGTGCTAAGCATACAATATATTCCACTATCTCTATTTTACAGGTAGCAGAGACCCCTTCAGTGTCCCACTTAGGGCCCGGGCTCTTGGAAAGAAACTCGATTGTAATCATAAACCCGGATATTTTGTTTACATTTAGTTTTTGTACTTAAATTGATGTGACTATGTGAACGCAGAGGAGAACACTTCTAATTTTAACGGATTCCATCTCTCTCCACTTGCATAGGCACTTCCAGTCGTAGACAAAAGAATTCTCCATTCAAGAAAGAATAATTCACACTAGTTTTGATAATATCAGTTTTCCTCTGGCTCATGGCTCGCATAATTAGGTTGAAAGGGATAGCCACCACCTACAGCACCAGGAAACAATCTTGTGCAACAATTGCAGGGTATGAATATCATTGGCTAACAAATGGGCAGTCTTACATTACTGTTTCGGTAATAAACAGTGTGATGATTTGGCACTTGCTTTCCACGTCATAGAAATTGGGTTAAATGGTAATTGCTTGTACTCTGCCCTAAACTCACCGTTTTGATTATTTGAGCTGGAAAATCCATCTTGAAATATCTGGAAGCAGGCCGTTACGCGTACGATTCTGCAAGGATGCGCACAAGAGGAAAAGCTGCAGCTCAGGATCACTCCAAATCAATTGGAGTCGGGAGAATAAGACCAGCTGGGACAAGGGTGAGGATGAGAATATGTATTAGGGGGCAGTGTTGGGTAATTTTTCTTAACTGGGAATACTCTGTAAAAGGGGGATTTTAGAGAGTGATTGTGAGAGATATTAGAGAGGAAGAAAGGCTCTGTAATATTGAAAAACAATTGCTGGAAATGAAATCTGTGCTTTTGCTTTGGAGAGTGGATGTAGGTTTGCTACATTAGCAAACTGAACCACTATAAATCTGCTGTCTCTCCTTTTCACGCCAGTAGCTGCTTGTGTGTTTGCTATATATTTCTTTCATTTGTTGTTTCTGTTGGTGTGTTAATAGCTTTCTGATTTCTTCAAACAGAGTAAAAAATATTCTCGAATCTTGCATCTAAATCCCAATCTCGATTTGTTATATATTATTCAAGAATCCAATTCAACGATAATGGTTAATGGAACCTTAAATGTTATGTATGACCACTCCAGAGCACAGTTAAAAGGCTTAAGAGCTTTAATGTGAAGTCTCTGAAGAGGCATTTTGTATGCTACTGGGATCAGGGCCACAGCAATTTAATCTTCCCATGCCAAATTGGACTCGGACTGGCAGGGAAATAGATCATTCGGTTGAGTTTCTTGCATCACTTGTTTTGACAAGCACTAATTCTATCAGGCTTAGAATCCAATGCCTTAAAAGCATGTTGACTGATCAACATATCTTGCTAGTTCAGAAATAGCATGCTGACTGATCAACATATCTTGCAAGTTCAGAAAAGAAATTTCTTCATTGGTTATTCAGATGTCTTGCCCAAGGATGATCATGTGGTCTTGCAGTTGTTACACCTAGTTTAAAATCAATTTCAATTTTTTGCGATCGAGCATGCCGAAGAAAGGCAAGTTGGTGGAGGCAAGTGTAATGTACCGAACGTTGCGTTTAGCTCAGCTCAGCAACAATGACAAGATGGCGCCATACAGCATCCTTGTGTTGTGTTGTGTTGTAACCCATTTCTTCTCAAGATCTAGGCTCTACAGTCTATAGAGTAAATTAGACTTGGGAACCTGAATTCCAATATGCAAGCTCTATAGTCTATTGAGTCAATCAGACTTGTGTTGTGTTGTGTTATTTGGAGATTCAAGAACATGGCAGTCTTTCTCAGGTCGTTGGGGTGCATCTCTTGCTGACACTTTCTCTCGCAAGGTTCTTACATTTAGTCAACCTTAATTTATCACTGCTCTCTCCTTCATTAGCTGTTTCTAAACAGACCCAGTATTTATTTTCTAGTTTCTTGGAGGCCAATCAACTAATTCCCACTCAAGGTTTCCTTAGATCACAACGTGTTTTTTATCAAATTTTTAAAAATTAAATACTCACTTTTATTCTTTGAAAAGAATAAAATATTTTTCATAAAAATAAATAATATTAATATTAAAATAAAATTTAATATAAAATAATATTAAATTAATAATAAAAATTAATAAAATTTTAACTAATAATATAAAAAATTTAAAAAGTAGTTATCATCGTCAATAACGTCGTTAACGATAGTGTCCACCGTTAATATAATCAGATAATAAAAAACGATCACTTAATGGTCGAATTTGACTATAAAAAATTGGACGAAGATAACTAAATTTGACAGTTTCTACTATCAGAGAAAACTAAAAATAATGAATATATTTGAAACCTGTCATTTTCGACTATTTTAAATAGTAGAAGTGGTCAAGTCAGATTTTTGATGGTCAGATCTAGTTATCTCTATTTTCGAAACGATCAGATCCAACTGTCAATAAAAACATGTGGTCAAAAGATTAACGATAATCACTACCGTTATTGATATTGTTAATGGTGGTAGTCGCTATTTTAAATTTTTATTTTATTTTTAAAATTTTTATTATTATTTTATATTATAATTATTTTTACAAAATTTATTTTTTAATTTTATTTAAAAAAAAACTCCCTTGATTTTGGTCAATAAATCGGTAATTGGCATTTCAAACTTCTTGGACAAGATTTTATCATTCAGGATTTTAGAAAACCTTGTGTGGGCATACGTCGTTCGGCGTTTCTTCAATTGGATTTTTTTAGTTTTTCATTTGTGTAGGCTGATGTGTTAGTTCGTGGCTATGGTGGTTACAACACTAGATGGGCATTGTTCTTGTTACATCCCACCTTCCCTCCGGTAATTCATTATTCTTTTTGTATTCACTCTCAAATGGATTTGGTTTGTTGGAGGCACTCGTTGTTTCAGTGGGCAAATTTCCCTGGCAGTCACCACAATTTTCTTCGGAGCTAATGATGCAGCCCTTCTTGGGAGAACGAGTGAAAGGCAGCATGTTCCTGTGGAAGAGTACAAGAACAATCTCTTAAGAATTGCTCAGCATTTGAAGGTCTCCAACTCTTGTCTGTATTGAATTGTATATTTAATATCTTCTGATACAATAGTGCATTTTATGATTGATGCATATGAGCTGACACTTTAGCTGTGTGTATCATTTTGTATGGTGATTCTCTTTGCAGGAATGCTCCCCCATCACCAATCGATGAGGCAGCACGTATAGAATATGGACAGTTTCAAACTGTTGCTTCTACTGTTCTTGCCGAATTAAAGCTTTTCTATTTAAACAACAGGAACTGCATAATTAAGGCTGACTGCAAATACCTACTGTTACTCTGACCTTTCTTCCTCATTAATTTATATTAAAATTAACATTAAATTTACTTTTATTGTCCTTCTAAAGTTGACATCAATGTGATAGAGTGAAGTAAATTTGATCCTTTCAGTTATAATTTTCCTATTTTAATATCTAGAGTAATTTTTTTTTTCCAGGTCCTAAAATGATAAAAAGAAAAGAAATACAAGCCTAACATATGTAATAAATGCATTCTCTTGCAGCTCACATATTAAGGAACACAGAGTGACAGTTTCAAAATGCTCAACAATTTTCTTCAATGCTGCTGCATGCTCTCATCTCATGGAGCTTGAAACTGATACTAACCTAAAACAAAATCATGCTGCACCTCCACTATTCTTCTTCTCCCATGAAAATTACAGTAAACCCTACATAAAATCTGAGATTCTTTTTGATGAAGGATCTTACCTTCAAGATTTTCATCATCTTAACCATCACTTTCATGCTAATGGGTGTTCCTCAAATCCTATGTTTGGAGTCCACACTCCATGTTTCAACTCTTTGGATGTCTCTGCACATGCTTACTCATCGTTAAACTTCGATATTAGTGACTGTAAGCCGTTTGCTGATAACCACCATCAAGTTATGAATCCCCTGGTTGATATTACGGCATCCAATCGGAGCTACATGCCATCAAGTTTTCAAGAAATAGAGCCTGTGAATTTTGTAGTCGCAGATGAAGTCTCATGCGTGAGTGCAGATACTATAACTGGCTACTACAGAAGAGTTGGCATGAATAAGAATAACAAGCCATATCTTCTGACAAGGACACGGAAAGTCGGGAAGAAGAAGAACGATGTAGTGAAGGGTCAATGGACAATTGGTGAAGATAGGTAAAAGAGTTTCAGTTTCATAATATTTATGCATGTTTGTCTTGAATCTTAATTTCTTCTAATTTTGGTTTATGGTCGTGTACTGATGCACCTTTGTAGGCTCTTAATTAGACTGGTCGAACAGCATGGCATGAAAAAATGGTCTCATATTGCGCAGATGTTGCATGGGAGAATAGGGAAGCAGTGTCGAGAGAGATGGCACAACCATCTGCGGCCTGACATCAAGGTTTCTTTCTTCCGTCTTTTTTAGACATCCCGAATAATGTCCATTGATATTGCATATCTTCTTTTTAATTCATTGACATTTATCTTGTGTTTGCATACAGAAGGATAGTTGGAGCGAAGAAGAGGATAGGGCACTGATAGAGGCGCATGCAGAGATAGGCAACAAATGGGCAGAAATCGCAAAGAGGTTGCCTGGAAGAACTGAAAATTCTATCAAAAACCATTGGAACGCAACAAAGAGAAGGCAATTCTCTAAGAGAAAATGCCGATCAAAAAACCAGAGAGCCTCACTTCTGCAGGATTATATTAAGACCTTGAATTTAACTACAACCTCCACCAAAATTCGGACAAAAGCTTCCTCCAGTATTAATAACAAAGCCAATTTGGTATCGGACCAGACACCTGATTATGATGATGACTTCTACCCGAGTGATCACTTTGTCCCTGATTTTGAATTTAATGAAGTCCCGGACTTCGATTTTGTTGATGATAAGCTATTTGAAGATACCTGTAGCATTGATTCTCTTATTGAGCAGATGCCTTGCGGTCCTGTTGTTGGTCATGATGAAGAGAAAAGCTTTGAAATGGAGTTGCCACCGTTAGATGTGAAATCTCAAGTGAAGGACATGGATTTGGTGGAGATGATTGCTCAAGCCTGCGAAACCAGTACACAGATAACGGACACCTTTGGTCATACAAAAGCCCAACATCGGTAATTTAAAACATTTTAATTTCTTGGATATTATTTAGTGATCAAAAGTGGATAAGAGAAAATTAATAACAATCACTGCATCACAAGTACGGGGCTATGAACAATTGTATTACGCAAATTTAATTAATGGATTTTTCTATGCTGTTTACGTCCCACCGCTAAGAGATCAGGAAATAGCGAACGCCGCCCTACTTTCGAAAAACATGGCTCCTTAGATCTGAAGCTTAATCAGCCCACTTTGACAAAAGTTCATTGGAGACTAATCTAATTATGCCCATAACCATAAACCGGATCTTAACTAAATATGCATTGCTAAGCCTGATAAGGTAAAAATAAATCCATGAAAATTCAACTCCAGATTGAGCATTTTTTTAGATCCACAACATTAACCAAAGGAATCCTGATGAAGCTAAAACTAGAAAGATTAAGATACAAAATGTGTTCAGAGCAGTCCTCATTCACTCCCGTTATAACTGTTGGCAGAGTACAGAAAGAATATGTCTACCAAATGAAGAAATGGGGGGCCAAAATGGAAGATTGCAAACCAAAATGGCTAACTAAGATCCTGTCCTCAACTACAAACATGTTTTTAAATTAATGACAGATAAATTTCATCAGCTACCCAACCAATTCACCATCAAAATTTTCACCCGCAGAATTTCAAGCAGTCTTTGGCTTTGCCTTAATACGCTTCACCCTTGAATACAAGAAAACTCCAGCAAGAGCAATCCCAGTGCCTGAATCAAATTTACGAAAATTAATTTCAGTAACTCAAAAGAGACTGTATATTAGAATTGACAAGGACCAGGGAAAAATATAAGTAAAATTCAAATATGACTAATTTACCAAAAGCATTGATTGGCGAAACAGGTGTTTTGAAGACAATAACAGAGCTGACAATGACCACCACCCGTTTCACACAGTTGCCAACAGAATGGGTAACAGGGGATACCCTCTGTAATATCATATACGAAACCTGCAAAGTTCAATCAGATTTTTCAGAAAATAATTGTAGTGTATGTGTTAAAATGTGCAATTGAAAGAAGCCAAAGCTCTCAGCATTCATGAACAAGCCCTGCTATCCCTTGACACATCTTCGTCTCTCATTGATGCACAAATTCATATGCAAAAGGTTCAATTTAAAAGGAGGCTTCAACTTTCATTTAATACAAAGCTATAGTTTAAGAACTTACAAATTATGATACTAAAAAAACTAAATACTGACGTCGAAGGTATCCTCAATTAATGCTCACAAAATCAAAAATTTAAATGAGCAACCCAAACCAACATATATGTGGAACACATAAAAAGGTATCCATATAGAACGCCCTCAAGTGACTATTGTGCATACAACAATATAATCCAAATTAAATCCAAAAAACATGGCTATTTTCGATGAGATCTAGCAAACATAATACTACAATAAAAAAGCAATTAAATCCCCATAAGAAGAAATTCTTCTCAACTCTATGTCAATTTTGTAATGCCGAGATATATAATTACCTAATAACTAAACAAAATACTAATTACATAATGTTAATGTGGAACTTAAAATGGAAGACAATAATATAATGACTTCAAGGATCGCCCAAAACAGAAAAAAATTAAGAAGAAAAATGATGCACAGAACTCAAAGAAATAAAAAAATGATCACCTGCTGATAAGCATGGAAACAGAGTGCAGCAAGAAGAGACTTTGTGGCTATAAATTTAACATCCAATCCCTGTCAAACAAGATAACACATAAACAGTAACTTAGATAGATCACATTTCTAGTAAAACAAGAATTCTCATATCTATAGCAAGTTTTGTTACAAGGTGGAAACTTACAGCAGATTGTAGGTATGCAGGGGTAAACTTGACACCTTCCATGAACAGAGCCACAGGAACTACCAGGAGGAAAGACATGATTGTTATTATTGAGAACAGAGTGATGTTGTCCAAAGAATCCTGTAAGTAAAAGAACAACACATTAGGGGATATTCCAAAGAGAATTATACCAAAACACATTCACAATTGCAACTCGCTCAAACTGGTTTAAATAAAGATTCCAAAGTAATGCCCCATGGCCTCCAAAACCAAGCCTACGAAAGATATAAATCCAGACAATGTACATTACCTCTTTACTAACCATAACCTTTTTGCTAAGAACATTACGAGATTGGTTTGCCAAATTGGAAGCCATTGCACTCCAAAAACCAGCCCTTTTCATGAAAAAGAAAAAGAAATGCCATATATCATTGTTGAGAACATTGATTATTATACCAAGATTAGGAATGGAATCATAGTTATAAAATATACTTATAGTGAAAGAACATGCTCTATCATTTTATTTTTTTTTTGTTTTTTGCATCAATATTTACAAATTATAGGAATATGTAGCATATTTTCTTACCAATTAAAAGAGGCCTCTGTGATTGATGCAAGTGCCACTCCACCAACGATTGGCACAAGAGAAGAAACCACCCAGAGAGTAGGAGACTGCAGCATTATGACAAGAGCTAGAGTCAGAAGAGAACAATCAGAAATATGAAAATGTGGATTCATTTTCCCATCATATATCCACACAATTCACAGCAGCAGCATTTCAGTTTCACCATGCAAAAACAAAAACAAGCAACTCAAAGTGAAACAGATCCATACCAATTTAATCTCCATCGATCATATCCAGGTGATTTAAATAAATAACGATAGAGCAAAATTGGGGTAAAAAGGTCATATATACCTCCCCTAGAAACATAGCAGAAAGGACAACAGAGAAAAAAGGCTCCATAGCTTTAATCGTGTGAGTGAACGAAACGGCCACTTTCCCAAGACTCATGTTGGTAAAAAGGTTGCCTAATGTATGCACCACTGCAAGCGGCAATATTACAGCAAGCTGCAAAGAGTACATAGAAAACACCACTCCGGAAATTTAATATTTTTTAAATAATAAAAATAAAAACAATGAAGCAAAAACACCAGAAAACAGACCTGGGTGCCACTAACTTTTGGCCTTTTATAGAGGTTCAAAGTCCACATAAGCAAAACCAACACACTCCCAACAGCAAATTGAATCACTGATACGGTTACTGGGAAGTGGTAAACCTTCAAAACCTGTGAAAATTAATCATAAGTAATTGCTCACTTTCTTTTTTTTTGTAAGTCAGTAATTATTCATTTTAGAAATGCAGTACACGAATCCGCATCCTAACTAATTTCTTAAATCTCAATATTATCAAGAAAATTAAAAATTAACCAAAAAGTTAGAAAAGGAACCTGCTTGTTGTAGATGTTGAAGTAGATATTAAACAGGTACCACAAACCAAACAGCAATCCAAGCTCCAAGATCTTCCACAAGCTACTCGACTTCTGTTCCTCGCCACCAGCACTCTCGGGGACAGCCGTAGCCTTGATTTCAAAATGACTAGTCGTTTCCAGATCGCGCGCGGGAACGGCAGTCCATGGCCTGAACACAGAAGTATTAGAGGAAGAAAAGGACCACGATCGACGCAGAGGGAGCGACGGAGACGGCGAAACGACATTGGTAGAACGGGAGAGCTCCTGCCGTTTGTTAGAGCATAGGATCGGCTCAAATCTACGGCTCCGCGAAACGCTCTTCCTCGGCTTGGGGAGCGAGAGAGAGGGAGAGAGCGAGGTAAAGGCGGCGGCGCTTTGCATTCCCGAGATCTGAAAATTCAAGGCGCCAAAGAAACGGCCAAATAAGGGAAAAGAGAAACTGGGAAATGCTTGCGTGCGTGATTTTATAGAGAGTTGACGTATTGGAGAGTCCGCCTCCCGGCAAGGTAGGTGTAACAGCAAGTGTTACTTTGTACCGTACCAAACCTTTAACAACAAAACTCCTATATATAAAGTACCGCAGATGCTTTTGCATTGCTGATGCAGATTCTGTATTGTGATTTGTCCGGAAAATTCGGATTTCCTTCGAATGGTATCAAACAAAATCATTTATAAGATATTTTTACGAGTAAATTACATTTTACCACCCAATGTTTGGCCCAAACCTTTTACACCCTATGGTAATTTTTATTTTTATGTTTTTTAAATGAGGGGATTTAAATTAGGGGACCAAAATGTAATTAATTAATTAATAGTGGATTATCTTAATCATTGAAAGGGGGGAATGGTCAAGAAGAGTGTACAGAGACGTGATTACAGTCAGCATACAATGTGACCATGAGGGCTCTTTATTATTTTGATTGCAAGCGGCCAATGGGGTGGCGGCGGTGGGTGAGATGTAGAAGAGGAGAAATTGGGACAAAATGGGAATAGAATAAAGTGAAATGAATCAGGTCAAATGGAGTGTGAGGTTTGAGATAAAAGAGATGAACGCTTGATTTTCATGTTTTTGTTTCTTAATAGAGATAACTCCATGCACGCTTCACGTATTTAGTGCTCATATTAACAACATAATTTAAACAAATCTCTTCCCATGGGGCAATCACAATAATGGCAAGTAAGTTCTTGGATACATACACTCTCAACACATGTATACTTGGACACTTGCAGTCTTCATTGCCTTGCAAATAGGGCAAATATCAATAAACCCTTCACAATCTTTACATAAACATAAGTGTCTGCATGGCAAAAGCAAGATTGACACTTCCTGTACCTTACAAGCTCTGCAACTTGTCTGCTTCATTGCTTGGCTTGAATTTCCAGAGCCATCGACAATATTTTTCAGATTAGTATGAGAGGCTGCATCATCGACCTCGCTATCCCCGCAGCCTTCTTTGCTATGCATAGCACCTTGTGCCATTGCCTGATTCAGATTGTTCTTCAGCATATTAATTACAGACTCATTATACTTTGCTCTGTACTGCCATGATTGAACTTCCATACTAGCTTGCTTTATTCTATCCACCAGTTCCTTGTTCTTGTTGTTTATGTTCTCAATTTCAAGCTCCTTTTCGTGTAACTTTCTTCTAACTCCTCTTTCTATGGCACTGAGAAATGAATATGTGTGTCTCTGCTTTAGTTCTGTTACACCCTTCACAATATTCTCTTCCTGTATGAAACACACTGATTAAAAAATTTTGGAGTAAATTTTAGAGATAAAAAAACGGCATCAACTCCATCCAAAAGCAATTGTTACTGATGACACATTAATCAGGTTAAGATAAGTGAATGTGCCGTATCAAATTTCATCATATTTGACAAATTTTTAAAATGTCTAGTTCCCATGCTTTGTCATAAGACTGCATTCATTGTAGAAAACAAGGCAGATATTATCTCTTTTCATATTATTTTTACTATCTCTAGTACACTATCTTACTCACTTGTACTTTCTCCATTTGAAGACTATATGAGAGTAGACGAAAGTAGATAATGATTAAATTAGAAGACAAAAATAAAAGTTTATGGCCACATGTCATATAAGCGAAAGAGACTAAGAGAGTGTATTAAAGATTATCCTCGGCATTTATCTTCCCTAGAAAGGTGATCTTCCTCAGAATGTTGATTACACTAAGATGAGTTCGAATTAGTCATATGATATATTCTTGTTAGTAAACATATTATAAAAGTTCCATTGCCAAATGTAAATGTTAATTCTCTTTAGTCAAATATGAGCATTAAAATTAACCTTCCAAATTTTAAATATTCAAAAGATGTTGGTAGAGTGATAGAAACCTAGCTGGTTACCAGTAGTTATAATAATTGGAATCGGATTCTAACCTGAAGTCTAATGTAATGATCCAATTCTTCCTTTTGACGGTCAATCTCAAACTTAAGATTATCCCCAAGCGATACTAAAGGGATGGAACAAGTCACATTTTCACAGGCAGAAGTAACAGAAGAATTGTGTTCATCTTCCTCGCATGAAAGTCTCAGACCAGTTGAGATAGGGTTTGGATTCAGAACACAAGCAGGCTGACCAGATTCGTCTTGATGAAAGTTATCGTTTAAAGATACACGTTGCTTTTGCTGTCTGGAAATAGATTCCACCTCTCTGCTTCTTTTCAGCTGCTGGTCCAAAGTAGTCACTTGCTCATTTCCCACATAATTTAAGGGACAGACGCTACGATCAACTGTAACAGACAAATTGCAACTTCATTTACCAACTGTGGAACAATAAAGAGAAGGAACAACATACATTGTAATTAACAAAATGAAAGCAACGATAATCAAGGCCAGCATTGTAACAATAACAGCTGGAAAACAACACCAAGTGACTCTGAATGCAAACATTGCAAGAATGAGCAGAAGGATTAGAGGAGTAATACTCCATGGAAAGGGAAAAATTAAGGAAAGTAGAGGCAAGCAGAAAATGAATGTTTCCTCTATACATGCCAATTTCTTAATTAATCATATGATAGCAGAAGGTAGCCAAAATTCTGTAAATTCATGAATTGCTGCATTTCATTTAGCTTCTTCAGGCCATGCTGATAAAGATGCACCGAAGTGAAATGAGAATGCCTCACCCATTACTCCTAGTGAGACACCACTATGAGTAAGAAGAAAATATTCAAAAACTTGGCATCAAATTTTAAACTTGTTCAATGTCCACCACTCAACACCCATTACACGATTTAGGATTCACAAAGTTAACCATTGGACTTCATATTCTAGTCATACTCATTGCCCTCCCCAATTTAAAATTTCTCAAAGATCTGAAACTAGATTATCAAAGATTCAAAATTGTATTCAAACTTCCAAGTTCATCAAGTACAAAAAATTTGAGTCTATGGGTTGGGTAGCTACAGATATCAGGATAAACCAAAAAAGAAAAATTTCACACCTGGTTTAGAACTATGAATATCCAATCAATAAATTCATTGTTAAAGGATGCATAATAAGCTTTACACAGATTGATGAAAAAAATTACAGTTTTGAGCCATAAATGGTAATGAAAACTCACCATCTCCAAATAACTGAAGCTGGGGTAATGCATTAGCATTATACTGGAACCGGTTTTCCCCAACAAAAACAGGAAGCATCGGATTGCTACTATCGCCTCCAAACATCGTTCCTAGCAATACCCCACACAAAAATATATATATATATCATCATTCTATCTTCATCCTTTCATATAATATCATCAAATCAAAGGATCTTTGAGGGATCGAGTACCTGGTATTGACGGATATTAAAGGATAGAGCGATCGGAAAACGCCAAACAACAGAAGAAAAAGAAGAAATGGCTAAGCAGAAAGACAAAGAAACACCATGGGGTATTATTGTTAATGAAGCAAAGGTATCGGTTTTATTGTCCTTGAGAAGGGTGATATTGATAATGGTGCTGTAAAGGGAAAAGGGTTTCGAGTGGTTAAGAAGAGAAGCCATGATTCCATTTGTACCATCACTTCTTCTTGTTGGTGGTGTAGTTGTTGATTTTTATTGTTGTTGTTCTCTTGCTTTCACCTCCTCGATTTCTGTTTCTTTTTCTTTGCTACCAGTAATTAATTTTTTTTTTCCTTGGCATAATCTTAACCTTTCCTGGTTTTAGCTATGGACTCTGATTGATTGAACTCGTCAGATTGGTTAAAATTAAATTAAATTTGTCAAAGGGGATTAAAATTAGATTAGTAAAATCTGTTTGATGGGTTGTAAGTAGAATGATTGGATGAGAAAGAAAGAACGTAAATTTTTAAAAGAGACTGGATTTGGTTGATTCGATGCCATTGCCATTTTCTTGTATTCTTTTGCTTTTCTTATATTGGAAGTTGTTTCAAGGCATCGTCCTATGATAATAACTAAACTTTTATTTTTGCAACATTTTTCTTCTTGCTAGAGATCAATAATAATTAATCAAATCATAATTTATGTTAATTAACTTGGTATAGCCAAAATCTTGATCCCAAATGTAACAACATACTGTTCAAAGTTGAACCAATTTGGATTGAGAAGTAAGCATGAGTTAGAAAGGTTTGTCGTTTGTTTGGTTAGGAATGAAGGGAAGTTGGTTTTGGATTACTGAAACTCTAACCAACAGGAAGATTTCCAATTACTTCTGAACTGAATGGAGTGAATAGGATGCTTCTTGGGAAAATGGAAAGTGTCAGAAATGAAGAAGAGATTGCATGTCAAGGGATGGGGTGGGTGGGGGAGACTCACCAATCAAAGAATAAAAGGGTGTGGGAGAAGGAGGATGAGTTTTAAATGTGAAATAAAATGTAATTAGTGGGTGTAGATGGTTGTGTTTCATGGGCTCAGGTTCAGCTTCACACACCCCATGTCAGTTCCATTACTCTTTGTTTCGCACTCACCTTACTGCACAGCCCACTGTCATGCAACAATTGCCCCAAGTTTTCATAGGGTTTTCAGCCCTTCTTTTCGAGATTGGTCAAGAAATGGTTAGCTAGTTTATACTAGATGGGATAAAATAAAAAATTTAATTTTTGTATATTCTTTTTAATAGTTTGAACTCTTATCCTTGAGATAAAAAACTAAGTGTTATTCAGACTACTCCTTAAGAACATAAGATGTATGAATTTGGTAGAAATAAAGCTTTGACAATAGGGCTGGATTCGAACCGAATATATTTAGATTCGTTTTTAAGTTCAGTTCGAACGAGCTCGAAACAAATCGAACAAATCTGAATACGAATACGAACCCGAATTACAATTTTAAAATTCAGTAAACACGAGTCCGAACATAAATTATGCGAACCGAACATGAGCACGAACCCGAACTTACAATAATAATTTTTTAATTAAATTTTTATTAATTATAATTTTTAATAAATATAAAAACGAATTATACGAACCGAATATGAATACGAATATAAATACGAGTCGAATATGAACTTAATTATACGAACCGAACACATATACAAACTTTGCTAAAAAATATTCGACGAATACGAATACAAATCCGAATTTGAATAATACGAAACGAGTCCGAATACGAATATGTTACTGTTTGCGTTCGATTGTACTCAAATCCAGCCCTATTTGACAAGTTAAATTAAATTATAGTTTCTTAATATTTTGTAGATTTTTATAATATTGTCTCATTTTTTCATTTACCTTCATCAATATTTATGACAACTATCTAATAATTCTCACATTTGATCAAAATAATTACTATTATGCTCTTTATTCATTGAAGTGGTAAGAATTATGCCTTGAATGTTATTCCATGTTATTTATCCAAGGAAAAGGGTAAAAAGTCATTTGCCTCGTATTAATTATTTAAAATATTTGTAAGAGTTTTTTTCTCAGTAACTAAATTATTATATTTTTAAGTTGGACATCTCAAATATTGAGACACCAATAAAATGGTAATGATTTTTTAAAATTTAAATAATTGAACAAAATTTTGTGATTTCTATTATTTTTTCATTTTAAAAGTCACACACTTGCAAGGAATTTTATAACTTTTCTTTTTTAAAAATCACATAATTATAATAATTAATTGTTAAAATTATTAAAATTTTGTTTTGGCTCGATTCATTAAAAATTTTTAAGTTTTAAATTTTTTCAGGCCTATCGTAATAAATTTTAAAAAATTATGAAAACATCGTTACAATTTTTTATTTGTTTGAAAATTTAATAAATATATTTTTATTTATAATTAATTTTGAGTTTTATCGGAGACCAAATTTGAACTATCTTTATTTAAGGGTGAGTTTAATAATTTAATAAGCAATTTTTTTAATACAGATCACCCAAAATTCAAAATTTATTCGATCTAAATCAAAATTTGAATTTGTCAAATCCAATTAACAGACTCAATTCGGACGTCCCTCAGCACTCTATATTAACGGCAAATACTTGTCTCATGAGGATGGTGACATTGGGCTAGGCCCATTGTCCAACAACTTGAGGACGTAAACAAGACAGACCATACAGGTCTTAATAAAGGCTCAAATATCAACACCAACAAAATCTTCCCACGTGTCATGTTTTCATCCATAATCGTAACCAGGAAAAAAAATCACCAACGCCTCCGTCGTACGGAGCCAGAATTAGCCAAACACCCAAAAATACTTATCCTTTCTCCCAAAAGTACCCTCACTGCTTAACCCTTTAGTACCCAGCTTCTGAGGTTAATTTAGTCAATCTAATTCAGGTAAGCAGATGCCAGATACTGTCCAGCGCCGTACATAGAACATATTCCGTAAAAAAAGAGGCAGCAATTCTCATTCGTTCATGTGAATCTTCAAATTAGGAAGTAGCCATTGTACTTAAAAAGACGAAGCATTTTTCTTTTTTATATTTTAATTCCTTGATAGAAAAATGAATGCAATAAGTCTTAAAGTTGCTGTAACTTCAACGAGGAGGTTTGTGTTGCCGGGTAGAGGGAGTTACAGCTGGGTGGATTCAGAGTATGAGAGGAGAAGAGTCCGTTGGGGTTATAAAGATGTTAGTAGAACATGTGGGATTGTGGCTTGTGTTGGTGCTGGTGCTGGTGCTGGTAATGGAGGGGAGAAGCTGAGTTCGAGTTCGGATTCAGCTGGGTCAAGTCGGTGTTCTTTTTTTTCTCGGAGTCAAACTTATGCTCTCTTGAAGCACCAAATGGAGGTTGCTGCCAAATCCGAGGTTTGTAATCTAATTTGATGTTTATCTTAATATTTCTTATAACGAAAATGTCATGGAATGAAAGAATGATGGCGTTGTTGCTTTTTTTTTTTAGTAGCCGTGTAGCCTCCTTTTTTTTTTTTTTTTTTTCCTAAATGAACGCGAGATGGCTTGAGAATTTATGTGTGGTATCCATATATTACTCAAGTTTGAAAGTAGTAGGATTTTTGTTCTTTGTAGTACATTCCTTTGTTGCTGAGAATTATAGGGAATGGAATGAGAAACTCAAATACTCTAATTTAACTATTAGTTGATATAAACAATGAATGAGGCTTTAAAGATTGCACAAAATGAGATTCTTGAATTGGAACTTTACAATTTTTATTTATTTTTTTAAGGATTATGAAGAAGCTGCAAGAATTCGTGATTCATTGAAATCATTTGAGGAAGAGGAGCCAGTTCTTCGACTTCGGAGATTAATGAAAGAGGCAGTTCTGGAGGAAAGATTTGAGGTAACCAATTGATGATGCCCAATATGACTATTTGTGTCCTTAACGTTTTGATATAATATTATTAATATTATTAATATCTATGTATGCATATACGTTTGCCATAGTTTTAGGAAAATGAATGCAAAGGACCAGACATACATTTTCAATTTCTTCCTGTGTGGCTAGCCATAAGGTTTCTCATCTTGCAAGGTGGACAAATTTCTTGATAGTGATTGATTATGAGTGGTACAATCATCTTCAAGTTATGCGGAAAATGTCTATGGGCTTTCTGGACCATGATAAAGCAATGGCTCCCTATATGCAGAGTGATTGGTGGTTTAACTCGTATAAGTATTTGATAAATTAATGTTATTGTAGGTTGACCAACTTAAATGTTTTTCCTCTCTCCCTTCTTGTTTAAGCTAATTGGTCTAGCTTGCATCATTGAATGCTATGACTTGGTGTTGTGCTAGTTGTTTGGTTGTAAGACTAAAAATTTTTTGTGACAGTTCCTTTGCCTCCCATAATTGATAAAAGAAGATTAGGTTTGCCTCACTTTTGGAGAAAACTTAATTTTGAAGCTGGTAATAAGATTGGTGTACTGGGAGAAAAATAATGGTATAAGATGTCTTAAAAGAGCGGAGAGAAATCCTTAATCAAACCAACCGTCAATAAATTTATAACTAGGGTGGCCTAAAGAATCCCCATACAGCTCCATGCAGACCTCAGCTGGGGAAATTTCAGCCACATTAAAGAATAACAAACCAACCCTAGGTTAGATAGCTTGTCTGAGGCAGTGTCACCCTCCTTGTAGATATGAGATCATTGAAAACTTGTATGCCTTTTACCATGGAGAGAAAATTCAATGGTTCCACGGCTGCTATGGGGATTAAATGTAGGACTTTTAAAGCACATTAAAGCTGCCAAGGTGTAACATTCAGTCCTAAGCTATAACCAGCCTTGGACATGCACAGTTTCAATAGCTTTGATCATGACAATCAGCTTTGCATCACAATACCCAGAAGGCATGGAAAAATCAGCCCCTGAAATTTCCATTACAACTCATAAATACAGCTTCACAAGCAAATGGTCCAAGATTCCATAGGCCAACATCATCATATTTATACCTTGATCCAACAAAATTGGAGCTTGAAGCAGCAGTGGTTTTATTTTGATATTATGGGACTATATGCATGTGGCTTAATCTTCATAAAAAGCCCTCTAGCTTAACTGCATTACTAATGATTGTTTTGATCAATTATCTTCCATTTAAAATTGTTAGCATTCTAGTTAGATGGTTGGAGTAGGATAAATTGAATTTTTGTTTCAATAATAAAAAAAAAAAATGATAAGTAATAATTCTTATGTTGTGGTCTAGATACCATTTCTTGTTAAAACCTTTGAGTTCAAGACTGTTTGCAGAAGTTGTCTTTGTAAGTGTGAATTATATACATGTTGAGGTGTTATATTTTATTAGCTACCTTATGATGTCTTCCTTTTACAATATTCTTTGCCAGGATGCTGCCAGATATCGTGATGAACTAAAGGAAATTGCTCCACACTCGCTCCTGAAATGTTCAAGTGATGCAACAACCTTGGTATGACAACAATTTAATTATTTTTGCAAATGTTTCTTGGTGCCTACAGGTTTTGTTTTAGTTGGTTTATGACAGGCTTATGTCTAGTTTCTGTTAAATGCTAGGTCCCTTTTTTTGGTTTGAGTGTCTCTGTATGTGTAAAATTCTGGAGTGTTATTCAGTCTTTTCTATGCAACAGTTCATGTAGCTTTTCTTCGAAGCTCATTATAGAGACCTGTTTATGCCAATTATTGTTGTCTATTAGTACCGATATTTCTTGACTATCTAATGAAAGTCTTAAGTATACTTCTTATGACTCCACTTGTGTTAGAAGTGACAGGAATGCATGGTGTGGGTATGTTTAACTTCTCTAACTGGCTAGATGTGCATTTAATTTTTCTACTGTGTATCAAGTTGGCTGTTCAAAGTGTTTGGGCGCAACCTGAAGAGCAATTTGCCACCCTTTTATTTAAATCTCTGTTACTTTAACTTGCTTGCTTTAAGCCAGTTTCATTCACTTTTATTAATATAAAAGAGAAAAGAAAATAAAAAATTAACCTATACAACCTGAATAAATGTTAATTTGCAAAACCTATGATGGATTTTAGGGTATCAGGGTTCAAGTCAGGAGTGTGTACATTGAGGGTCGAAGTCAACCTTCAAAGGGGCAGTACTTTTTTGCGTATAGAGTGAGGGTTACCAATAACTCAGACCGTCCTGTTCAACTTCTTAAAAGGCATTGGATTATCACTGATGCCAATGGAAAAACTGAAAATGTCTGGTGAGTAGGTGTCATGCTATATGGGGTCTTGGGATTTTCCTCTTGTTTTGTGCACTTTTCCAATCTGAATCTCCATGTAACTTTTCATTTTCTTACAGGGGAATAGGAGTTATAGGTGAACAGCCGGTTATACTTCCAAGGACAGGTTTTGAATACTCATCTGCCTGCCCGTTAAGCACTCCCAGCGGCAGAATGGTAAACTGGGACGATTTCAATCTTTTTCCTTGCTTCTTGAATTTAAAGATCATTGGTTTTGCCAACTAATGTAATTAGGAAAAGAAAAAATTTTTCAGTTTACTTGTTGAGCCTTATGCTATGTGATAACATGTGCATGATGGCATGCTATCAGTAATTTAGTGGTGCACAGAATGGGATGAAAATTTTTTATGTTTGAAGATTGTCTCAAGTACAGATATGGTTGCTTGGCAATCCCTTTTAGACTTTTGGGTGTCTAATTATTACGAACTGCATTTATTGTTATGGTTCTAGGATTTAGACTATTATGTTACATATTGATACTTAGAAGTCACCATAGTGCTTCATCAAAAACAAGCTGTGGTCCTGCACAATGACCATGCACCTTTGTCCAGTTTGTGGTTTTCCGTTGACTTTTGTAAAAAAGGAGATGTCATAATTTCTTAATTCAAACTTGGTTAGACATTTGTGGCTGGGGGAAATGAGTTCTTATAGCATTTTAATGTCTTGCAATTGGTTAACGCTGTTATCATTATTCAATAATTGTTGTCAAGATCTTATCATTTTTCAACACTTAAGAGAGAATAAATCTTTTGCTTGTTTTGAATACAGGAAGGTGATTTTGAGATGAAACACATTGATAGAGTAGGGTCACCGACTTTCAATGTTGCTATTGCACCATTTTCTCTCTGCACATTGGGTGACGGTGATTCTTTTTGATGTTGGTGTTAGTATCCCTATGGAATGGTAGAGGTGCCACATCTCTTGCATGAATATATTATTCTCAGAAAACCTTACTTCAACCAGAATTGTAAAGCAATGCAAGTGTAATCGTCAGTCCATAGTCTCATCAATTGTTTCCCCAGATGGATGTAAATTGTCAACGTCCCATGTAGCGAACTTGTGGAAGAAACCAAAAATGTATATGTATATTGTATGAGTATTCTATTAGGAGATTCTCTGCTGAACAGTAAAATATTTTGCATGGTCTATTTGGCCATCCCCATTTTGAGTACTTTTGCACCAGAGAAACGCATAAGCTCCAAATTTGCATTTTATAGTGAAATATTTTTCATTTCCAGCTGGTTATTGCATCCTTAAAAGCAGGCTAATTGGTCGAATAAATAAGAAATTGCTTGTAGTTTCTTGGTTAAATCCTTATTTAATTTTTATATAAATGTTGATTTTTCATTAGTTAAACATTATATCAGACTCATTAGTCACGTGAAATCTGCATGATATACAGATGAGATGGTTTGTTTACATAAACATTTGATTTTGATTATATGGTAGCGCTACTATGTTTACCAAGAAGGTTTGCAGCACGGCCTATGTGATCATTCCCTTGCTGAGTACTTTTACACCAGAGAAATGCTAAAGCTCCTGATTTGCAATTTTTTAGTGAAATGTTTATCATTTCTAGCTGGTTATTGCATCCTTAAAACCAGGCTAGTTGTTTGAATAAACAAGAAATTGTTTGAAGTTTCTTGCTTAAATCCGTATTTTGTTTTTTTTATGTATGTCGACATTTGATTAGTTAAACATTATATCAGGATCAGTTGCATAAAATCTGCATGATATACTGATGAGATAGTTTCATTAATGCTTCTAGCAATCGTATAAAAAAGAGTTTTGTCTGTTGGTGTTTCTGTTCAAAGGTTTGTTCCTTAAAATTGGTTTTTGCATATGAACCAATTTACCGCATAAAACTTGGACAAAAATTCCACGCCATTTGTCCCACCTGTGCACATTTCTAAAGCTACATCCTGTCTTCCACAATCATCATTAAAAGTCCTGGAAGTAAGCTGACCCATACTCACTAACAGGAAAGGTATTCCCTCTTCTTGTTTCTGTCATGCAGAAGTAGTTGATGTTTTGAAAATGAGGTTTTTACGATAGCTTTCTACTCACACGCATATAGTTTTGCACTTCAATGTCATGTAATATGTGGTGTGATTCAAGTTTGCAAAACTGTGTGATTATATATATGCTATAAGTATGAATTATATGATGAATGATACTTGTAAAAAACAGTGTTTAAAGTTGTAGTTGAGTGTTGGGTTCACCTGGGCAGCTAATTCATGCTTTTGTAATGTTAACCAACTATATGTGACTCTCCCAATATAAACCAAGCCATCCACTTGATTTGATACTCACATTACAGTAGATTCAGAACTTGGGCTCATCATTCTTATCAGAACATCAACTCACAACTGATTGAGCTAGCTAGCTTAAATGATAATGCTAGTGTTGTTCAAAGTTGATGTATTGGATATATGCACGCAGCTGATACAGAAGACTGAATTGGTGGTTTCTCATTTGGGTTAAATTCATGATGAACAGAAGGTTTCTTATGGATTTGTTAGGTTTGTCTTCAACCCATTAGCCCATTGCTTTCATTGCTTTCTTATCTTTTTCGGTTAATCATTTGGAGGCATTAAATTAATTAGTCCTTTTCCCTTAATAGTAATGTGCATTAGTCAGGTGGGCATTTAAGAATCCACAAAAATATACATTAAATTGAGATTTAGTTCGGTGGGGATTCAGTCCAAGAGAAGAACATTAAAATATACCTTAATGGTTTTTTATAAGTTGGGATTTTTATACTGGACCCGAGTATAATTGAAAAAAAACAATTTGACAGGACCAAAAATTAAGAAATAATTCATAATTCCTAGATGTCAAAAATGGACCCAGATTCCATTAGCAAGAGGGGTAAGGCAGAGGAAGAAGATGTTCACTCACCAAGTAATTTGTTGCTTGTCCTCAATTTCTTTGCTCTTTCTTGGAAACCAAGTTTGTCTAAGTCATCAATTCGTTATCAAACTGCCATTTTCAAAAAAATCCCTATCATCTCCTTTTCAATAATTTTGAATACTTTAAAAACATTATTAATTAGCATTTTGTATTAAAACTAAAATTACTTAATTAACTAAATGGATTGAGTACAAGAGGGTGATTGGTTTCTTTTTGCTACCGACTTATCGCTTCACTCCTTTCTTTTTTGATCTTTCTTTATTTTCTTTATGTGTTAACTCTTAATGGCATTAAAAGTAAAAAGCCGTGAAAGCTAGCGACATATGTGTTATGTGATATTAAAAGGACCTGAAGGCTGCAGGTTTTGTAATAATCACCTTATAATCATGCAAAACACGATGAGATTCAATCTTGATGAATCATGATGAAGTGCAGCTCTAAACACCAGGAGGATTCTGAGGTGGGTCATGGAAGCTTTACCCTTTTACCCTGCAGGGGCTAAGTCCTGGACCAGGGGTCAAATTGGGTCCCAGTCTTGAGTGCCATCAATATCAAAATCATGAATCCTCACGCCAACTTGAGTTCTTAATTGATGAATGATGGCCAATTGGATTGCTACAAATCATTAGTCAAAAAGTGGGTTCATCGGAAACGATGGTACTTGAGTCCACCATATAATTTCTGAGTTTTTTAATGTTAAATATTCAAACTCAGAGAAATCAAAGGATATAACAATACCATGCTTACTCAAAAAGCATCAAAGGATTCCAAACACAAAGTTTCTAGCTCTCTTACTGTCTCTGAAACTGCTATTGCAATTTTGTCAGAAACTTGAAAAGACTAAATAAAAAATGAAAATGACTGGAAATCCAAGAAAAAGGTGGCCAACACCTGCATGTTTTTGTAATTTTATATATGCATCGGCATAGCAGGATTGAGACTTGACGCAACTCAGTCCATTTTACAAGACACAGCAAACAAAATTATTTTAAAAGAAACACAAGAAGCTTGTGCTCAAAGCATCCCTTTATGTTTATCTTCCTTCTCTATCTCTCATTTTCTCTCTAAATTAAGCAAAGAAGCAAAGTATCTTCTATAACACAGCACCGCATTTTCTTGCTTTCCCTTGCAAGTATCAACCTTTCCTTGGCTTAGAATTTAGCTTCTTCTTCTTCTTCTTATTCTTCTTCTTCTTCTTTTAGGAGCAAATCTTACATTGCTTAATCTTTAGAAAAAAACATTGCTAAAGTTTGGAATCTTTGCTATCCTCCTAGATTAATAGGTTCAAATTCAACTTTGTTTTGTTTAATTCAGAACGTCTAGTTGTTGCTATGTCAGTATAAAGAACGAGGTGGTTTAATTTCATGACCATTTATTACTTGGAGTAGACATTTGGGGATTTGATTTCACCAATTTGTATTTTGTAAAACAAACACTGTTAAGCAATCAACTTTACTTTTCTGCAAACTTATTCTTTTACTTTATTCTCAGTTTTTCACTTTTCACTCTAATGAGTGTCCTAGAGATCATTTCTTCAAACTTATTATTTCTTAATTTATTCTCTCTTGCTTTGTCTTCAGGTTTCTCCTAAGATTTCACTCACTATATTATCAATTCTTATCCTGCAACTCTCTTGAACTACTGTTGTTAATTTCTTCCATTGTTTTTTTTCCCTCTATTATTCGAAGGTTTTCATTTTTTTTTTCTTTCCGGGAATCATATAAAGAGATCATGATCATAATTTTGTTAAAGTCCTTGCAATGACTTTGTGAATTGTTCCAGCGATTTAAAGATGGTTATCGTTTAACTTATCTCAAGTTTTGGTCTTTATATTTTCTCTTCACCCAAGTGAAAATCTGTTGATATCAATTTCTCAGAATCCCAGTTCGTAGAAGTAAAGTAACATAATGAGTGACATGACAGGATCCACAACAGATTCATGGCAACCAGCCACGAATGCCGATACAACCACAGCAGGTTACTGGTTTAATTGGCGGGTATTACTTTGTGCCATTTGGGTCATCATTTCGATGACGTTTGCATCTTTTCTCATATGGAAATATGAAGGTTTTCGCGAGCCAAATGGCGGACAAACAGAGCAAGAACCGCCTGGAGCTTTGTTTGATGATGAAACTTGGCGGCCATGCTTAAAAGGAGTCCACCCTGCTTGGCTCCTATCTTTTAGAGTTATTGCTTTCTCTGTTCTTTTGCTATTGCTAGTTGTCACAGCTTTTGTAGACGGAGGCAGCATTTTTTATTATTATACTCAGTAAGTTCTATTCGATTTTTTCTTTTTCCCATACGGAAGTTTATATTTCTTCACAACTTTCATTTCAATATACATTTTATTGTTTCTGTCATTCGGATTTAAGTATTTGATGTTTCTTGGATCTGGACAGGTGGACTTGTACGTTAATCACAGTCTACTTTGGGGTATGTATTTCTGATAACCTGATATAAATTTCTCTCAAGTTGATAAACTTTTGTATTCATTTGTTATTTCATTTGCATTTGTAGCTTGGATCATTACTCTCCATATATGGATGTTACCAATATCAGAAAAGACTCAGTGGTGAAAAGGTTGGTGATTTGGAGATGGACGTGGAAAATGGAACTTATGAGGCTTCTGCTCAAGGCGAAAGTTCTAACAGTGCAGCAAAAGTCACGAACTCCAATGAAGAAGCTCATGTTCGCCAACATGCTGGCTTCTGGGGCTATACCTTTCAAATAATTTACCAGGTAAATTGTCAAGAATTAGCATCTGCATTTCGGGTGCTTCAAATTTTTAAAGATTAGACAAATACAGAATAATTATGTGACTCTATATTTGTTGTTCCAAACTATGGTCAGTAATTCGATCTGACGTATAGCTGAATCCTGCAATGGCAATGCAGTTCTGCTCTGTCTGGTTTAAATGTTGAAGGAAATATGGATGAAGTTGGTTTTTTTGTTTTTCTTCTTTTTTATGGAGTAGGAGGTTGATTTGTTGTTCCTTTTGTTAACAGATGAGTGCAGGGGCTGTTTTGCTCACCGATTGTGTCTTTTGGTTCATAATTGTTCCATTTCTTGAAATTAACAATTACAGTCTAAACATTGTAAGTATTATGCTGCTAAGCTTCAATTCTAAGCCCTGCACATTATTTAGTCAATTGCTTTTTCCTGGAATAATGTAATTGATTATTTTCATTCTGCTGCGCAGTTAATTATAAATATGCACACAATAAATGCTGTTTTCCTGCTCGGTGATGCTTCTTTGAATTGCTTGGCAAGTTGCCTTAATCAGTTTCAATCTCTAACAGCTTCCAATTTCTTGCAAGATTAACATTGATTTGTTTACTTTTTTCCCTTTTCAGCGCTTTCCTGTATTTCGTGTTGCATACTTCTACATATGGACGGTGACCTATGTATTGGTCCAATGGATTGTTCATGCTTGTGTTAAAATCTGGTAAACGCAACTTTTCTGAAATGGAACGTAATCTTCAATCTTCATTCCATTTTTTTTTTATAATCGGCATTGTTTATACTGGTGAAACAGGTGGCCATACCCATTTCTTGACTTGTCGTCCTCATATGCCCCTCTATGGTATGCATTCTTAAATCATCACCCCCTTGAATTCAGTACAAATTACTTTCAGTTAATACTGATGATTTTTCTCTCAATTCAATGGGAATTTGAAGGTACTTTTCAGTAGCAGTAATGCATATCCCATGCTATGGCGCATTCGCTTTAACCATAAAATTGAAACATTACCTGCTGCCAAAATGGTTCAGAAATTCTTATCAGTGTGCGAAGTAACTTGGCCTGGAACTTCATGAAGCTATACAAGTGTTCAAAGTTCTTAATGAGAAAATTTTTTTCCAGTGGAAGAGACAGGAAAGAAGCAGCAAAGAAACAGCCTCTACAGTATACAAGAGAGTTGTTGATTTCTTCATTCTGTATAGTAAGTTTTGGAGAACACATAAATCCTGAAACAACAAATTGGCATTCTTAATTTTATTATACACCCATTTATATGGATATGGGGCATAATTGTAACCACATTATACAAGTTTATAAATAAGTTCATGCAAATTCTTGCCCTCCCAATCCTCAACATTTTTCTTTTTGTTTTCAAATTAAATTTGCGGTCACCAAGTCATGGGTTTGAACTCCACCTTATGACAGGCAAGAAATGTAAGACAATAAAAAAAAAAAAAGGTTCCCATTTTCTGTATAATTTGTTAATTATGTAGCCTAGTCTAGATTTGTAAATAGAGTTATTGAGCAATGATTGAATTGTCAAGGCATATCCAAACTGAAAAAGAGACTGTGGTAGGTCAAATATCTGTATGAATGCAGCTCTAAGGGAGCATAGCCTGTCAAAAAAAGAACTTAAAAGTAATGAATCAGAAGAAACACCATGATAGTCTTGTGCTTCAAAATTGTGAGCACGGATCATCCATCAGGAGAGTTAATTAAACAAATTGCTTCTACAACTAGGTAACAAAAAACCCATTTAGTTTTGTAGTAAAAAAATGCTAGACTGTTAGCATAAAAATACTTCTTTTTCCTGCAATTTCAATCATCTGTAACCTCTCTGATTATGAGTTCCGCTCCTGCATATTCATGCTTCTAGAAATTCAGAAAACGTGACGGGAAAATAGTTCCATTCATTATGATAAATGAACTGAAATTAGGACATCACACGGAGGAGATCTCAGGCAACAATTAACACCCTGATTTATATATATTTCACAGTTATACAAAAAATAATAATAAAATTAAAAAAAAAAAAAACAAAAAGGCAAAAAATCTCACCTCCCAATTTGGTAGAAAGCCTCACAAATATAGGCCACTTTCAATTATTGCGGTATTTACCTCAAATGGTCAAAGGTGTAACAAAGGCTATCGAATTTTCAGTTCAAGCTATAATACAAATGATACATTACAATTACACAATATTACAGAGTAGTGCTAGGGAGAGAACCCATTAAAATAACATTGTTGCTGTCTTTATGCTCGCTTTTTTCTGGCTTTGCCCTAGAAAATAGTCCCCAGAGCAGTCCCGTAGATGGTCCAGAATCTGATCCCTTCCCTAGTGTGATCAATGTTCCATTAGTCTCCCCACTGTCATTCTGGCTTACCCTTCTGGCAGAATTGGCAGCTTCATCCATCTCAAGGCTTCCACCGCAGGGGCAGTGTGCCAGCTTTCTGAAGCAAGGCTTATGGAATACTGCTTCACAAGATTTACACTTTTCAATGTCATCTTCCTGGTAATTATTTTACACTGTCAGCTCAAAAAAAGACATAATTGAGTAATAAACTACAATATTACAATTGTGAACTTATTCCCGCAAAATATGCAGAATAAAGATATCCATGCAAACAAAAATATTAAGCAGGAACTTTAATTATGGTATATAAATCTGTGGTGCTAATGCCAACTGATTCAAAATTGAATTTCATAAAGGCCTTGCTCCAATGAACATAACATATATAACATGTGAATGTAAATGCATAGTGCCTGCTATGCTTGGGACAGCCCTGAGCATGAGTTGGTCTGCTTATACAGACACCATGAATGTAGATGACGCACAAAGAGGAAAAGGGGTAATACTTTCACTTGACAATCAAACTATCCTTGTCAGTGGCAACTAACGTTGTTCTATGAGTACTAACCTGAAAAGTGAAAATGAGAGAAGATGGGTCATTACAAGCTTGTCGAGCACTGCAGGGGACTCCAACATCGCAACATATAAGGCACTGCTCTGTAATATGCTCCAGGATTTTTCTTGAAACATTTTCCATCATTACAGGTAGTGCTGCCACAAGAGTTACTTTTCACTTCAGTCAACTACAGATTCAACATACATATGCTGCTCTAACAGAAGCATGGTAGAGATTATACTGAAAGGGTACCCTTTTCTCTATAGGGGTCAATCAGCACTTTGGAAATTCAACAAATTGCTAACAGTAATACTTATTTCAAAAGGCCATTAAATTTCACAGAGCAGACCTAAACTTAAGAGTAGTAGCAAGCCTAAATACAGGCAAAGTACTCAGGCAATGGAGACTGAGAAAAAGTGTAGTAACAGAATTTAGTATAAATCTATAATCTTATGAAAAATCTTAATGATAAACACAAATAAAAAAATAAGCTATATATAATAGTTAACCTGCAAATGGCCCTTTGGAAAGGTCAATGAGGTCTCTGAGGGCAAAAAAGTCATTGCATTCAAGAAGATATCTTCGAGATCCAAGTCCTTCGTTGATGGATCTACGAAACGGGCAGCGAACAAATGAAAGCATAGCTCCGATTTTTTTCCTTACACCCAGTACATGCTGTAGGGCTGGGACCTTTGAGTACAGGAAAGGATTAACTGCACTCAAGCAAAGCATGGGCTGCAAGAATGAAAAGAAATATATCATCAATAGTCTCAACTAATAATTGCATAACCCTTGAAAGCTTAACTTGAATCAGTAATACATGAAGCGGTGATATTCAAACACAGTAATGTTCCATCTCAATACATACAGAGCTGCTTGATGAGTAGTCCAGGTTGGAAAAAAGAAATATACCAAAGAATCTAAAACATATTCAGGATAGAAAAAAATATCTAATTTTGATCTAGTTACATGCCACTGCCTTCAGCCTAGATAGGATTAAAAGGTTAATTTTTGAGCCCTCAGCTAACAGATCTTTTCAATTCACTTTTTCCATCTTTTCTTTTTTTCCCCCTTTTTTGGGTTTACTAAAGACGGGAAACAGAGAATAATCCAACAAATATGACCAATGAAGAATAGGAGGTATTTAGATTTTTACTCATCAATTGATAGTGTTTTTCAGTCTATTATATTAATTTAGGCATTACCATTAGACACTCTCAGTAAATTTTTTTCTTTCATTTTCCATTTTTGTGATCTGCAAATCTCAACTATGGTCAAAATTTGAGTTAGGGCTTTCAAGGTGGCAGCAAGGAGCGCTTTGGCATTGTATTTGCAAATCAATATCTACGGTGACAGTCAAGTGATAAAACAAAATATAATCTATTAGTTGCATCCCTTTTTGTATAACACGAATTCTTCTACAAATTCAAATCTACAATGCAATGTTGACTAAAATAATAAAAGCTGGTTTACAATTAACTCAAATCTATCATTAATGCTGACAATGTAGACACAATTAAAGAGGGTCTCCAATTACCTGATCATACACAGAATCCAAATATGATTTAGCCAATTGAGAAACTGGATATCGTGTGAAGTCCCAATGATGCAATACTCTTGCTGGCAAGACTGCCGTGTCACTTGTATGGCAAGAAGAACAGAACAACTGACCAGTATATTCACAAAGTCGAGGTTTTCCCCACCCAAAAGTCTGAACAAAGTCTTGTATTAGAGTCATTCCATCATCAAAATGTTTGTGGCATCCAGCACAAGTATAATGTTGTGCTTCTAGCATCTGTTTCATGGATTTTTGTGGTTGAATTGCCACAATAAGAGATATGGTCTTCCCTAAAGGAGAAATGTTTTGTACATCTGCCCCTCCAGTAAAAGATGTGGACCGCGAAACCGGTGAATTTGAAACAGGGGAACTAGGTAATGATTCATGCGGAGACAAGAACCAAATCAACGCACCTGGAGGGCTGGAAAAAGAACTAGAACGGATGACAGCTTGTAAACACTCTTGAATGAGAACACTTCTCTCAGCAACAACATCAGGAGATGCATTTCCAAATATCTTGCGAGATTCTTTTTCTACAGATGACCAGGGAGAAGGGAGAATCCAGCCCTGGTCAGCATAAAATGATTTCAAGCGACGATAGAGAGTAAAGAAATCACGATATCTGCGTTCAACTTCCCACTGGTCCTTTCCGCTCCACACTCTTATTTTATAAACAGTGTATTCCTTCACTCCAACCAATCTCTCACTTAGTGAAACATCACCTTTCTTCTGCTTGGCACCTACCACTTCAACCCCATCAATTTTCAGGGGAAGTTGAGTCAGAGGGTAAACATCATCTGTACCAGAAGTAGAAGCTGTGGAGCCACCATCTCTCAGAGGTAGAGAAACTTGAGATTTAAAGATTTGGTTACCCTGAGGGAACATAGCCCCAGGGGATGCATTGTAGTCAAGTAAAATTTCTTCCATCTCATGAACAATCTCGTCATAAAAATAACGTAACTCAAGATTCTCTTTCTGCAACATATAAGAAAACAAGCAACTTAAATGAGACAGAAGCAATTACATGCCAAATGAAGAGTAATACTTGGCTTCACCAATATGTTGGTTGACCAACCATGTAGGAGTTTCTGAGTAAAGAACCAATAATAAAAATGGATAAACACCAAAAACTGACAAAAAAAAGTAAGGCTTAGTCTTAAAAATTATTAAAAGAAAAAGGTACAGTCACCAGCAAGAGAACACCAAAAAGTGGAAAAAATAATGAAAAATGGATAAACAAGAAAATAATTACTCAATGCTAAGTACTGACCTTGGTCATGGCCAGATGGTCGTCAGAAAGATCTGCTGAGGCTGGAGCATTCTTTAATGGATTCAAGATATTTACAAATGTACATGGGGATGGTTTCGTCTCACAGTCTTCAAAGGATTCTGAATTTGACATGTTAGCAGATCCAATTGAATCAACACAAAGTTGATCTATGGGAATATCAGCAAGAGGGGCCAATTGTGCCTTAAAATACCCAAATTCTTTCTTCTCTAAAGTTCCACTGTTATTGATACTGAGCTCCTTGTTACTCAAATTTTGATCAATAATTTCCAATCTGGAATCAATAGTGCCCAACCCCATCTTCAAGGGAGCCTCCTCAAGCACTGGGTCCTGCTCCCTCACAAATGCGTTATTAACAGAGCCATAATTATGGTACATGGTCACATCATCAGCATCTTGGCCATCATTACTAGCAACAGAAATATCTCCTTTGTCTTGATCTAGCCCAGAAAATCTTGGCAAACAAATTGGCATAGGGGAAGAGCTTTCAGTATTTTCTGTCCTTTGCACTTGATATCTGACAACAGAACTTACACCTTCATCAAGCCTGGAAAACCTCGACAAATTAATAGGATCTGAGAAGGAGCTTTTAGAATTTTCAGCCAAAACATCAGCACCTTGAGCTTGATAACTAGCAGCAGGAATGTCTTTCTCTTCTTCCAAAGACTCCTGATTAACCTGACAGAGAGACCAAGCAGGGTTTTCTACAACAATATTAATAATTTCTTCAGCATCATTAGCATCTTGAACTATTCTGCTGACTCCGGGTAAATCTTTCACATCATTGTTTTGCTCCTTCTGACTATCAATAGTAATTGGGCTAACAGAATCTAAAACATTCCTATCACTTTCAAAATTCACATCTCTCTTCTCTTGAGATTTATCTAACATCAGTGAAGGCACAGTACTTCCTCCCACTTCTTGCTCAAAATCATCCCAATCTTGCAAACCAAATGCCACATGTGAATTGATAACTAATGGATTTTCCTTCTCATATTTTGCTTCCTGTACATGATCTACATTCCTCGGATAATATGATATATTGTTGTGCTCCTCATCACTACCATAATTATGGTACATGGCCACATCATCTGCATCTTGGACTTCATTACTAGCCATAGAAATATCTCCTTTGTCTTGATCTAGCCCAGAAAATCTTGGCAAACAAATTGGCATAGGGGAAGAACTTTCAGTATTTTCCGTCCTTTGGACTTGATTTCTGACAACAGAACTTACACCTTCATCAAGCCCAGAAAACCTCGGCAAATTAATGGGAACTGAGAAAGAGCTTTCAGAATTTTCAGCCAAAACATCAGCACCTTGAACTTGATAACTAGCAGCAGGAATGTCTTTCTCTTCTTCCAAAGACTCCTGATTAACATGATAGGGAGACCAAGCAGGGTTTTCTAGTGTGATATTAATGTTTTCATCAAAATCATTAGCATCTTGAACTTTTCTGTTGACTCTAGGTTTTTCTTTTGCATCATAGTTTTGATCTTTCTGACTATCACTTGAAATAGCAATTGGGCTCACAGAATCTAAAACATTCCTATTACTTTCAACATTCACATCTCTCTTTTTTTGAAATTTATCTAACATCAGTGAAGACATAGTACTTCCTCCCACTTCTTGCTCAAAATCACCCCAATCTTCCAAACCAAATGCCACATGTGAATTGATAAGTAATGGATTTTCCTTCTCATATTTTGCTTCCTGTACATATTCTACATTCCTCAGATAATATGATTTATTGTTATGCTCCTCATCACTACCATAACCATACATTGAATCCTCACCTTCTGAGTGCTCATATCTGGAAGAAGTCCCATCTTCCTCCAGCTCCATCTCTCTTCTATCAAACTCTGAACCAAACTGCAAATGCAAATCATCTTGGCAACTGCCCTTATCTTCATTATCCACACAAAGCAAAGGGCCCTCTTCAACATCCACAGCATCTCTCACAGCATTCACAGTCCTCTCACCACTCCCAACATTACTACAACTCCCTCCAATCCATGCATTATCAACAGGACCTTCCAATTCAAAATCATCTCCTCTCACCATTCCAAAACTATTCAATGTCATAACCTCATCAACGTTTCTTCCCTGATAACTATCATCACACAATGGCAAAGCACTAAAATCACTCCCTAAATTTACATCCTCATCATCATTTCTTTGTTTGCTAAAGTCAATTTTATGATCACCTAAAGTAAAAAGCTTTCTATTACCACCCAAACTAAAATTCTCAAAATTAACATCATCTCGGAATCCAAGACTCTTTAAAGACCCAAACTCAGAATCTAAACAATCGTTCAACGATTTACCATACAAGCTACGCACACTGGATGTGCCCGTAACAGAGTTCCCGGTACAATATCGCTCAAACTCGACTTCCCCACACGAGGAGTACTGTGACAATGACGCGAGTGACACATCACCACCGTCTAACTTCGGCGGGAACGAATCAGACACGTCCGGAGAGGCGACTTCGGAGGTGTTCTCGCCAGTCCCCTCTCCATTATTCATGGGAATCAATTAATTAATCAGTCAAATCAAAGATGGTGATCTAACATAAAAATGATAGATTCAGTACGACGTACCCCAGTCAATAAAACCCAGATACTGTATTGAACGAAGAAAACTTGGGAGGGATCCAATCTGAGAGGGAGAGTGAGAGCTGCAAAGAAAGGAAATATTTGAAAAACGGGTGAGAATTTTGAACACGTTTTCTGTATTTTGTTCGTTTCTATTTTGTTTGATGATCCGTGGGCACGGATTAAGGAGCATATCCAGTTTGACAAAATCTTGCGTATGTCATATTCATTTATTTTCCTTTAATAATAAATCCACAAACAAAGTTTTGAGTGAAATTGAAATTAATGCAAAACCCTATGTCCCACCCAAGGTTTCCTTAAATACTGTGCCACCCAAAAAGTTTTAAAAACCAAAAGACTCACCCTCTTTCCAAATTTCTAATATGTTATGATAAATGACAGAAATACCCTCTATAAAAATTAAATAATATAATATTAAAATAAATTTTAATATAAAATAATAATAAATTTTAAAAAAATAATCATTGTCATTGATAGGATCGTTAGTGACAATAGTCGTTGAAAACTTAAGTAGATAGTTGAAAATGATCACTTGATTGGATTTATAGTTGAATTTGATTGTCTCGATGATAGAGACGACTATATTTGGTTCCAAATATCTGGTAAAGGGTTGCCCACTATCAAAGCTGATCGAAAATGACAGTTTCATGCATACTGATTATTTTATATCGTTTTCGATAGCAAAAGCGAAGTAGCTAGATCTGATCGTCTCTGACATCGAAGCAACCAAATCTGGTTATCAATTTAATTAGGTGATCATTTTATTTATTCGATTAGATTTTTTATGGCTATTATCGTCTTTTTAAATTTTTATTTTAAAAAATTTTAATTATATATTATTATTTTATATTTTAAATATTTTTATAAATTTAATGTTATTATTTATTATTTTTAAATTTTTTATTATAAAATATTTTTTTAATTAATTAAATTTAATGATTAACAATTAAATTTAGTTGTTGATTGTGATGAATAGGTGAGTGTTTGGCATTTTAATCCTCTTTGCATGATATTTATCGTTTAAGGAAACCTTGGGTGGGCATAGTTGTTCGGCCTGTTTTATTTTCGTAATAATACAATAATATTTCACACACTTTTAATCTCATTATAATAATATTCATACTTCAGATGATTTAGTAGTTTTGGAAACACGCGCGTGTATATAAGTACTTACCTTAATTTATTTTTTTATTTAGAAAAAAATATAACACAAAACCCTAGCTCTGTAAACCCCTAATTCAGAGATTTAGAGCCATTACAGAGTGAAGGCATATTGGACATGGCAATCTCAAGTGGACCGTCACTCGACTTGGAAGCACTGCACCGCCTTAAATCAACGGAGCCACCATTGTGGCTAGCACCGAGTGCGGAGCTTTCTGAGACGGCGCGTAGTGCTTCGCAAAAGCTGTTTTCATTCCTTAAAACTTATTCCCCAAAATCGCCGTTGGATCAATTATTTGTAAACGGGTTCGACGCGGAGCAGATTTGGCAGCAGATAGATTTGCAGTCACAGCCTCTGTTGTCGAGTCTTAAAAGAGAAGTGAAGAAGTTTGAGAAGAATCCGGGAGAAATTGGGAAGATTAAGAAGGTTTTAGAAGGTGAGAAGAAGGGCTTGGGAGGGGAAAGGAAGGGTCTTGAAGAGGATAGTGATGGTTTTGATGAAGAATTGGATGATGGGTTTGATGATGATGTGGAGGAGGAGGAGGAGGAGGAACTCAAAGGGGAAGAGGAAGATGAAGATGAAGGAAGTGAGAACGATAAGGAAGAAATGGAGGTGGAAGAGAATGGAAAAGGAGGGATAGAAGATGGTTTTTTGAAGATAAATGAATTGAAGGAGTATTTAGAGGAGGATGAAGCTAGGGAATATGGATTAAAGAAGGATAGTGATAATAAGAAGAAGAAAGGGAGAAAAGTGTTGGGTGAGGATAATGATGATGATGATGATGATGATGATGATGATGATGATGAAGAGGATGACAACAAGGATGAAGAAGATGAGGAGGAGGTGAGAGTTCTTTTTATTTATTCGGTCTTTGTGAATATTGGGAAAATTCGATAGGTCCAAATTTGGTGTTAGATCATTTTAGTAAATAGATCTTTCATGGGAGTTGCAATGAATTTCCTTTTTAGGAATCAGCTCTTTGTTTTCATTTTTTTTCTTTTTACGTAATTTTATTCTTCTTGAGACTTGTGTTTGTGGTTTTGCAGCTCGGTCTTTTTGATGATGAGGACGATGAAGAGGCAGATGAGTTGGAGAATGCTAGGTGCTTTCTCATCACTTGTTATCTGTATATTCAAGTCTGCTCTGATGTTTGTCACACAGTATCATTTCTTTTTTTTCTTTTTCTTTTCTTTTTTTTTTTTTTAAATCTTTTCAAGTCTGCTATGGTAATTTATTTGTTATAAGATCATGGTAGAACTTGTGTTTTATAATTTTTGTGCATGAGGCTTTTGTTAAGTGTAGTCTAGCTTCGTGTCTGTATAAATTGCAATCTTAGTGCGCATTTATCTTGCCCTTCGTTTACCTTGTACAATTTATTTTAATATTTAGATATGAAGACTTCTTTGGTGGTAAAAAGAAAAAAGTTGCCCAGAAAAAACCAAAAACAATTGATGAGTCAGAAGAAGATTTGGACCTGGATGATGAACCAGATGATGATGAGGCAGTGGAAAATCAGGTACTTTTTTTTTTCCTTTTAAGCATATTAATTGAATTATGATTGATGGTGGTAAATTATCTTTAGCAAATATTAGATTGAAATCAGCCTTTAGGTCCTTTGCTTTGTTTGATCAAAGAGTAAAATAAAAAAAATCTTGAAGTTTCTTTCCTTTTGCAGAAGAATGATAACCTTTCCACGCATGAAAAACAACTTAAGAAGCTTCAATCTGAAATAGAAAAGATGGAGAAAGCAAATTTAGACCCAAAAACTTGGACCATGCAAGGAGAGGTAAGTTTGTTATTTGTTCAATTATTTGTATTAGAAATACTTATATTGAATTCTCATGTTTTAGATGTAAATCACCTATGTATAGAAATTTGTGCATAGATATAGACAATATGGTACTTGATAACAGGTAACTGCTGCACAAAGGCCCAAGAACAGTGCTTTAGAAGTTGATTTGGATTTTCAACACAATGTGAGGCCTGCCCCTGTAATTACTGAGGAGTTTACAGCATCAATTGAAGAGATGATTAAGAAGAGGGTTGTTGAGGTGAACTTAATAATTCTAATTATTCTCTTATACAGTATACACTGATTCTTTTGACAGTGGCTATGATGGATCGGTAGGTATTTATTTAAATTTTCTCTCTCTCTAAATTTTAACAAACTACTTTTCTATGTTATTTTTAGGGGCAATTCGATGATGTTCAAAAGGCTCCTAGTTTGCCCACTAAAGCACCGAGAGAATTGAAAGAGTTGGTTAGTACAATTCTTTTAAGTAGTTAACTTTTCAGTTTTTATCTCATTCTTACATTTGTTAGGATGAAAACTAATATGTTCAATGCCCATTTTGTTAAATTTGCAGGATGAGAATAAGAGCAAAAAGGGTCTTGCTGAGATTTATGAGGTTTGAGCTTTATGACCAGTATACATTGTTGAATTAGCTGTTTTTTCACTTCTTCTCTAGATCTGCTGTTCTGCAGATGGATTGTATATACGTTGCAAGCGTTAGTGACTATTGGTGATATGTTTACTTGCAGGAAGAATATGTTAAAAAGACAAATCCAGCTGCTGGTCCATTGTCTTTCTCTGATGAACAGAAGAAAGAGGTGCATACCTAAATTGTTTTATTGTTTTCACCGTTGCCCCTAATTCATTCTTTCTATACTTTGTGTCATTTTTTGTCTTCAGAAGATTATGCTTTCACTAATTATTTGTTAAATTTAGATCCGATTTAGTCTGTTTCTTTGTACTTTCAATTTTAATCTATGATGGAAATGTTAGATTTGTCTAACTTTTTGGTTGTTAATCTTGCTAGGCAAGCATGCTGTTCAAGAAACTGTGCTTGAAGTTGGATGCACTTTCTCATTTCCACTTCACTCCAAAACCTGTATGCTTTTCTATAATCATAAACAAATATAATCTCTATTTGGAAACAGTACATGCATTTTCTGGAAATAATCTGTTTATTTTATCTTTGATGTCTTTAACTGGATAGGTTATTGAGGACATGTCTATACAAGCAAATGTCCCTGCTCTAGCCATGGAAGAGGTACGGAGGTTTTCTTTTGTTTTTAGACATTCTTGCAATAAATTATAACTCTTAAATTAATACACCTAATATGTCTTCTGTGGTCAGATTGCACCTGTTGCTGTTTCAGATGCAGCTATGCTAGCTCCTGAGGAAGTCTTTGCTGGCAAAGGTGATGTGAAAGAAGAAACAGAACTTACGCAGGCAGAGAGGAAGAGAAGAAGAGCTAACAAGAAAAGGAAATATAAGGGTAAGATTGGAGAACAGGAATATGAAACACTTTTACTGGCTGGGGTTTCTTGTTTATCTGTGTTGGCTTAAATGATTTATGTACCTATCTTCTCACTCTTAATTTTGGGCGTCTGGTCCCAGCTGAAGCGGCAGAAAGGACAGTGGCAAAGAAGGCAAGAGACAACGCATTGCAAAATCACAATAATGGTTTCTTATCTGATTCTTCTAACTGATAAAGCATTATTTTTTAAATTAATGAAATGCTTGGCCCTGAGATTTACTCTTGTTAAAAAATTGCAGGCACTGATGAATAAAGAATAAGTTGATGATGTATGGGGAGTTCTCCGAAAAGTCTTCTAGTTACTGGTTAGGTTTTAATTCGGGACTGCAGGGGAAGAGAAAAGATAACAGAGTTAGGGCCCGATCTTTAGTGCAGTTGTTGGCTAGTTTTGTTGAGCAGCATTAAAAGCCGTACAAAGACAAATCGATGAAGAATTACTTGAAACCCAAGGTCGGCTAAGAGTTGGCTTTCGTTGGTTATTCCCAGCGAAGAAAAAATTTTGGTAGAATTTGTTGTGAATGAAATTAATCTTAAAAAGAGGATATTTTCTCAAATTATTCATTGTCATACTACCATCTCCATTAGCTCATTTGCTGTGTGCCAGGAATTTTGTTTGCTGTCATCACGTTTACTCTGTTCTAAGAATTCAACAGAAAACAATGTATATCAAACATTTTTCTTCAGCAAAACCAGAGCGTTATGCCATTGGCAGGCAGCTGCAAAAAGCTTTTGGGGATCAATTTTCTGGCCTAGCCAAAAGTCACATGTGATTGACAATTTAACATAAACTATCACAGAAGAACAAATTTTGACTATAAATTATCAACAATGGACACATGTCATAAGATAAGTGAACTTAAATCCTCCATTTAAATTCTTCACACTACGTTTCCCCTCCATTGTTATCAATGACAAAACTAATTGCCCGATTCTGGGATGATAGCCATCATTTTGATATAACTATTGTCATACTCTTCAGATATATTGGATCAAAAATCAAGAAATGACTTATTGAAACAGCTTCAACAAAATTCGTACTTGTGAAGCAAATAGAAATGTTATTGGAAATTAATATCATGAACCTCAAGATGCAGACTAAGATCTAACTCCTACTAATGCAGATATTAGAGTTACTCCTCAATACTTCTGGCCACCACAAAAAAATAAAAAATAAAAAAAATACGGGTGAATAACACAAGAACATCCTGCTCTGGGCAGCACATTGGCTTCCATCCCCTGAATTTTAATCACTGTCTCTAAAATCAGAAAGCTGCATTCTACTCAAGTATTATTCAAGCCAGTCGATGGAGCACCAACACCACTCTTTGCCTCTTCACCTGGGTTATGGTAAGCAGTCATATTCCCCTCATTTGCTTTTTCTACAAGCTTCAACTGAAGCCAACCTGATCATCAGACATATGTCATTTATTTTCAAGTTCAACCTGATCATCAGATTCTATGTTCAATGCCATTTCACAAATTCCTTTAGTCAGTTGCTGTGGTAGATTTGACCAATCTAATCTCAATGTAAATGCGCAATCAGAGTCACTCTAGTATTAAACACATCACATACTTAACCAACATTTTGTAATCAACTTCAAAATATAAGAGCTTTCCCTTTAAAAACAGAACAGATAAACGGAACTTATCAAGCAGAAGAAATATCAACAGACTTAACTAAGCATGGATGTTCTTAAACCTACTTTTGCTGCATTCAGAAGGTAAATGTTAATATATCAAGGAAAATAAATTAATCTAATGCAACCAAAAATCGTTAAAATGATACTATCATGATACTATCACTGTATATGATTATTAACCAAAAGGGGATAGTGGCTACCAAATGGTGATTCCTATTAATGGTCATTGCATTATATTATTATTAATAATTCATATATAAAATGCCTCTTAACAATAACAATATCATTTCATGATCAACCATAGTTGTCAAAGACACGCCTAGGCAATGCTTTACTCAAGGCAATGTGGTCATCACCTTGAGTATGGTCAACACAACCAGTGGTCCAAAGGTGATTGCCTTTAGCGCTTTTTGGTGCATTTGTAGAGGCTTTACGCATTAGAAAAGCATTCTTTATTATCAGCTAGGCTATATCCAATTAGATCTAAGGGATACAAACAATTTCTAGACAATTTTCAACATAGTCTTAGGCTTTCCGTCAGATTTTGGGCAATTTTTGAATAGTTATAAGGGTTATTGGCAACTTTTTAGGTCTTCGGTGAGGTTTAAGGGCATTGGAGAGATCACCAAGAAGTTCTAAGGTCGTCAAAGAGGTTATCAGCAAGTTCTAAGGCAATTAGAGAGGTTGCACGAGAGATTTAAAGTCGTCAAAAAAGGTAATCTGCCACTGATCCCTTATAGACTTGCTAAAGAGATCTTGGCATAATAATTGGTTATTGGTTTGATTTGAGACTACCGACAAAATTACCTGTCAATCTTTTATAATCGATGTAGTATAAATTATTTTACATTTAATGGAAATGGGTAAAATTTTAATAGAATTTTTTAATCGTCTTAGGTGAAAAAGCAGCGCCTTCACCTCGCCTTTTTCGCTTAGGCAATAGGACCGCTCATTGCCTTTTGGCACTTTTTGTCTTTGACAACAATATGATCAACAACCAAGACAGCCAGGGGTGATTAAGAACAGGTTGGAAATCAGGTAACATGCTATTTTATAAGCTTCAAAAGAAGTAAATCTATTACCGAGAGGGAAACAAATTGCTGCTCCCAAAACTGATCCAAGTGCCACATTCCTTGCACGCCAAACTAGTGACCCTGGCACTGATTTTCAATAAAATGACATTAAAAAGGTGATCAGAAACACAACAAATCATCATTCTTCAACTTCATGAACCAGATGATGCTATATATTGCAGGTTAATTTGACTACACCTAAAGTAACTGCAAAGGAGCTTCCACTATGTAAAGGGGAGCCAATAACCATGACTGAACTTGTAAGGTGCGAGATGTATGATATCTTACTAATTAATCCAAATGTAGCTGCAGTAGCTGAACCAGCTCCAACAACATTGAAAACATCATGTACACCCCGTTTCTCAGCAAGCAGATTTTGTATACCACAAAATGCAGCTGTGAACATTCCAAGGCGGACTCCCCCAACAATAGAGCCACGAGTTACTCGAACAAACCTTTTCTCCATTGCATCTCTCATCAACCGATACTGCTCACGTTTATCTGGCGTGCTTCCAAGTTTTAACATCAATTCTGCATCCTTGCTCTGCATAAACAAAAAAAAAAAAAACAAAAAACAAAAAGAATCTAATAAGATCAATCAAACCACACCTAAAATACAACGGCATAGTGAAAAACACTGACATGAACTGCCATATTATATCAAAATTAGGAACTTCCATGTAAATTACTCAGTTCTTTACCATAAGTAATACCAAAACAAAAGCACATCAAGTTCAATTTTCATTCATCGCTACAAATGATTAAATTTTTCAAAGGAGCAAAATAAATACTTACCACTGAAGCAGATGCTTCCTTGCTGCCACCGTACAACATCCCTGCGAACACTCCTATCACAGTGGCAGTTCCCCAGTTTACTGTTCCTGTTAGTCTTTGACTATTCTAAATATAAGCCAAATTTTAGGGTTAGCTAACCGTTAGTAATCGAAATTCAGAAAGAATAAAGTAGGAATAAACCGAGAGCTACATTGGACACAGTTTCTTCAGAGTTCTCGATAGCTTCCATTTGTTAATTAAACCTTGATGAATCGGTCACAAAAGATAATGAATTTGACCAAATCAGACTTCTATGTATTTTCTATCGGCTTCTCGGCAGCCGACTTGAGCGGGTGTTAGCCCTCTCCAGTTCTCCCTGCGGGTGGACTCCCAATAACATGACCCTCCCGTCTCTTATTCCAAATTGCTTGTGAGCCCCATAGGATTTTGTTTGGAGTTAATTTCACAGTCCCCTAAAGACCTCAAAAGGTTTAAAATTCCATTTGGATGATAATTTTTGCATTGCTATCAAATAAGTCCTCAACGTTTGAAAATTTTATCAATGATGTCTCTTTGCCTTTAATGGATTTTTAAATTTATAAAGCATTTTCTTCTAAGACCAAATGTTACATTTTTACCTCAATATTTGGGAAATTTATTAAAATATATTTTTTTAAAATTTATAAAGCATTTTCTTATAAGATCAAATGTTACATCTTTACCTCAATATTTGAGAAAATTATTAAAATAATTTTTTTAATTTTTAATCTTTATCACGTTTTAGATGTTTTAATATAAAAATTTAAATATTTAGTGTGAATTAATGATGTTTAGATTTATTTTTTCTAATCAAATTTGTGTTTGTTTTAGTGAATATTTGAATGCAAATTTTTACTGGATTGATTGTAGAATGGGTTTAGATTGATTTGGGTGTGAATAGATGTTGAAAAATGTGTGTCTTAGATTGGTTGATGACAAAGCGTGGTTTGTGAGCACCACGTGAATAAAAGCATGGCTAAACAAGTTACGGATGGAGGGTTGTTTGCAACTTTTCAAAGCTTGAGGGTTAAATAAATATAGTGAAAATGGGAGGTTTTTTGAAAATAAAATTTTATAACTATTGAGCCAACTTTACAACAATCAAGTTAAGGAGCCAACACAATGATATCTCTGGATGAACTCAGTTTGATTGGTCTCCTAACTAATTTACAACATCCATATGACCCTTCCATGGAAGCTGGTGTTATAATATAGATGCATCTATTGAATTCAAGTAGACAACATCATATGTTTGGCCATTGCTCTAGCCTGCCTCTAATGCAACGTGTACACGAGTTGCAAACAACAAACTTAAAAAAGTTAGATTGTCTATATTTGTAGCCTAGACATGTTATTTGCATTCCTTATTAACACATCAGACCTCCCAGAATAACGTTATTGACTTCATTTTTTTTGAAATGATAATCGTTCTATACGGTATGCTTTTTAAAAACATCTATTAAACTTCTTTTATCGAAGAATACATCATGCAATTTTACATTAAAACTTTCTCTTGGAGGTCTTATGACACTTGATGAAGAAGGAATGTTCGGGTGTGGTGATAACCAACAAAATATCCCCTGATGAACGTTATCCATATCGTGACGCACATTACCATACATAAGTCTTGAATTATGGACCTACATCCATTGTGTCATACTAGCCATGCAGTTTATCCTTAAAATTAGTCAAATAGTCATGACCAAAATTTTGTTTTAGATGCATGCATGATGAGGGAACCTCCAATTCGCACTTAACATCATCATTATCATCATCAAATTTCTTTATTGGGTCATTGACATAATCATCATACTGTAGACACCTTATTTTGGACCTAACATGGTCATCCCCAATGATGATAACCTACAATGGTTTCCATGTGGGACTTTGAATCGATACCTAAGGCCCGTGGACTGAGAACGGATAGTAGACTCGTTGTGAGTGACTAATCAGAATAATTAAGACTTTTAGAATACCCAATTATTTTAGAATTAGATTTGACCCATTTTAGGCCCACTTAGTGCATGGTTACATAAGCCCATAAAACATTTTTGGGTTTTAGTTTAATTAGGATATTAATTTAATTAATTAATTAGGATGGATAATTATTTAATTAAATTTAAAATAATTAAGATAATTAGATAGGATAATTGATAGTTGAGATAATAAGATTATGATTAGGATAATTAAAGGATTAATTAGGATAATTAAGATATTAAAAAGATAATAAAATAATTAGAATAATAGGATAATTAGAAAAATAAATAGAATTATCTAGGATAAATTATTAGATAATTATGATTTAAATTGAGATAAATCTAATCCCTAGGGAGTCTATATAAAGGGGAGAGCATTCACAAAAAAGGGGGGGGGGGGGAGGAAAAAATATTCTGAAAGCCCGAAACTATAATTCTAAGATTTTCCTAAAATAGATATTTTGAGCGAGTTGAGATAACCGAGTCTACGAAATCCGTTTCAAGAACACATCGCCGAAGCACATCGAAGAAGAGTACCATAGGAGCCAAATATCAAAGGTACGTATCCTGAGGGGCTTTAAATAAAAAACAACATATATTATATATATATATATATTTTTTTTGTTATTATATTTAATACGTACGTGTGATGTGTTCATATGTGTGTGTGTATACTACATGTGTTGTATAGTATAAACTTTCTATATATTATATTGTTTTATATTTTTATGTGCTACAGCATGTATATATATATATAAAATAAGTATTTTTGTTATTATTAGTTTGTTTTTACGTTCTTTTTATTTTTATTTTATTCCTTTTTATTTATTTATTTTTTTTTTTGGTTACTATACACAAATGCATATATTATCATATTTTGTATATATGTGATAACATGATTAAACTGTATGTATTATATGTATGTTGTACTATGTGTATAAAAATACAATATCTCGTATGAAAACCTTCTGTAAAAGTAAATTTTGTACTTTGAGTGCGTCTGTGCATATTTTATATATAACTTTTCTGCATGCCACTTGAGTGAATGGGGCTGGTCGCTTGGACGGCGAACGGCGCGAGGTTTAGTCCTGGGCACCTGGGTTCGAGTCACGGCTGGGGAATTTGCTTATTTTTACCTACTGTGTGTGTATATATTATTGGGCCTCCTGGTTGGGCTGCATGCTGTTAATCTTCACTGGGCGGGCTGGTTGGGCTGCATCCTGTTAATCTTCACTGGGCGGGCTGCACTTTGTTTATTTCTGCAGACTTTCCTTTTTATATTTTTATTTTTTATTGTGGTTCTTTTTATTTTTATTTTATTTATTTATCTATTTATTTACTTTTGTAATTACAGTTTGCTCCTAACAAATTGTTTTGCAGGGTTTACTTATTTATTTATTTATTTTTTAGGCTTGTTTAGGATTAGATCAAATGTATAGGGGTGTATGTTCAAAAAGATGTAATTTTCCTTTTCCTTTATTTTTATTGTTTTGTAATTGTATATATTTGTGGATGATTTATTTTTTGTATGTACTACATCGTGTGATAATTAAAATGGAACTTAATTAAACTTAGTAATGCGCCTAACGAACACACCATAATAGTGGAGGCCGGCTTTCATGTCGGGCGGCATGGGTGCCTAACACCTTCCCATCGCCGTACCTGACTCTCCGAACCCGACCCATTGGGTAGATGAGTGATTGGGTCCTTTGCAAGGGATCCATAAATCGCCCATCCTCACTGATGTGTATTTTCCCGAGGTTACTCCCAGGTGGCAACTCCATAGACTCCGTAGCGGGTCACAAACCCGTTATGCGCTCCTCTTGACCACGTATAGGGTGGTTAAACAAAAGTAGTAAGTCTGTCCTGGCATGGCGCGGCAAAAACCGGCGCCACACCATCATTTTCATCTATGTTGTCCTTTCATAAGTAAAAAACCCTTTCAACCTCACTCTACCAATGTGGTTGTTAAAACTCATGTTGATTGGTAGTTTTCGATGGACGAACAATTTTAAGCTTGCACTTCACATAAATTGCAATGCATTCTCTTAAATGCTTAGACAATTCAATCAAACATATCATAAATTGGTCAATTGTGATGTTCAAAGATTTATTTTGAAAGTGTTATTATAATATTATTTTATAAAAAAAAAATTGTAGTTGGAACAAATTTATCCTTCACATCAGAAATTTCAAATTAGAATTTTGAAACTGAGATACCTCATAAATCCACACAAAAAATCTCAAATCTCGTCAAATAAAGTTAATATGATAACTAACATGTTTTTAACATTTTCCAATATTTTTTTGGTTAAAATTCGTCAAAAATCACCAAAATTTGTCAAAACGTATAATAATAATTTGTATAAAACTTTGCCACCATACACGTTGAATTTGTATTACAATAATAAGTTTTTAATACAAACAGTTCATAAGATCAATACATATGAATTTTAAGTTATATATATTTTTACCCTAAAAAACTAAATCATTCCCTTCTTATGTTTAAAAATAAAATTATTTTTATAATTTTTCCCCAGTACTCTCTCGTAAAACCAAATTATCATTTGACTCATGTAATTGCTAATAGTAATATTAAACAGTTAAGATAAAGAAGTATCCACAATATAGTTTTCAAACTTTAAGGATCCATTAAGAAGTATGAATGTTACCCTTGGAATGATAATTGGAAGCCTTTTGGGGCAAAATGGTAGAATTTTAACACCCCAAATCTTTTTAGTTGTAACATGAATCCCCTCTAGTTTCAAAAACCAACAAAACCTCCCCTTTTCGTTATCTCCTACGCCAACTGGACTTCTTTTAGTTCAAAAATTGAAGCACCTTGGATATGCACTGTTATGGTCACAGACAAGCAAAATTTTACTTGATTATAAAGCAACCATCGTCTGCTTCCTGCAACGCAAAAAGCAAACTAAAGCCATATCCCCGATACAAAAAGCAACTGGATGATTAATTTATTTAAAAAAAAAAAAAAAGGAGAAATTCCTCAACAATTCATGTGAATAAAGTCCTTAAAAATCGTTTCTTGAACTAAGCAAAGCATCAGCACTGCCTCCACTTCTCTTCCTTTACTTCCGGTTTCCTCTTCTTACTTGCGTCCATGTCTAAACTGTTATTCGCCGCCCTACTGTTTATTCTTTCAGCTTTAGCCCATGCCTACGTCAACAAATGCAGATCATACTGCGGAAACATCACCATCGACTACCCGTTCGCGCTTCAACAAGGCTGCGGCCACCCCGGATTCCGAGACCTCTTGTTTTGCATGAACGATGTGTTAATGTTTCACATCAGTTCGGGATCTTACCGAGTCCTAGAAATCGACTACGCTTTTCAATCATTCACCCTCCACGACCCACACATGTCAACCTGTGACACCATCGTCCTTGGCAGCAAGGGCAACGGCTTCGCGGTCGATCATTGGCGAGCACCATACTTCAATCCCACGCCTGATAATGTATTCATGTTAATAGGATGCTCGGCTCAGTCCCCACTCTTCCAAGGTTTTCCAGGGCAGCACTTGCCTTGTAGGAACGTTTCGGGCATGGGATGCGAGGAGTACTACAGATGTCCGGCTTGGAATTTGGTAGGCCGGAAAGGGGTGGGCTTGATGTTCGGGTCTGGCCCACCGGAATGTTGTGCTGTGGCTTTTGAGTCGATTAAGGCGATTAATCTTACGAAGCTTCAATGTGAAGGGTACTCTAGTGCTTACAGTCTTGCGCCGCTCCAGAATGATGCGCCGAGTGAGTGGTCTTATGGGATTCGTGTAAAATATTCCGTCCAAGGCAACGACGAATTCTGCAGAGCCTGTGAGGCCACCGGCGGCACCTGTGGGTACGGTAGTGATGGGATTAGGCAACTCTGCATGTGCGGGAGCTTGAACTCCACATCAAATTGTGATTCAGGTATCATTGACGAAACAATTTGAAAATCATTTTTATGTTTTTAAATAAATCTTGTTGAATACAATCTGAAAGAGCTTTGACTATTATGCAGTTAGGTCGTCGTCATCCTCAAGCAGAAGAAGATCATGGTCTCTGTTGGAAACTTCCGCCGGTATTTATCTCAAGATTTAATTACATTTTAATCCTTCACTTCATGGCCTGGTATCCTAGGGAAACAATTAAAGTCCTGAATTTTTTAAAACTATTAAAACCACCCCTTAGACTATACCTAATATAAGGGAGTGGCGGTCCCTATTGCCATGTTTCATAGTTTCTGAAAATTTTGCAGGATTTTGCGTGTTGATGTCAGTATGGATGGCAATAAATCAGACCTGAATTAATGGTTGAACTGCACGCGCCTGGGCTCGTCGTTTTGATTTATGTCTTAATCTACAGAAGAGGGGGAGATTTTAGCATTGTTTTGGGCATATATCTGTTATTTTTCCATATATTTCTATCTCAAAAACTCCAATATTCCAATATTTATATTTGGGATATTAACATCTAGCAGACATTTTTCATTTTTTAAAAAATTTCTCAACCCCCAGACATTTACTTGTAAATCACCCTTAATTATTTTTATTTTTTCTAACATGATTTAAATACCCCTAAATATAACAATATAATGTAATTTTTTTTAAATAAATTATTATATGTATTAATTATATAAATTAAGAAGGTTAACAGCTATAATATACACAACTTCAAAGGTGAATCTATATGAAATTACATTAATACCCTTAACAAAGTAAAAGTTAACTCTGTTTTTTGTTCAAGTATCCTCCATCGTAAGTTTCCTTTAAAAAAAAAATGTCCTCTAATTGTCATTTTCTTATAATGGTGTGTCTGATTAATCGAACCGAATAAGCCTACAATGTTAATAATAAAGATTACAATACTGTTTAAAATATGAAATCCCCGTTTCATTTCTCATATTGTTTATTTATGAGACCAAATCGATTGTTCCAATTTTTGAACGATCATTCTTCTAAGAATTTAATTTGAAAATTCATTATTATCTAGAAATTTTTGTTTTGATTTATGATTTTCTTCAAATTAAAAAATTGGTCAGATTCAAAAAATTCAAACCAGTTGAATTATATTTATTTGTTAGGCATCATAATTCATCTTCTACTCATTTTAAATAGTTGAGAATTTAATTTTTTTATATTAATTTTTTTTTAAATATAAATAGCTGTTATATGTGCTTAATTTGTTATTATGGTTTATAAATAATGATTTAAATTGTAAAATCCAAAAATTAAATCATAATAAATTTTATATTCAAAACAGATTTTAGAATCAAACTTTAAAGGAAAAATATTAATAGCTCTTCCTTTTATATTCTTAATTGACAATGCCACAATTTACACTGTAAATTATTGGTTTAATAATCTTTTTGTATTTTTAATTCAAAATTTAAAATATATAAATTATCAAATATCTTTAATCCAATATATTTTTTTTAATTATGATTTACGACGACTGATGATTCACCGAGAGGTGGATTGATTCGTCAATTCTACCAAATTCCTGTTCTCACGTGCTGGTTGTGCCGTAGCCCTTCGACTTTTCTTATTATTATTTTTAGAAGACTGGCCCTTCGACTTTGCTTATAAGAAAAACGGTACTTTTCACATGCTGTTGATTTCTCTCGTTGTCCCCTTCTTCCACTGACAACTTGTTCCAATAATGGCGAAGACGATCGGAATTGTTTCTAATTTTCCTTTAGTTAACGTTTCTTTCTCTTCATTTAATCGCAGCCGGCTACCTTTATCGAGCTTTCTCGATCTTGGTATCGGAAGCTGTAAATTCAATGAAAGACAGAGAGACTTAACTGTCACGCCTTCTACCGTGGTTGCTGCCTTGCCCACTGTTTGTGAAAAATCTGCTTCACCAGTAACTTCATTTAATGAGGTCAGCTTTGACTTTAATCTTGGGGTTTTGAAGACGTTTTTGCGATTGATTTAAATTTGCTAAAGTGGTTTTTTGTTTTTTTTTTGGTGTTTTGATAGTTGATTGAGTCTTTGATTAGTCGTGTGGATTTATCGGAAAATGAGGCTGAAGCATCGCTGGAATTTTTGTTGAATGAAGCAAACGAGGTTTTAATTGGTGCTTTTCTCGTGCTGCTTAGAGCCAAGGGTGAGACTTTTGAGGAGGTAACTGAGTTTGAACTAATGAATTCAATGACTTGTCACTTCAAACAATTAATATAGCACTTCGTTGTTTCAGAATTCATTGAGACAACCTTAAGTCAAATAAATCATACTGAACTGAAACAGGATAATAAAATGGACTAAATCTATTTGTGCTTCACGGGTATTTGTTTAAAAAATTACATAACCTCTCAAGTTTATGCGAGTAGCTTGTGGGATTGGCGAGGGCAATGATAAAGCACGCCAAGAAGGTGGAAGGGCTGGATGGTGCGGTTGACATTGTTGGAACTGGTGGTGATGGCGCAAACACGGTGAACATTTCTACTGGTGCTTCTATACTTGCTGCGGCTTGTGGTGCAAAGGTTGCCAAGGTAACAATTTTTGGCATCCTTATCTATTTGCTGTAATAGTTTCTACATTTGATTATTGAATACCTATCACATAATGGTAACTATAGTTATTTCTATGGTGAGCCGTACAGCAAGGGAATCGTTCTAGCTCTTCTGCATGTGGAAGCGCTGATGTTTTGGAAGCGTTGGGTGTCATTATTGACTTGGGTCCTGAGGTAGGTGCGTGTGGAATTAAAATCATTGTAGTTGAATAATTGCTTTCGATCTGAATTGCTTCTTTTTTAGTGTGAGAATTGAGAACATCTATTTAATGTCACAAAGAGCTTTGTATAAATTAAAAGTACCCAAATCCTTGATAGACTACCAAGAGTATGAAAATTAATAAAGCAAATTAATAAATATGCTAACTCCTGTCATTGTTTTATGTCAGCTACTTTTTCTTATTCTATATTTGTTGGGTTTTGCTGTGTTCGTGTAAAACCCACTTATCCTCATGGTAATTACTCTGAACCCAAAGATCACAATATTTCATGGGTGACAAAATTAATAAGAGCTGTAATGATTATACCTAAGTCAACTTGCAGGTATTTTGTATAATCATCTTTATCATTTGTTGTCACAAACCAGTAGTTAGTTTGGAAATGAAATGAAATGATTTGAGTTATTGCTTCGTTCAACCTATTGGACATGTAAGATAAAAATAAAACTATAGTATATGCCATTTGCTGAAGTCTTCTTATTTTATCTTAAAACAGGCAGTAAAAAGGTGTGTGAATGAGGCAGGAATTGGTTTCATGATGGCTCCATGCTATCATCCTGCGATGAACATTGTCAAGCCTGTGAGGAAACAGCTTAAAGTGAAAACTGTATTCAATATTCTGGGTCCGATGTTGAATCCTGCACGGGTGCCTTATGCTGTAGTTGGTGTATTCACTGAAGACTTGGTAAGTGCCTGCATGGTGCACTGTAGTCATAGTAGAAATATTTATCTCCATAGTAGATTTCTTAACAAAATCAATGTTGTTAACTAAAAGATTTGCTGGTCATATGCTTCTTTTTAGCCATTTGAACTTGTTAGCTAGTTGGAAACATTCATTTGTGTTGATTGTATTGCACCCTTGGCTGCATGAAACTGAAAATTCAGAAGTCATACTCTTAGATTGACACACTGGTGAAAAAAGCAACCAAACTGAATCTTGGGAAATAAGCTGCGAGCAATATTTCCAATATTAAAATCTTGTGCATTGCATGCCTCCAAAGAGTATCATGTATACCGTCTGCCCTCTCCATGCCCGTTTCTGTATTTACTATGATTGATGAAGCTTCATGGAAAGATTCTTTTTTTGTTATTTTCTTTTTCTTCTTTCATTTGTTCCATAAAGTAGAATTATAAGGTCTGTGATTTCTTGCTTAACTATTTACATGCAGGGAGCTATGGACTGTATCTTTTTAATAACTTGCTGCATGTATAATGGGGCTTTGATGTGATTGGAGATCTTTTTTCCATTGTTTGATAGGTACTTAAAATGGCCAACGCATTGCAACGATTTGGGATGCAAAGAGCATTAGTTGTTCACTCTGAGGGCTTAGATGAGATGAGTCCCCTTGGTAAAGTTTCTTTCATTTAGATGATCTGGATACAGTTTTATGTCAGATTCTTACATTTCACGAGATTTATGCCTAATGATCTGAATACAGGACCTGGTCTTGTCCTTGATGTCACCCCAGAAAAGATTGAGAGATTCTCATTTGACCCATGTAAGAGCCTGTAACTGATGTTTAATTTATTTCTCTCCATTTTGTAACAAAATTGATTGGTAGAGCTGTCTGCGCGGATTTATGTAGTAGGATTATAACCTAGATGTAGATCAATCCATTAGTTGTACTTAATTTTTGTTTTGAAATGGTTTCTTTGTCATGTTATTACTCGAATGTCCAACTAAAATGAGTATGTGTACTTGGTAGTGGAGTTTGGCATTCCTCGCTGCACTCTAGAAGATTTGCGAGGTGGAGGCCCTGATTATAATGCAGGGGTCTTAAGGCGTGTACTGTCAGGAGAGAGAGGGCCAATTACAGATGCGTTGGTGAGTTTTCTACTATCATATTTCCCATACAACTGACTGCTTCCCTCCTCCTTTCCCAACTTCATTTGTGGGTGTATTTAATCTTACAAGAATTGGACAGATCCTTAATGCTGCAGCTGCGATGTTGGTCAGCGGCCATGTGAACACGTTGGCTGAGGGAGTATGCTTGGCACGTGAAGTCCAATCATCAGGAAAAGCTATGAAGACACTGGATTCGTGGATAGAAATTTCCAAGGTTAGTAAAACCGGGCTCTGAGTTGGTTGCTTCAGTAGGGATTCAACGTAACCAGTGTATTTTGGTCTGTATTAAAGCAAAAGGCGAAAGAAGGTGTGGGTGTGGGTGTGGGTGCGGGTGCGGGTACTTTGACACATTTTCCTTAAACACCTTCGAGATTTCTATAGACATTCTAGTACAGGTATTCTATGATACAAAATGTCAAGAAGTTTTGGAATTTTTTATTTTTTTTTGGGATTCCGTACCTGCATGCTATTGATTTAATGTACTGAATGGGCTTTGAATTCATTCTATTCATAAATCAATAGGACAACATCCTAAGGATTGCCTCTTGTACTACAGCTTTGCCAGGGAATCTCAAAATATTTACAATGTTACAGAGGACTACAACTCGTAAGGCAAATTCTTAATCTTCCACATTCCAAAACTTTACATTCCCTTTCAAGAAACACTATTCCTTATCTCTGCCAAATAGGCGAATTTGCCCCAACCTTCACAGTAATCCAACCCAAATCTCCATAGTCACTTGCCGAATTGCCTCAAGCGACAAAAATATACTCAAAAAACAACACTGAACCTAGATAAATCCATAGATAGAGCTTTACACAGATTTCTTTTCCATCCACTAATAAATACATTCACACAATATCAAAAAACATACATTGTTTTATTTTTTTGTTAATTAACAACACACATTGTTAGTGTTCACAGTACATATAGTTTGGCTCTCTTCATCCCATATACATCAAATTTTGGTTCTCACCTTTTCTGCAAATGAGTAGAGTAATTACTTACCAGTGACGGATCCAGCATCAGTGAGAAGGGGCACTAGCTCACCTCCTTGATGCTTCTCAACAACGGCTGCAAAGATCAAAACAGGAAAAAGGGATTAATAGAAGAAAACATTAATGGACTCTTTGTTGTATCTGTACCAGACATGTCTTTTCTGCAAAGAAACTAAGCACAGGTTAAAGTAAAGGGCGGATGAATGGCCTTACTGTCACAACCACCGATGTGGTTTCCCCCAATGAACACATTAGGTACAGTCGTTTGCCCAGTCCACTCTGTCAGAGCTGATTGAATTTTATCTCCATCACCTTCAACAAGGAGGAGAATTTCCTTGAGATTTTATAAATCTGCTAGGAATGCTTGATTCACACAAATAAAATAGGGCAAAAACATATGTTAACTGGTAAAGAATGAATGATTTCATCTTCCCACTTTGTTTCATTAAGCGAACCCTATATTCAACGTATTCACATAGACAAAAAGAATTAGAAAAGGATGCTTCGTTGGAAACCCTGCTCTTGGAAAGAAAATGATGCAACAGCGATCATATTCAGCCAGAAATAAATTTAAACACTATCTTCAGCTGCTTAACTTGAAATTTAATTAGAAGGGCAATATATAAATCGATTATAAAAGACTCCTGAGTTTGCTCTTACCTTCCACGTCCAGTTCTACGACCTTGTAGGTTGCTCCAAGGTCTGTGAGCAACTTCTTCACCTTTGTACAATAGCCACAATAGGTTTTGCTGCAAACATCAAATCTAATCACTTCCATGGATATAGTTCTCAAGTCAGTCCTACTTGTATAATTATAGAATGAAGAAATATAACTTAATTGAAAAAAAAAAGAAGGAAATTATACCTGAAGACAACAACCGGAGCGGAGGAGGCGATCTCCTTGGCTTTGGTGAGCATCGTTTCAAGCTCTTCTTTGCTCATTTTGCTCGAAAATGAACTCATTAGCGATCCCATTTTTTATCGCTTTCAGTAAGCAGAAGGGGTGTTGACTCGAAAGAGAACCGCGTTTGGTTGCGGGAAACTTAGCCAAGGAACATCTTCGAGCCAAATAACTCTTTGGTCCCAATAATTTCTGAAAATGAATGTTCACCCTTACCTTTTTTGAAAAGGTCATTCATACACTTCAATATTTTTAAGTTCTCCCCATAACCCCAACAAACATATTACCTTCGACGTCTTTTTTTGTTTCGATGGAACTACAAATTATATGGGTTATAAGCCTATATAAGATAAGATTAAATATAAGATGAACAGTAGAAACTGAACATTTTATTCTCAATAATTGTGTTAACAAAAATACAGCAGCTCTTCAGACACCATTGACGGTATAACAACGTTGTTTCAAGCTCTTACTTCTGTAAGAATGGTTTTGGATTCACTTGGCTGCAAAAATGGCTTCTAAGTCCTTGTACAATCCTTTTGGTTTTCGCCTGGACTCTGAAGGTGAATTTAAAGACGAACTTCCACTCCTTCTGGTGCTCCAGAAACCACTCCATTTCGGATAACCACTTGAAGTTGAAGGATCATGTGGAGCTCCCCTTCCTTGTTTAGTGAAGCTAGATTTTGCCAGTTCTCTCAGTTGTTTCATCCATGGTTTATCTGTTGTACCTGGACTCCCAGTCCCGGAGCTCCTGTATCTTTCAGCTGAAGAAGTGGCATCACCGGTTCCACCATCCTCACGGGCAATTGATGGAAATTTTCTTTCTAATTTTTTTATCAGTTTCTGAGGGAGGAAAAGCAGGAGACATCCAAATGAAGCTATTTTCAGACCTGTTAAAAAGGAGTTTTTGGCACCATCCAGCTGCTTGGTCTGTCTATACAAAGCATACCATTCATTCATCATCTGTGCTAAATATCCTACCAAGAAAAGTGTAATCATAAAAATTCCAATTTTAGTCTCTTCTTCAACTGAAAATTCTTTCTCCAATAGAACTAAGCAGAGAGTAAATATTCCCACTTCACAGGCAACTGAAATGATCTCAACCAACTGAACCTTTTTCTTAATGAAAGGCTTCTTCAGAACAAGGAAAAAGAGCTGAAAACAGGTAATGCTTAATAACACAATTGTACGTGATCTAGAGGATAAATCATCCATATAAGCACCAGCCAAAATTCCGAGAGAAACTCTTTTCACAGATTCTAATAGTGTGTAGTATATTCTAAGAATCCCAAACAGCTTCTGTATGAAAGGTGCTTCTGCATCTTCTGTTTCATCATCGGAGGCAATTATATGATCACCACGCTTGTGAAGATTGCTCCCAGAGATCTGTGAAAGCATGTATTTTGGTGGGCCTCTCAGATCTTCAAATAGAGGGCCAAACATTGTTCGAAAAACAGAGTTTGGTGCATCTTTCCATGTCCATTGACCTCTTTTGCCAGGGCCAAGAGTAACTCGAATGATCTCTTGATACCAATGAAATATCTGTCCTTCTTGATGTACTTCCTTGTACAAAAGCAGTTTCCCAAATGTAATTCCAATTGAGAGGAAAAAGAGCAAGCACAGCAGAAGAAAAGACACTGTCCCCAATAGCAGAATACCTACTGTAAGCCCCGATGGTGTTCCACCTAGAAGACAAGTTATAAATCTTATGCATTAATTCAATTGCTATGGCACGTGATGCCAATTTGAGAAACATAATGTTGAAGTACCTGTAACTAAAGCAGCAGAGGCCTTGCAAACAGAAGGCAGCACAAGAATTACAAGAAATATCTCAAAACGTGGGAATACCAGTGCTCCATAGCCTCTCTCTGTTTCAGACGTATTCTTTTTGAGCTTTAAAACTATAATGAGTAAAGCATGCAGAAGTATCAAACTGCCACCTATTGCAGCCAACCAGAACATGCTTCTATCGAAATCTCTCCAACTACGAGAAGGTGAGAAAAGTGAGATAGTAAGGAGTCTTTTCATAGCACTTATTATAGAAATGAAAAAAGCAATTAACTTAAATCTAATGTAATAAAAGTTTCAAAGGTTCAGCATCTTCTAACAATGCAGATCTTCGATTTTAGGTATTCAATAGCCCTTGAAATATGTCTTATGATTGGAGTGAAAAAGTAGCTCAATAGATGAAAACTGCACTGCAGTCTATATAATCATAATATAGAGCAGTTTTACCTCTAAATTTACACTTAATTGTTACTTTCTTTTAAAGACTTTCTGCTTAGATATTAAATTTGTGTCAAAATTTCTATAATATTTCTAGAATCCATAGGCAAAGGAAGAAATTTTTAAAGATCTAAATAAACATTCAATAACTTACCCGTTCAAATGATGTGAATCCATATATTCTGCTTCAGGTTTCATAGTTTGGCTCTGCATACATTTAACACACTGGATCACACAAAATATTCATCAAATGCCACTAGGATTTAACAAAAATAGTAGAAAATGTAATTTTCAACCTCAAAAAACATTCTGTATTCCATTGGAGTAAGTGGCATCCCATAAACCATAGCTGCCCTGTCGAAATTCCCTTCTTTAGGCTGTTCACTTCCAAAATTCTCTAAATGGTGAAATTTGGAAACATAGGAATGTGGACCAGGAGGGTGACTGGAGCTCACCATGATTGGCTGAACATTCTCAGTTTCCCATGGGCAATTAAAGTAGGGAATACTCCACTGTAAGGCCCTTGCAAACTCATAATATTCAACTGGCAAAGTAACTGCCAACCATCTAGACAGAGCGAAAACCTGGATGTGGCATGCAGTTCTCTGTTTAAAAAGTACAAATAAGATTGAAGGTTTCAGTTTACAACTTAATGAAACTTGCAGATTACCTCTACATCAATTCTGACACTACAATATTTTCAAAACTCTATTAAGTTACAGCTCTTTTGGCTCCAGCCTTCACTTAGTAAATAACAACAAAATATATATTTACAAAGTTTAGGAAACAACTAAATGACTTCTGGAGAATATGTTTTTGCTGCAGTTTATGGTTCATGGAGTCATAATGAGATCATTCTAAAACATTCATTGTATGTGAGGTTGTCAATAAGGCAGCGAGAATAATTTCACAGTTAAACCTACCATTAAATCCCCACTCTAGCTTATCATTAACATTTTGCTCAATCAAATAATGGTTCAAGTAAGTTAGGTTACATACAAAGAGGTTCCTTGCAGGATCAGAGATCAACGAAAAAGATGGTCTTGACAGAGCACCGGCAGATAGAAGGCTTGCTGTAGAGACAGTAAGCAATCCCGCAACAGATGATGTTGCCCAAAAAGTAGCAGTTACAAATGCAGAAATCACACAAGAAATAATAGGTACAGAATCTGCAGATACATCATAACTTATATCAGAAATATATTAAAAAATATCAATGTTGCATGAAACACATCAATTGCACCAATAACAATCAAAAATCAATAAATTTCTCACATTTTCTCACTTGTAGAACATTAGATGCTAGATTTTTGTTGCCAGCAACATCCCCAGTCACATTTTCAGGAACATTAACAGAAACAATAACATCATCAGCTGCTTGTATCTCTACAACATATATAGTCCCACTTATTTCATAAAATCTGGAGAACATTAAAAAATGGAATAAAATTAAACTTAAAATTGAATTTTAATATTGTTTCAAATTATTTTAGATGTATTATTCCTTTCAATAACCTGCACAAGGAGCAGAAAAGTCATATTATTAAGAAGTGCCAATAGCGAGTGAATGTATAGGTTGCTAAGAGAAAATAACTTGCCTCTGCAAATGTCCTCCTGAGATTGATATGAAAGAGGAGTTAAAGCCGAATACACGCTTCAAGAACTTGATTGAGATAGGGATACTGTGCTGCTTAGTCCTCATACTAGATGTTGTACTCAATCTCACAGCAGGCCTCTGAGAATCTGATGATCACATCTATACTTATGTCATAAAGCAAGAATGGCATCTACAAAATTATTAAAGGAAGAAGAAAATCCAAAAGAATTTATATTCGCTTACAAAGATTGATTTGCCCTGATTATCAAAGCTTCATGTCAACCTCTTGGTTATAAAGTTCAATAGGCGAAGGAAAAAAGAAAAGTAAAATTATTCTATGAGAAAAGAATGCAGTTTATACCATAAAGGAAAGTAACCGGTTCAATTGGAGAGACAGGAGTCCCAGGAATGCTTATAATGGAGTTCGTGTCGAGGCTTATAGTGATAATAGCAATGCCAGATACATTTGCAACCTGCGAAGAAAGAGTTCATATGAGTTGTACACTATACATATGTAAGGTTTCCAGAGATGTGAATGGAAATAACAAAAAACTTAAATATATTAGAAGTATAAATCAACTAACCATAAAGCCAAATCTACGGTTCCAATGGCCTGCACCACTTATAGGAAGAAGTGTGCCCTGACTGGTATTAACAGAATTCAGAATTTCTGCAGATGAATTGAGAACAGGTTCTGAGAAGTAAAAGTAGAATTTCAAGTTGTCATAATTATTAGTTGCCTGCACAGTCCTAGTTTCACTATCCAGCTGAAGTAACTTTTCAGGAACATGTGACCTTAGATTGACAAACACACTTCTTCTATCTGTAAAAGCAAACAACCAGCAATGGAACAGAGTAAATTAGATCACAATAACATCCTTCTAACTTTAAAAATAATGTGTTGAAGTGAGGATAAAATAGGAAAGAAAAACTCAAAGCTACAAAGTAACTTAATAGGAATTTTAAAAGCCAGTAATTTATTTGTTAAATTTAACTATTTCTAGGAAATGTTCAAGTAATTAGAAACATATAAAAATCTTTGTGAGTTAGAATCTGCAGAGATTCCACATTTCAGTGTAAAACGCTTTTACATTTAGATTTCTCAACTTAACCAAGCCCTTTGCCAAATTTTTAAGGCCTAAGAACATGGTAAGAGCTTTTACTGAGATCAAACTACGAAAAAAGAAAAAAATTGGAGGAATTTGTTTTTCTTTCATGACTATAAGAATGGTCATGTATGCAGATAACATTGCGAACAATTACATGGTGACTGAAGATGAAATGAGAGAATTAACTTACCAAAATGAACATAGAAAATTGAATTTGCTGTCCTTGTAAATTTGTTCCCAGCATTATCAGTGCAAAAATTCTTACCCATCACCAATATCACTCTCCCATATTGAACCATTGGAGATAAACTCACAAGAAGACTGTATTTGAGGGTTGGTTGCAGAGTGATAAGTGAAGATGGTATAATTTGGCCAGCACCATAGACGAGTAGCTGAAGAAAGACAAATTAATATATAAGGATTTAATTTATATCTAACACACACACACACCATAATTGACCCAATGGTGCTAACTTATACATCTCAGTATTTTCAATTGATCAATTTTATCTTTGAGAAAAATCAACTCCTTATATATAAGTGTTTAGGACTCCAGCAAAAATAGTGCCAAAAGAATAGTCTTTTATGATACAATCTGAATGATGTGTTCACACCACTTAAGTTTGGCATTGTTTTGTTGATTGAACAAAACCATACTTGTAGGATTTGGTAAGAACAAAAAAATCACGCTCTTATCAAAATTTGTCACATACTCACATTGCAGGCATTCACAGAAGAACATCTGAAACCTCCACCAATACAAGGTTCAGTAAAAGAAACATTTACAGAGACATTTAGTGCATTTGTAAATGACGATGGTGCAGTTATATATGCTGTAGGGGGGACAGTATCTGCAAAAATGAGATAAAACCAAACTTCAGTCAGAAGATTAGATGGCAAGCAATGTCAATATAACTTCCCACACATCCAAACCTGAATATCAGAAGAAACAATATCTTGTTTCAGTAGGCTTTATAACTTTAAGTCTAAATCTTTCATTGATCAACAAGTAGATAATTTCATTTATCAATATTGCCACTTCTTAAACTTTTACACTGCCTTCATCTTGGTGTTTGATAAAATTCTAGAACCCGATTGTCTGCAACTTTTCCATGTTCAATAGGAAACATCCAGAAATTTAAATACTATACTTCTAGCACGTTTTTAGACTAGCAGAGTTGATTTGTAAATTGGAGGAATAATAACAAAGAAATCTCAATAAGTTAGAGGAAGGTTCTTAACCAACAATCCAGTTATAGCGAGAGCAGCTAACTCCTAGAGATCCATTACTGCAGACAACAAATGTATGATTCCCATCCTGCAAGCCTGTGTATAAAACCTTCCTCGCTCCACAATCTGAAGCAATGCCATTATCCAGCTGCATGCATGAAATATATGTAATAATCATCAAATTTAATAACCATAAATTTCAAACGCAAGAAATGTCATGTATTTTTTTCATAGATACGACCAATTGGTGAAAAAACAAAGTTTCAGCCAATAATTGTAGCAAGAAATTTTTGAACAATCAGGATATCCAGAAGATTAAAATTTACATGTTTTTTCTTGGGCAATTAAGAAGGAAGTTTTAGCTTCTATATTCTGGTTATGCTAGTTTGCTAAAACTGCTGAAGAACAAGGAAATTTAACTGATAAATCTCAAAGCAAAGTTGCACAAATTACAATTACAACTTCAAAAACCAACCACTTTAATTTTTGACCATCAAGAATGAAAAGAATCCGTGTAAGGAGAGGAATAGGATTATAAAATAGCATTGTGAAGTAGCTAAAATGATACGACCGCTAAGAGTTCATCAAACCTTGCAACTGAGGACGCAGTCTGAGCAAGTGTCATTTCCACCCACCACTACTAGAAATAAAAATGTAGCTGAGTTGAGATGTGAAAATTGTTTTGGGGCTTTCAAGAACTTGACAGAGGCCTCTGAAGCATCAGTATGAGCGTTGGACAACAGAAGTAAAAGAAGCCAACAATGCCAAACCAGCCTTGAAAACTTGTAAAAATCCATTTCAGATTTCAAATAAAGCCTCGAAGGCTCAAACTGAAGTGTCAGTTAGGCAGAAGGTGAAATCAATAGGCATAAAGGAGACATTTCACCAGTGGGGTTTGTGTAGTAGAAAGTGAGGCAATGCATGAAAGAATGGTGAGAAAATGTGGTACAGAAGAAGCAGAAGAGAGAATAGAGTAGATAAAAAGTTTAGTGGCTCGTAAATGTTTCTAATCTAATAATAGAGAACTTGAGACGGAAAGCTCAAGACAAGTGTTTTGTGTGTGACTTCACTAGATAAGAGAGAGAGAGAGAGAGTGCAAGGGCAAAGAATATTCATTGTTGATTAAAAAAAAAAAAGAGACAATCATCTCTGCTATGGAGATAAAATCAATCAAGAGGCGTTGATATCCTATGAAAATGATCTTCAGGGTGCTTAAAGTAATGTCTATGATTGTAGTTTAATCTAGTTCTTCCGTACTAAGAAACTAAATAAATAAAAAGAGAACAGTTTACGCCTTACAGCTTGGTGTTCAATACATAAAATCCCAATTTGTGGACTGCTCAGAACTTAAAAGACTTGAGCTTTAGCAGATTTGTCAGGCAAGTAAAACTGAGGCATCTCTGTCTCCAAATTATCTTGCCCAGATTTGGAAACTTCCGAAAATGTTTGTTGAATCAGCATTAACATAAAACTTTTGAATAAGTTTACTGCTCAGGCCAGTTTAACTGGTTTGATGGCAAGTTTTATTAGCAAATTGAAGGGCTAAATGATTACCACCATAGTTTCTTTTTGTTTAGAGTTCTGTTCAGAAAAAAAGAAAAAAGAAAAAAATGAAGAAATCGCTTGCACGTGCAAGAGCTGCCTTCAACGACAGACGCCATGTTCTCGATTCAGAGTTCAATATTCTTTCAGTGTGCAGAGTACAGCAATAACAGGTTAGCATCAACGGCCCCATTAATCCAGCTAATAAAATATGACCCTGTATAAATTAACTCTCTCATATTCAAGTTGTGTAGTCACAAGTAACTTCGAAACTGCAGAGACTGAGAGATGGGGCTGGGTGTTGTTCTGAGATATGAACTTTAGTGAACAAAAGTGAAACCAGAAAGGAATTGAATGGACAAGAAAAGGTGAGTCTCCTTTGGAGCTAAAGGCCCCACATGTAGAAAATAAAAATAGCAAAGACAAAAGGTGATGGAAACATCTTCATGCAGGGGCAGGTAAGTTGCTGCAAGATGAACAATCTTTCAAGCTCAGCCTCTACAACGTTATCTCTTTCCTTCATCATTCTGCCACTCTCATGTCTCCTAGTTACATTAGGCCCAGTACGCTGCCAGCAAACAAAAAAATGATTAGAAAATTAACAAGAAAACAATAATTATGCTTAAATTTATTATAAAAACAGTGCTTAAAATTAATGATAAGCTATAACAACTCTAAATTTGGTCTTTCTCTGTTAAACTATGAGAAGAGATAAATGATTTGTGCCATCCTTCTTTTCTTTGAAATTGCTTAAAATGAATTCATTCGCTTTGTTTGGAAAGCTCAAAAAAAGCAGTAAAAATATCAAACACTTCTGGTAAGGCAGAAGTGATAGACTTCATTTTTAAGAAAATGAAATAAATCCAAAAATATAATAATGGAGGGTGGAGATATATTGCACAACCAACATAAGGCTGGACTCGAGTCAGACTCCCTCAGTGTGACCTTCTTCAACCGGCTATTCAATGTGTCCTGTGAGTCGATGGCTAGGTTATTTTGGCAAATCTATATTTATTAATGGAATAACTGGTTTTCTAATTTTAATTTTGTTATAATTTTATTTTTATTAAATAAATTTAATCTAATATGTTAGCTATATACTATAATATTTTTTATAATTATCAATAAATAAACAATAATTTTATATATATATAAATTTATTTAAATATATTATTCTTTTATAATTAGTAAATTTAATACTGAAAGATTTTTCAAATCAAATGCATGGTTGGTATCGTATAAATGATAAGTTGTGATTCCTCCGTAAGAAATAAAAGAATGAGCATTTGCCCCACATAAATATAACACAAAAAATTGTCGAGTAATGTTATGTAAGGTTGGACTTCAAGCTGATTCAGTTCAAATTTATTTAATTCAAATCAAAATGTTCAACTCTTTAAAACTAAATCAAACTCAAATTAGAGAAAATTCAATTTAGTCTGACTCACAAGTTTAATGAATAACTCAATTCGGTTTAAGTTTAGCTTGTAATTTGATTTAAATTATGATAAATAATTATTAAAACGATATTGTATTATTAATGAGTTACAAATTCAAATCATGAATCTCAGCTACTAAGCTAGTCTTGGGTTCAAATTATAAATTTAAACTAAATCGAACTAAACTTAAATCGAATCATTTTTATTCAAATCAAACTCGAATCAACCTTAATTTTGACTCAACAAACTCAAATAAAAATTCAAGTTAGGTGTTGTTCGAATTCCATCGATCTAAATCCACTATTAATATCATATATAATAAACATTAATTTAGATACTAATCATGATGTATATATAAATGTTTTTGAATTATAAATAAAATAATATCAAATTATATAATAACACATCATTATTAATATTTATAATGATATTCATTATAAATACACATAATATTACTCAAAGAATATACGTTAATGTGAGAATTTGCATCGAGATAATATTATAATTAAAAACTTAAGTGTAACAAAGAATACCTAAATAATTTTTTTAAGTTGAATCTATGTTCATTGTTGTTTGATGAGAACGAGATAAAAAGGCATTTTAGAGTCAAAGTCAAAAGATCTCTTTATATTTTTCTTTTAATTTGTATATTGAAAGAGATATAATGTTGTCATCACCACTTAATAAAGTGATTATTATACCCCAATTATTTATTCTAACAATTTAAACACCTTATTTAACAATAAACGCATAAAATATGATTAAATTGTTTAAACATCTTTTTATTTGAAAAGTATTATATTTTCTTGTTTTATCTACATATCTATGGTAAAAGCTATTAAATATATACAAAAAATTTACCACTTAACAATCAGTATTATCCCAAGTATAATTATTAAAGACTAAATTCTATTTACGTAACAAAATGTTATCTTATTTTTAAGAGTGGTTTAAAAGACGATACGAGCACTTTTTCATATAGGATTAAACAATTAGTCATGGATTATTGTTATATCAAGATAATACTTTTGAATTGTTTGATTGATTAGGTCAAGGGTATTAGGGTATCTAATTAGACACCAAATGATGGACAAGCTCGGCAAAGACTCTTCATAAAAAAAAAAAAAGACCATCCTATCAAGAGGTTACACACAAATTTCTAATACATTATGGCACAAAGAAAAAAAAGAAGCACAAGCTCATGTCCTCTGGTCAATCAGTGGCCCACGTCACAACCAATTATATAGTTTTGACCAGTCAGCAGAACATAATTCAGATACTCGTGTAAGCTTTTAAATAATTACATAAAAAAGAATTATGGCCCCAAAAAAAGATGTTGGCACAGTTTAAGAAACTACGACTATGAAATTTCCTTCTCAGATATAATGCATTGAAAGAGGTCAGTGTACCAGCGCAACATTGAAATCTTTGTCTCTTGTATCGAAGCAAACACCAACAACTAATTTTAAGGCAATTTAATGCGATGAAATTGGCGCAATGGTTAAATTAAACACACAGTGAAAGCAAGAATGAACAGCCAAAGTACTAAATTTTCATTTCTACTATTGACAATAGGATTATAAGGTTCCTTTGTTGACCTTGCTCAGACAAGCAAAAGAGCATCCACACGCATCCTTCATAAAATATTGATCATACCAATCATTTATTGAAGGGGGGTCTCCTTCCTTTTACAGTATGGACAGAGACTTAATTGCAAAAGATTATGGAGACCAACACAAGTTAAGGTTCTGGTGAATTATTAGACAATTTCAGTTCTTGACTAGGACGAGCATAAAGCAATGACAGCCACATACATTATTCAGTTTTGAAAGAGAATATTTAATTTCAGACTTGAGTTTGTAAGCATCACAACTTGATATTAATCAAATAACTAACATAGTAGCACATTGAGGTCCCTGCTTTAAGGATGGTTGTCTGACCTCCACTTTAGACAAAAGTTCCGTACAGATAATTCTCTAACACGACTAAGAACTATAATTCTTCTTTTTTATTAATATAAAGCATAAAGATTAACTGTTAGGACCGATGCATACCTAACAAAATAAGTGGATGACGAATTTCCCACGGTATTGCTATTGTATCCTTCCGATCTAAGTGCAAAAGATAAACTTCAGTGAAGCAAATCATGTGAGTATCTCACTTTCTGGCATCCATATCCGAAGAACCTGATCATAAAATGAGCAAGTGGCGACCAAACTATTCTTTCTTTTGCCTTCCAGGGGTATGTCCCCTCTATGCCAATCTGCACCATAAGCAAGGGAGTCATGCTTGGTATAAGTTTCAATTACTTCGGCTTTCTCCCCTTTAACATCAACAACTGCAAATCCATTGTGCATACAAGCTGTCAAGACAACACCTGGTATAATAGGGTGGTGCTTGATTCTCCAAACTCCTCCCCCTAAACAAACAGAAGTTTCATTCACCGGCTTTGAGATTGACCTTACATCCCATACCCTTAGATACTCATCATAACTACCAGTAAGTACAGTATTAGGATCATTAGGGCTCTTTGCAATACAACAAACACCCATCTTGTGAGTCTTCGAGTTCTGAAATGCCAGTATGGATGAACTATCCCGTAAATCCCAACAACTGAATTTGCAGTCATCTGAGCCAGTGTACACCAGATGAGGTTGGTGAATGTCAAATGCAGTGGCCCATAGCTCAAAATCATGCGCTTTCCATTCTTGCTGAATTTCTAGTTTTGACTCTCCAAGGGAGATAATTGAAACCGAACCATCAGAAAGACCAACTGTGATCGATGTGGCTGATGGGTTCCACTCCAAGCAAAGGCACATGGAGGAGCTGATCATTTCACAATTCACATCTCTAAGAAAACCCCCTGCAATAATAATGAATAACATTAATAAACAAAAAGTCATAGCTAACTTCATAATTTAGTAAGCAATATTGTTAAAAGCTTCGCTAAGATGTCAACTATTACTCGCTAATTACTATACTAAGAAACCAAGGCCATCTTAACAATGCTAATATTTTAAATTATATACCTCCAGTTTCTGAATCATCTACAGAGTACTCGAGGTTATAAACCTTCACATAACCATCAGCATCAGCTTGGGCAAGCAAAGGACCCACACTACCACCAACTGGGCTCCATTTAATATCAAAAATTCCTGCTGTATCTCCTCTATAGAACAATTCAAGATCGTTCTCTTCAGCATTGACATTGAATAGTGAAATGCTCCCTGTTCGACTCGGCTTATCACCTTCTTGTAAAGTATACGTAGAAGCCGCAAGAACCCGATGGTAACCGTCGTGTGGACAAAACTCGACGGCGTCAGCATTGCCGTTAAGTTTGCAGTGCGCCACATCCATTCTTAAACAACTGTCCAAAACATAAAATTCCAAAGAGATTTTGAGTTCGGCATTTCATCAAGCAGCTGGTGTGTACAAAAGCAACGAGACAAAGTGCGAGACCATACCGTCGTAAACGAGATGTTTGGGTGTTCGGAGATGAATAATTCTTAGACGAGAATCAAGTTGTAGCGCGAGCAGTGAGAGTAAAATCCCGCGCTTGGTGTGGAATGGAGACAGAACCAAGTGGGAGTTAAAAGAATAAATAATAACTTAATATACCTTTGGAACACATTGGTGAGCTTGTTAGGCTATTTTTACACAGATTCTAAAGTGACTAACTTAATTTATAATATAATGTCTGAGGAATGACTGCTTTCACATGCTTTATTCTCTAAATAATAATAATAATAATAACACTATCAGCATGAACCATGATTAAAAGTTAACTCCACTCCACTATCCCATTTCATAATAATTCTCAGTCCACCACCAAACTTGAATTTCAACTACTTCTAAATTCTAATGCTTAAAGCATGCATGTTACATATTCTATTCTAGTTTGAAAAGCGTTAAGGGTTTATTTCTTTATTTATTTTAATCAATTCTACCAAGTTATGTCATGGGTTGAGTTTAGAAATAGGAAATGGCTGGTTGAAGATAGTTGAAGACCATGAGATCATGACTTAAGTGTTAAATACTGTGTATTTTTTTAATGACATTTTCTATGTTTTTTAATGTGTAATTTCCCAAGTAAATGTGATAAATAAGGTGTGTTTTATTAGGTAATAAAAGATGATTTTATTTTTTTTTACCAAATAAATGCAAAATGCCCTAAGTCATAAAAACTATATGTATAAAAAATAATGTTCAGATTTATTTTAATAAATTTGTAAAGGATGGATTTTACATGACACCTGATAATAAATATTATATGAAAGTGGATGATAACCACTACACATTCCTTTAATGGGTGAATGACAAGCATCCCAATGATTGTCGAACATTTATCAGGCATAAAAGAGGGAATATTGATTATGAATGGGATGAAACTCAATCAACCCTTGTAAGAAGTGAAAAGACAAAATTCAACTATAAGGTAAAGGAATCTCAAGGTAGAATTTAGGGTTTAATATATAAAGATCATAGAAGTTGAAACACTTTTCAAAGGGACCGAGGGATAGATGAAAGGTGATTCAACGGCTATAAGTCATTGTATCAATGATAATCTCTTTTTTGTTCTAAATGAAAAGTGTTGTCCACTATGATGACGATGGAATAAAATTTATTAAGAGTTGCTCAAACATGAAGCGGCAGATGGTGTCTACTCTCATAAACAAAATGATTTATTACAAGCGGACAGACAAGTGTTCGTTGAAAATCATAATATAACGTTGAAGATGATGAAGTGAATTATTTATGTTGATTTATTTGGGTTAGGGTTTTTAATTAATTAGTGGAACTGGAAGAGATGATGAAGTATGCATTGATTGACATGCCGAAGATACTTTTTGAATGTAGCAACAGGAAGAGGAAGGTGATGATAACGCGCTTCAGGTAAACGTGGATGTCAGTGGAGATGAAAAAGAGTGAAAGAAGGAACTTTCAGAGGAGGGCCAGGGTGGTCTGAGCTTCTACTTGTTCGTGCGCTAAAATCAAGCCCTCTAGTATGGCCGGCTTACTGTGTCTCACTCTCTCACTGTCACTACCATTTCCACGAAACCAATTACCCTTCTTAATTTCACATTCACTCACACTCTTCACTGTAAGATTAACACTCTCTCTGTCACTTCTTTTATTTACTTCTTTGCTTCTCTCCCCTCTTCCACACACAACTTTCCATGTTTCTCTACCCTCATTTCATTAACTCCATCACCACATCTTCAGGCTTTTGTTATCAATAACTACCCTAAAACTACTTCTTCTTCTCCTTCTTCTTCTTCTTCTTCTTCTTCTTCTTTAATGATGGATGAGCTGTACGGCCTCCATTCAAGCCTTGATTATTCTATGCAGCAGGCGCCTGCAGAGAATATGGTTACTTGGAGTAACTATCAGGATATTTCAACCAGTGTTGTTTCTTTTGGTGATAGGCATCCTGTTTATGGATCGGAGCAGTTGGGGTCTGGTTCTTCTGGAATATCTGATGCTGGTTCAATGGTGCCTGAAATTCAAAGAAACGGTTCAGACGAACAAGCTGCTGTTTCCAGTACAATTCGAGCTAAAATCGCTTCTCATCCTCTTTACCCTAAACTACTTGAAGCCTATATTGACTGCCAGAAGGTATACATACACATTATAATAAGTACTGCAAGACCTTTATTTCTTGGCCGTGCAGACGGTGTTCTAGTTTCATGTTGCAAATACGGAAGTAATAAGCCACCTTGAGACTGTTAAAAAGTTGTAGTAAAAGCTGTAGAAATTTAGGAAAAAAAAAAGGAGGATATCTTAGTTTATGTATTTATAGTAATTTCTAGTTGTAGATTCAACTACATAACCGTCTGTACTCATGTAACCTTGAAATAGAATGATATTTATATATCTTATTTGCGTAGTAATTAGTGTTGTTTCTTGCTCGTTAAGAGCCAGACTTTTCCCGCGGTTATGACCGTTGCTTCAAACTTGCAGGACTTAGAATTTCTGTTCATTCTTTTTTTTTTTCTGTTTTAGATTTTTAGTTTTTGTCGTCTTTTCAAGTTGGTTTTCTGTGAAACTCTAGCGATGCGTGTTTCAGGTAGGAGCGCCACCGGAAATAGCTCTTTTGTTGGATGAAATCAGGCGAGAAAGTGATATTAATAAGCGAAATACTGTCGTTTCAAGTTGCTTAGGCGCCGATCCCGAGCTTGACGAATTCATGGTTACCTTCTCTATCTCTTTTAAACTGAGTTTCTTCTTTATTTACACCAAACCCTAATCAGAAGTGTCTCACTCACAAATCTCAGTTTCTTATCCAATAGACTGAAACCCTAATTATAACTTTCCCGTACTATTGTCTTCCTTTTCATTCTCTCTCATACACTCAACAGTTTTCTTCTTTAAATAACCTCTAAGTTTATTTCCCTTCGTGTATTGTCTTTTCAGTGGAACCGCAATCTCTCGATCTTTCATGTTTCTTTTATTACATTTCTGATTTAATTTTTCATTTTTTTCTCTAGGACACTTACTGCGATATACTGTTGAAGTATAAATCGGATCTCTCAAAGCCTTTTGATGAAGCAACGGCGTTTATAAACAATATGGAAACGCAGCTCAGTAATCTCTGCACCGCAGGTTCTGGTCTCTCTTTCTCTCTCTCTCTCTTTTTTCTATCTCAATAACATGCTTAATGTTAATTTTCCATTAATTTAATGTAGTTTGTTGATGTTTGCGCTGTAGAGATTTTTATTTTCTCCGTGTATTTGGCTGCCATTGTATTTCTTTATTAGCTTAGTTGTGTGTGATACAGCTACATGATCTCCTAGAAAGCAGAAATCCATTTTCTTAAGCGAAGAAAATTAGGCGCACGTTAGCAGGCAAGCGCACATGAATATTAGTGATTGCTTTTATAGGCCATGCTCCAATGTTGGGTTCTGATTTGCCTCTGCAGCCTAAATGTTAGATCATATCTTCTTCCTTTGTATTGTAGATTTGTGATTTAATTAGGTGCTTAAGGTCTTTTATGTCCATAGCCTCCATGTTTTCTTGCTGCTATTGGGAATAAAACTTAAATCTTAAAGTAAAAGAAGATAATATAAAGGTATCTTCGCTGCAGCGAGGCTTTTAAAAAATTTAGCTAGCTTTTCTTCTACTAAATAGGGTTGTTGCTAGTATAGTTGAGGCATTTAATACTTGCTAAATCACAATCAGTGTTTAATGTTTTCAACTGTCTTTATAAAAGTAGCTACTGTATGGATATTGATAATTTCAGGTCAGGGAGAGTATTTGATGTGGATACAGAATTTTACTAAAGCACTTGTTGAACCAGCTTCTTTGTACTTCATGAGTCATAAATTTGCTGGGGAAAATTACATGTAAATGTAGTCATCCATGATCCAGCAAATTTTCTTCTAATTAATTTTAAAATTTCAAATCTAAACCAATGGGCTAGCACTGTTTGTACCATACCAAAAGTTTTAATCAGTTGAGCTAACTAGTACTCCTAGTGTTTTACAATGTTAGTGCAACTAGTTATGGTAATTCATTTGCCTTTTTCTGTTCTGCTGTGAAAGATTTTTTACGAAATTACATCTGTAATGGTAGTGTTTTTATCCATATTTCTGGTTTTATAACTAGATTTTATGGTTCCAGCGGAGTGAGTTGCTGTGCATGCCATGAGTATAGGAATTTAAAACAATTCCTTGACAATGATCTACTGAGAAATTCTATTAAATATTTTTTTTCTGATAAATATTTCTTTTTCGCATAAAAAATGAGTTTAGAGATCAGTTGCAGTTCATATGTATAAAATATAACTTCAACTGAAAGCAAATCTCTTTTCTCCATCATCCACATCAACACAAATAGATGCCTGATAGCATCTTTCGATGTACACAAGATATCATGTCAGAGTCAAGTACAAATAGTTGGGTTCCCAAAATTTTTCATTTGCTTAAGTTAGGCCACTGATATCCTTTATGATTCTATTTTGAGGTGGGGTAAGTAATAAAATAATGGATGGATTTATAGGGTTTCGAACTGAGTACAGATGGACTTTGTCGCCGAAGTTGCTACTTAATCATACTTTTGTACTGTCATGGCGACAAACACATATATAATATGGTTCAAGCTATTTTTAGCATCACTTTGAGAGAAATATGCATTATAAATTCATTATACCTGTAGCTGCACTGCTTTCAGGTTATGGATTTGGATTGGAATGAAGTACCTTTTATGTGGAAAGCTAGTGATTAATATACTTGGTATTGTCATGCGTGAACCTAAAGTTTGAATTTAAAAGGAAGCCGTCACTGTAGAGGCATATGGCTTGTTAGCGATTGAAGGATTTTGTCTGAGGGGCTCTCTGCTCTTTTTCAGTTAATGCATGCTGGAACTGAATCTTTGAATTTTCTAGTGTGGCACTTGGGTACTTTGGTACTTTAGACATCTGTTAAATATAAAATTTTGAGTAATATAGGATCATCACATGTTCTTTAATTATATAGGGTGTAATTAAATTTTGAATCGTATTTGACTTTGAGATGTTTATGTTAAAGCTATCTTTGTTTGTCTCTTGGAGATTCATGATGTTAATCTATTCTTGTTTCTCATACATGTTTATCACAATCCTTAAGATTGAAAGCATTTATCAAATTTTAAAGACTCGGTTAACATCTTATTGGAGAAAGCTTGATTCACCCGAAGATATGCCTCTTCTTTATATGTGGCTATATATAGTTTTTTTTCCATAAGATTATTCATCATCCTTAGGTAGGATATTTTGTGGAGAACACTTGTTTTTTGAATTAATTTTTAATGTATCTTGTCTTCTCAATGTTTGTTAAAAAAAAGTCCTCTTATATCTCATGTTGAACATGTAGCATTTTACTTTTACTCAAATGTAATCGGCTTTAGTTTTATGTGTATGTCCCTAGAATCTTATGTGCATGCAATGCAAGATTGAAATCATTCAAAAGAGTATTTGTGAAGGTTTTTGTATATGATGTTAGGTTTGTGAGGTGTGATGGATATTCATACTATTGCTCAATTACAGGAGGGCAATGTGTGGTGTGCAATTTTAATTTTGTCTATTTAATATATTTTTCCTTTGATGTCACTGGCACGAACCATCAATCATAAGGGTCTTAACCAATGCTTATATATTTGTATGGCACCACAACTAAATGATAGAGAAATTTTTAAATGATTGGTTCTTCCAATCGCCAGTCAGTATTTTGTTGACTACTGCTGATACTTACAATTTCTTGAGTGTTTAGGCTTAGACCAAGTTATTATATATCTTAATTTTAGATTTTAAGAGTTATTTTAAACAACTTAGGACTGATGCAGGAAAATGGCCATTTGGATTAATCTGGATTAAGGTATGTTAGGTTTTTCTCTCCGTGCTATAAAATTTTAGAATTGCCGACGATCTTTCTGCATATGACTGAGAGAGTGCTGCCTTGACCAGTCAATATGTTTTGGCATTAACATCTAACATTAGCTTTCTAGCTACTAGGTGGTTCCTTGTTTGTTTTGCCTGTTGTTTACCTTAATTTACTGTACCTAAAACGGATTTAACTTCTATTCCTCATAAAATCAATAAAGAAGATATTTAGGGTTCCGTTAAGTTGTATAGGATTCTGATTTTTCTGGTTAAGCTCTATTATCTTCAAGTAAACAGTATTTTTTTGGGTTGCGGGAATGACAAGTTCAGAGTTGGATCCAGTTACAGATTGACGTCCCTTAGCAGCGGGGCTGAATTTGCTTTTATAGTTGCACAAATTTGTCCAACTAAGAGGTCGGGGATGGCGAAATTGTTGGTCTTAAATTTCATGAATATGGGAAATTTAGCCTACGTGGGCCAAGCTCCTGCATGGTGATTTACATGCCTGCCCCAATACCTGAACCGATAAAGATGAAGGAAAGCAGGAAATATAAATGCTGTTGCTAGGCTGCTTCAAGGAAGGACCATGGACAAATCGATGCCCTCGATTATACTTAGATGCATGTCGGGGGACCATTTAATTTAGTGAAAAAATTTAAGCCTCCCGCGGTTATCGCTGCGGCGAGCTGCCATATCAACATTAAGTTTCACTGATACATCCTGCCTCACCTGTTTAATTAAGTCTCGCTCTTTCTCTCTCTCTCTCTCTCTCTGTGACCCGGTTAGGGTTACTCACTGTAGATAGTGGTTTGTAGCCATAAATGAAACATGTGATCTCACTATCACTCCTTTCTCTCTGTGATTGGTTCTGTTGTCGGATAACTTATTTTACTCAAATGTGTTTCTCTCGAGAACTGAATCTGAAACAGTATCTTTCCAAGTTTTCTTTTCCAACAAAAATGAGTGGGTGTGGAGTGTACGTGAATGGCCTTGCTGTTTTGGTGACAGACGCTGGGAAGATGAAAAAGTAGTGCGTGCCTTGCGCGTTACCTCTTTCTGTCAACAGTCAAACACTCGACAGTAAACTAGGCCTGGCGCAAGACCACCGTACCCTCCATCTGTGACTCTGATGCGACTACACGGGCCTCAGAATCTTTTTCTTTGCCGCCACTCTCTCACAGACCTACGTCTCTTCCTCCCTCTCTCTCTCTCTCTCTCTCTCTCATGTACACACGCACGCTCTCTTTAAAATATGAAAGAAAGTGGAAGTGGAACATCACATCCATGGAAACCATGCAGCAGTTCGATCCTGCATCTTTCTATCTTTTTTCTTTTTCAAATATTTGTTTTTTTGGGCTTGCGGATTAGCAGTATAGGAAAAACTACAACATGGCTAAGCATCTTGCATGCAAGGTTCTTGAACGTAGACAATGCACTGCTTATTAATATCTATCTTTTTTGGCAGATGAAGGTTTTGAATCATCTGATGAGGATATTAGTGGGGCTGAGAGTGAGTTTCTGGAATGTTTCCGGACGCCGGTGGACCGAGAGCTTAAGGATAAACTCTTTCGTAAATATGGTGCTTATATCGGCAGCCTGAAGCATGAATTTTCCAAAAAGAAGAAAAAGGGAAAACTACCTAAAGAAGCCAGGCAAATCTTGTTTGATTGGTGGAGTCTTCACAACAAATGGCCATACCCCACGGTATAATTATTTCCACAGCTTTATATATCAGATTAGTTTAAGCTGTTGGGTATTAGATCGAGTTTAGTGTTAATTCAATAATGGTTTGGAATATATATTTTTTGGCTTTGTTGATGATAACACAGGAATCGGACAAGGTTCAACTGGCGGAATCTACCGGGCTAGACCAGAGGCAGATAAATAATTGGTTCATCAATCAAAGGAAAAGGCACTGGAAACCTGCAGAGAGTACGCAATTAACTGTTATGGATAGGCTTTATTCACCATTCTACATGAATGAATGATCGTGGTGGGAAAGGGATTTGCTTAATATCACTTCTGTACATTCTCAAACACCATTATGTGGATGTGCCGAAATTCAGCAATCTCTGCGTTGCTGCTAAAATGATTTAAGATGTTTGTAAATGGTGAATGAATATTTGATATAATGACACTTCTATTTCATTAATGCGCCTCCATTATTATCTGTATGGCAGCTTCTTTTCTGTTTTTTTTTTTTTTTATAAATATTAATGCTAAGGAGGAAATAGTGGTAATGCATAGTGTATTCCTGGTTTGTTAAACAAACCTAACTTGTTTTGCATATCACGTCGGTTAAGTATTTCTTATGTTCCATTTTATCTGTTCAACAGTCGAAGAAATCCCAAGTTTAACGAGAACTCACAAAGTTTTAATATGTTTATAGTACCCTAGATCAATAGGCATGAATCAAACCCGGAATAGACTCTTCTTATAACATTATCCCTGGACCTGTGTTGGGCTTGACCATGCTAGGCCATTTTTTTCTGATGGTTGCAAGTGTAGGTTGAATCTTTTTTCTGCTCTTCTAACATATCCACTTCCTTGTTTAATCATAAAAGCTGCTTATTTTGGGGTATGGTTCCTTCCTATTGACTTTTAACTTAAAAATAAATTAATTTTCATAGTCTATATTATAAGTCGACGCAGTTATCAAAAGTTTGAGCTCCTTTTTCTGCGAATAAGTTGAAACCAAAAACTTGCCCTTTAGCTTAATGTCAACAAAGCTGATGATTAACCAGCTAGGTTGACAACAATATTTAATGGTTTATGCGGCATGTTCGTCGAGTTCAAAATTATCGGCGAATGGGTGAACTTATATAAAAAAATTGTGGAGAAAATCCTCCATGAACATGCTTTTGAAAACACTTTTCTGATAGGGATAATTTTCCCTTGACTTCACCATAGAATTATCAGTCCCATCGGCATATATAGGTTGAATAATAGTTTTTGATAGAATTTGAAGTCACTTAATTTGCAATCTAAGTCTCACGGTCCCATAATAACAACAAATTTATATGCACAATGTACAGGTATTAACTTTTGACAAATTTAGAGGTGAAGCAATTGTTTGCATGCTAGCCTTAGTTGTTTCCACTTGGCCGTTATAAATGGCTCTACATTATTCTACATGGTCAAGCAAAATAAAAAAAATATAGTGATCACCCTCAAGGAATTTCTTCCATTTTTATCAACTATAATGTTTGTATAAAGTTTACTCATATCTCTAAGAACAAGATATAAAAGTTATTTCAATATCATTTATTCTCTTAACTCATTTATAAAATTCTATAGAGCTCATGTAACACTTACCTTCATATAGGTATAATTTCAAAAGAAAACATATCTTATACATTTACTTGGCAGAAATATTATTTATGAGCATTAAACAAAAAGCATTTGTTGCATGCAAAATGGTGTCCTATATTTTTATATATCCAACTGTAGTTCGATGTCAATGAGTAACATAGAGATAAATACAAGTCTCATGGAACATATCAACTTTTTTGTTGCCACTACTCTCATTTTCTACTGACAAAATACAGAACAAGGATTTATATGAGTGATAAAACAATGAATTAACTTTTACTTTTTTATCGTATTTTAATTGGGATAACATAATATATAACGAATGTTAAAATACAATTACTTTTCGTACTCTGAAACGTAGTTCTGAAGTTTTTTTTTCTTTATGTTTAAAACAAATTAATAACTCGTCAATAAATACTTTGATAAACTTATTTATAAAATTTTTTAAAGTTATATTTTTTGATTTTATAAAGACAATTAAAGTATTAGTTAATTTAAAAAATATATTTATAAATTCATATTTCTCATATTTTATTTAAAAAATAGTCTTAAATATGTCTCTCTTGACAACCCTAACTTTATGATATTCAAATTTTAAATCTATCTTACAAAATACAAAAACTCCCGTTAATTAGTTAGATAAATTATCGATTATGGTTAACAAATATTTCATGCTTTTAATTGGTATCTAGTTTAGATTTTAGCAATTTATGCATATTTATATCGATCCATCTCTTATTTAAAAAATAATCAAAAGAATGTCAAAGTTTGATGAAATTATTTTCTAATAATTCTTAGAACTGTTTTTTTTTTTAACTATACAGTGATGTATTTTCCATCAATTCAATGCTAACCTTAACTTCTTGCTAAGTGCGAACCTTGGCAAATTATCCAAAAGCACATCAGCAAATTCTCAGGTCATTATCACATATAATCATAGGATAAAAATATACTCATAGGATAAAAATATAGACGTAAGGATATGAAATTTTTTATCCCTATCCTTCTTTTCCTTTCAGCTGAAGCAACCAAACGCTACTTATTTATTGGTAATATACGTAATAATATAGCAAAGCTTTGAATTCTTATTGGACGAAAGTTGTTTTTCTGTTGTCATCCAACCCCACAATACCTGTTCTGAAATTGTTTAGTGCACGAGTTTGAAGAACGGGATAATGATATTATTTGACAAACGTCTGAATTGGAAATATTCTTCATTCATATCTGCCTCGTCAAAGGCCGTGAGTTTTCTGCAAGAAAATCTGTACCTTCCCATTACAAGGCATATCAGAGTTAAACTAAGAAATGATTCATAAGCAGAAATTTCTTCGAAACCAAGTAGATTCAATGCACCTGCAAATGGGAGTGATGAAAGTTTGATGGATAACTGCACCTAATTTCTCGGGACCCAGTCTTATGAGGCACATGGTGTAGCTTGTGTCAGCATGTTACTATCAAAGAGTCTCTCAACAGAACATAAACTCGACGGTTTTTTTAGGTGTAAAACAAATCCAACTTCGGCGGCTTATTGTGGCGAAACCAGCCATGGGTTTGTAACAATAATGCTAATTTTTCATACAGCATGTGGGCTTGTGTTTTGGTTCCAACAGTAGAATTCCAAAAAAATAAAAACAAAAACAAAAGCCAGTTCATCGACCCCTTCCTGTTTGTTCTCCATTTTCATCTACACCTCTCTGCAAAAACTCAGTTCTATAAATAAGATTTTTTTCATTATGTCTTCAGAAAACAGAACCAAAAACCACTCTATACCTCCATAATAGTTAATTCTCTCTCCCTCTCCAACAACCTTTGTAATTTACAGAGAGAGTGAGAGAGATGAAATGGGATGAATCCATGATTTTGTTCTGTTTTCTTCGTATGCATAATCAACGAACCCATTTGACAACGGGGAAAACCAGAAAAATATAGAAACAGAGGACCCCTGTTTGATATCAATGCAATTCCAGATCCGGGTTCCAAAATTTCTCATCGGCTTCATTTCGATAAATTTAACGTTTTCGATGTTTGCTTGTGTTTCGGTCTCCAGCTCTCGTACCTCTGAAAGCTATTTTAAATGCGGAACCACAATGCAGAATACAGATAGCCACTTCATAGTCAATTTTGTTGAAGTCATGGAAATTCTCTCTTTAGAAGTTAAAAAGCAAGGACATGGAGATTTCTACATTAACGACCCACCTCCCAGTGTCTACGGCTTAGCGCAATGTCACGAAGACCTTTCCTCGACTGATTGTGAGTTGTGTTTTGCTGCAGCCAGAACAAAAGTCCCTCGTTGCCTTCCTGCTGACTCTGGTCGACTCTTCCTTGATGGATGCTTTCTTCGCTACGATGATTACAATTTCTTTGAGGAAACCACTGACCCCGTGTATGATACCGTCAACTGTAGCTCCTCGACTGGTCTCTTGACCGATGACTCGTTGCATAAGCAATTCGAAGAAAAGCTTGGCCAAGTTATCACCAATGTGACTCGTGAGGCTAAGTCAAATGGAGGATTTGCTGTTGCGGAGGGGAAAGGAGGAGCTGTCTCTGTGTATGCGTTGGCGCAGTGTTGGGCCACGGTGAGTGACGACGGGTGTGGCCAGTGCCTGGATAAGGCGGGGCTAGAGTTGAGAAACTGTAGCCCAGGCTCCGACGGTAGGGCTATGTACACTGGTTGTTATATGAGGTATTCTGTTGAAAGATTCTTCAACACGGGACCCGAATCACCAGACAATGGTAAGAACTTTTCAATGATTTTGTTCTTGATTTCGGTGTATTTGAAGCTTGTATTCTGATTTGAATGTTATCAGTTTTTAATGTGATTTCTCTGGAGTTGTTAGGAATGGTATGTACGGATTTATTTGTTCTTTTTTGCAGAGGAATATTCCAAGATGACAATAGCGATCATTACCGGAGCAATATCATTTGCTATACTTTCTTGCTTTGGTTGTTTTATGGGATATAAGAGATTATCAAAGAGAAGAAAAGGTAAAATTCTAGCAAGAAACATAGACCTAATATAAGCTTTTAATTCCCAATCCTCAGTATTTTGATACAATCTCATCCTTTCCTCCTTAGAACAATATTATCTTCCTACTGTGAACGCGTCTGGTTTTAATTTCAAGTATGAAATGCTTGAGAAAGCAACAAATTATTTTGACAACTCAAGGAAACTAGGCCAAGGAGGTGCTGGTTCTGTGTTCAGGGGGACTCTTCCTGATGGAAGAAATGTTGCTGTTAAAAGATTGTTCTTCAATAAACACGGATGGGTGGACCAGTTCTTCAACGAAGTGAATTCGATTAGTGGAATTGAACACAAGAACCTTGTAAAGCTTCTGGGTTGCAGTATCGAAGGGCCCGAGAGCCTTTTAGTTTATGAATATGTACCTAACAGGAGCCTTGATCAAATTCTTTTTGGTAAATAGAAAATTCTTCAATCATTCAGCTGTAATTTCTTTATAACTACTCCAGATAACACCTTAAATTCATTATGTTGATGCAGAAAAAGACACAATCGAAATTTTGAGCTGGCAGCAAAGATTTGCGATCATCTGTGGAACGGCTGAGGGGCTTGCACACCTACATGGAGGCTCTGAAATAAAGATTATCCACAGAGACATTAAAGCCAGCAATATTCTCCTGGATGAAAAGCTCACTCCTAAGATTGCCGATTTTGGACTTGTCCGATGTGTTAGTTCTGATAGATCCCATGTTAGTACTGCAATCGCTGGAACACTGTAAGCAAATTGATCTACCATAGCATCTGTAGTTACTTTTGCCAACTTCAGAATCTCCTGAACGGACTTAAGTAAAAGAAGAAACTTCTGAAATCACAAAATAAAACAGAAATTTCGAACTGATAGATTGTATGACAAATTTGCGTTGCCTATTTCTGAAGACAAAGGCTGTTGCAGGGGATATATGGCTCCGGAATATCTTGTCCGCGGACAACTAACAGAGAAGGCAGATGTTTATGGTTTTGGAGTGCTTGTCATTGAGATTGTGAGTGGTCGAAAGAACAGTGTTTTCTCAGAAGAGTCAGCTTCAGTATTGCATACGGTAAGATGAAATTTCCTTTTTCCTCAGCTCCTCATACTACTTTGTAATGAACAATGGTGTGCTAATGGAAGTTGGTTTAATTATTTTGTTCCGAGATCAGATTTGGCGTCATTACAAGGAACAGAAAATAACTCATTCTGTTGACGCGAGGTTAGCAGGTAAATTTCCAGAGAAAGAGGCCACAAATGTGCTTCTGATCGGGCTCCTATGCACGCAAGCTTCTTGGGCATTAAGACCGTCAATGTCTCAAGTAGTCGAGATGTTAACCAACAAAGACCAGGCAATTCCCTCGCCAGAGCAACCTCCATTTTTGAATGCGAGTGTGCTAACTGGAGATGACTATCCCAGCAAAAACCCCACTGCCAGCAGCTCCCAGAGGTCGTTCATTAGAGCTCTAAACGAATCTTCATCCATTACAACAACTAATGAGCCAACCTAGCCAGTACTCAAGTTCTCCATGCATTTTGGAGAAACATTTTGGTTTAGATTCAGGAACTGCAGGTCAGCAGATGGCTCTTTCTTCACTGGCGAATGATCGAATCAGTTAAAAAAGATGACCCCAGAAGGCACCATCAGCGGCATTGCAGTCATCTGTACTGCATCTTCTTGAACAATTTAATGTAGGCTACAATGAGGTAGGAGCCTTACAAATAACCGGAGGACTTTTGTTACATAAATGAAATGAAACATAATTGGTTACGTATCATTTATAGTGATTTTTAACAAATTTCATTAACAAATTTTATATATATATAAAAAATTAATAAAATATGAAAGAAAAACATATTTTTATATGGCTGTAATCACCACCGAAAGTTCAAAATTTACGCTTTTACCCAAAATACTTTTATTTTGATATATTCTAATTTTTTTTCATGTATTATAATTCAAAATATTATGAATTGTTGATATTAAAATAGATTTGAAGTAAACAAAAGGTTAAGTACTATTATTAAAATTAAGATTAATTATAAACAACCAAAATGGACAAAATAATTAGATATAATTGATCATTTTTATCCTTTCTATTTTAATTTTATTTTTACATGTTTTACACATAATTATATTTTAAATTATATAAGTAAAATTGATAACTATACTTATAACTTAGATTAATAATAATAATAATTTAAAATTATTTAGAAAAAAGGTAGAGTAAAAAATAAAGGTAAGGATGATAATTTTCATTGTCACTTTCGCCCTAAAAAATCTAAAAATTTTGGTTTCAATTTTTGAAAAACTAAAAAACAACACAATAAAAACTTATATTTACTATGACTTAAAATGAATTTATTATTGAATTCTTTTTGTATTTAATTAAATTTTAAATGAAATTTTAAATGAATAATTGTTTGTACGATTAGAGTTTTTAAAATTAAATATGACTATAAAAGTGTACTAATTTAGGCCCTTCACTCCATATAATCAATTTTCCTAATTCTATTAAATTGATATATTTTTTTAACAAAACCGATTATGATTGCTGGACAGGTATGCGATTGCAGTGAATTACATGGTCCCACATATGGCTTGGTCTAAAACCCTTTTTCACTATTTAAGTATCATACTTTCCACTTAAAATCTTCCTTCTAAACAAATCTAATATTATAAGATAAAATAGTAATTTTATAATTAAAAAATTTTAACAAATAAATAAAAAAATAATTATTTTATAAATCTCACGTTAACATTTTAAATATACTAATGTGTTCAAAAAGCATTTTATCATTCAATTATATATTAAATTTATATCAATAATTTCTTCTTTTCACCATAATTCTTAGCCTCATTGTGCTTGGATTTGCAAATTTCTTCATTTGCTTTATCTATATGTATCAATGAATTTTTCAACCTTTTTTTTTTTTTTTTTTTACCCTTAGTGAAGTATTATGCATGGTTGCACTAAAGGAATTATTTGTGAGGTTTAAGCAACAATATGAGATGGTTTGTGGTTGTTTAGGGGTTAGCTTTCAAACATGTAAATGTGTTAGCGCGAAAATGTGATACGTGTATTCAAGGGTAAAATGGGTTTTTAGGCAAATCCTTGGGTGGGTGGGCGAGTGATTCATTCCAAATGGAATGGATAAGGTGAGGCAGACGTTAAAAAGAGAAACAGAATCAGTGTGAGTGAAGAATAGAATACTACAACACAAGAATTTTTTCTTTTGTTTGCTTTGTCTCTCAGTGATGGTGGTGAGATCGCTCTTTACAATCTAAAGACGCCGCGTTTCTCTACCTGAACCAATGGTTTTGAAGAGAGAAGACGCTTCCACTCCTTCGGAATGGAAGTTCTCTCAGGTCTTCGGTGAAAGAAGTCCTGACGAAGAAGTTCAAGACGGTTAGGGTTTAAAATTTTTGCATAATCAGTTGTGCTTGTTGTTTTGATTTTTTCCTGACATGAGGAAGTAATTAATTAATGGAGTGTTTTCGATTTAATTGTTTTAGTTGATATCATATCGGCAATTGAGTTCCACAAGACCGGTGATTACCTTGCCGTCGGAGATCGTGGTGGCCGTGTTATTATTTTTGAAACAGATACCGGAAAAGATGTCAGAAATTTTCACATAACAGATAGAAACTTCTTCATTCTTTTAAAATTAGCATTATTCTTGAATTCATTTCGGGTTACGCTATTTTTTTTAGGGTGGAAGATATCTAATGTTAGGATAAATTGACCTTTGCTTCTTAGACACCGAGCCAGCACTTCACAAGAAATGAGATGGAGCAAACGGATTCAAGTCAAACAAGGCATATTCAGTATCAATACAAAACCGAATTTCAGAGCCATGAGCCTGAGGTGTGCTTTCTATCTGTTACACAATTTATCTTTTCGAATATTTTATTATTTTTTTCAAATAGATTATATTAAACTTCCTACCGTAGCGAAATGATTGGAATCCAAGGGGTACTATGCACGGGATTTTTCTGTTATTTATCTTTATTTATTTATTTTTTTATTCCACGTGTATTTTGAAATCATGATGGTGTTCCTGTTGTCTAGTTCGATTACTTGAAGAGTTTGGAAATTGAAGAGAAGATTAACAAAGTTAGATGGTGTGCAACAACCAATGGATCGTTGTTCATCCTTTCAACAAATGATAGGACGATTAAACTGTGGAAGGTATTTGCTCCTGGACAAACACTTGTATTATTAGTACTTCTTTCCTCAAAATATACTTTACAATAAGCTGTAGAAAGTAGTGTGAAATTTCTGACTTTTGCCAGTGTAGAAATTGGAGATCAATTCTACATTAGTTGCCTTTACTACTGTGCTACGATGGTAACACTTTATCATGTGATTTATGGGGCCAGATTAAGGACCGTGAGGTGAAGAAAATAAAAGAAATGGATCCCTCTCCTTATGTGTATTCAGAAAGCACTCTTTTAGCTGAGATGAGTTTCATGAGCAAGCAAAACACGCAGTCTGTTCCCAGTGGATATCGTATGGAATTGACAGAGAATATGGCCAAGAACATGTCGCCATCTCAAGAAATGCACACCAAGGTAGGTGGTTGTGAATTACGGCAAGGATTTTATAAATATCTTGATTGTCTATTTTCTGTTCAGTATGCAATTTACTTTTCTATTTTGTTCTGTTGTTGCTAGATTGCCAATACTGGAGACAGTGCTCATACTAGATGTCAAAAGGTGTTTGGGCATGCCCATGATTTTAATATCAACTCAATTTCAAATAATAGGTAAAGTTTTTCATTGGCTTTTTTTAATGCGACTTAAAAATTACCTTCCTGTGCCAAAAAAGGGGAAAAGGTAAATAAAGAGAGATTATGAGTAGACATACAAAGTTTTTAGTAACTTGTTAATAAAGAAAAAAGTTACAAAACATGCAAAAAAAGGACAATTAAATGTGGTTTACTGTTAAAATTAACGGAAAAAATGAAAAGACTTGGATATCTCTGCCCATTAGTATTATTTTTTAAGTAATTTTAGTTTTTAATTTTTAGATTGAAAAATTAAAAAATTAAGAAAAACTATGGAAATTAAAGAAACCAAATAATTTAAAAGCAAGAAATGATAAAGCCAGCAGTAACTTGGCCTTGACACCAACGGCTAATCTTTTAATGTTTATCTTCTCTTTTTAAATTTATTGGTTTTTGTTTATTTTATCTTTAAAATGAAATACTTCAAATCTATAGAATTACTTACTACTACACAAAGTTAAATTTGACACTACCTAACAGTTGATTGCCTTTGGGGGGGCGCCCATGATTAATAACTTCTGTCCTTAAGTAGCAAGTTAAATTTTGTACCTTTGTTGATTATCCCTTCAAAATACATTTATATGAAAGAAAGAACTAAATTTTTTGTTCCATATATGTATGCAAACACCGTTCTTAACTTGATTTAGTGCCTGTTTTCTCTAAAGCATTTGAGCAGCACAATTTTGGTAAAACAGGAAGTTATGTAGATGTTTTACTGCTCTAATAATAATTTTCTTTATAAGCTATGTACAGTGATGGGGAGACATTCATCTCCGCAGATGACCTTCGAATAAATTTGTGGAACCTTGAGATCAGTGACCAGTGTTTTAATATTGTTGACATGAAGCCATCAAATATGGATGACCTTACTGGTGATTATTTTCATCATCCACCATCTCTTTGTTCCATTACTTTGCATCTTATGTGAAATGGCTGTTGAGATCTTCTGAAAGGGAGGACATATATTTGTAGCAGACTTAGCAAAAGAACCTTTAAGAAGACGGAGGGAATCTTGTATGGAAAAAAAAAAAAAAGTGTTGGACTTACTGGTTGAAATCTTAAATGTTTTGTGCAGAGGTCATTACTTCAGCACAATTTCATCCAATTCACTGTAATCTGCTTGCATACAGCAGCTCAAGAGGTTTTATTAGATTGGCTGACATGCGGCAGTCTGCATTGTGTGATAATAGTGCGAGAATGTGAGTTGTAGCTCATTCAAGTATTTTGTTCCATTATTGGTTTGTTAGGACCTCTAGATCTAAAGTTTAACTTAACATTTGTATTGTTTTGCTTCCGTGAAGCATGGAGATATCTGATACTCGTCATTTGGAACTTGTATCTCACAGATTACAAGATGCAGAATCCCATGGGTCAAAATCTTTTTTTACGGAGATAATGGCATCGATTTCTGATATAAATTTTGCAAAAGATGGGCGACACCTCTTAAGTCGTGATTATATGAGTTTAAAGGTCCTCACACTGAGATCTGGCATGACTCCTTAAATTCAAAATGTAATTCATACATCTATTTTCTGTACATTGCTGCTCCCTGCTTCCCTCTACAAAGCAGGAAGAGGAGATAAATAAAAACCTGCCAGAACTGAGTATCTGATGGCATATTGTCTTTTTCTTCTTATTCATTTTTTTGTGTGTGTGTTTTTGGTGTAATACAGTTATCTTTGCTTCAGGACTTCCTTCATAGAAAGAATAATCAAGTTTTAGATTTAAGCTAGTTGAAAAAAGTTATGTATATTCCTCCTGTCTGTGGTTTTTGAGGTTCTGGAGGAGTCAATTTGTCTCTGTATTTTAGCTTTAAGTCCTCATGAAGCTTGTTTGACGATCTATGCAATTGTAGTTAGTTTGAATGGCAAATGAATTTTGCCATGCTTTGACCAACTAATATTTGCTGCAATATGTTGCCTTAGCTGTGGGATATGCATATGGATTCTACACCAGTTGCAACATTTAAGATTCATGAGCACCTACGCCCCAAGGTGAGGGCATAGTTTATTCTTTTACTATGGTGGAATCGTTAACCTCTATACAAATGTTCTTTTTATCATTACCATTAAATTAAGGCTTCAATTTTTTGGATTTCGACTCTAAATTGCACAAATTTTAGCTATCATGAATTTAAAGATTATGTAATTCATTGTTTATTGGCATATTGTGGTCACTTACTGAACTTCATCAAGTTAAGGGATTTACTTACAAATCGACCTTAGCTCAGCGGAAGAGCAGAGGACTGATCCTCTAGATCGTTGGTTCAATTCCAACAGGTCAAATGATTAAATTCTGGTTAAGAATGAAGCATTTGTCACATGGTTATATTCTGGATAAACATGTAGAATATGCATCTCATTAGTTTATGCTATTAGAATTTTTATTTAAGTTTCACAAAGTGATCAGCAAACCTATGTCTTTGCATGGCTGACAGCAGATTGTATGTCGATGCAGCTATGTGAATTATATAATGATGACTCCATATTTGATAAATTTGAATGCTGTGTCAGTGGAGACGGACTTCATTTTGCAACTGGATCCTATAGGTTTATCCTTTTGACTAAAAGTGTTGCATCTTTAGTAATGAAAAGCTGCTATTACCGAAATATTGCATTTCTAATTGTAGAGTTTTTATTGATTTGACTTAGCAATCTTTTGCGAATCTTCTCCCATGGTGTTGGAAGTGCAGAAGGGGTCACAATTGAAGCTAGCAAAAGTAGAAACAGGTTGGTTTTTTGTCTTTATCCACATTATCTAAGTAATTTAAAAATTTTGGTCCAATAGTCCATCTCATTGTCAAGATATTGTCTATTTGAGACGCAGTTTGTCATAATTCTGGTTTTGAGTTTTGCAACTCTATAAACATTTCTTATCAGTTTAGGAGTTCACTAGCTATTTAACTATATACATGGGTTTTGGATCGGACTTTTGTCAGTTACCCATAAAATTAGTTGCCTACCCTCTCTTATAAATGTGAGATGTAATTTATCGTTATTATAAGGTGGGCTCAGAGCATTTGTTTCCGCCCATTGAGGTGATTACCTTGCCACTGTGTTATGTTTGGCTAACTCACCCGTCATTTTTTAGTCGATTCTGAGAGCCTACCTACACAGCGAATAAGAACTTGAGTCTGCTTTCATACAATTTATCACACTTGTTTTGATACTGATTTATTGGACTGGGCATACACCAACTACCTGTCCCTATATAGTCCAAGATCTAATTTGATCAGGCGATGGTTATCCCCTGATTTATGTTGATTACCTATGAGGTGCTGCTGTTATCATTCATTTTATAAAAAGAAGAGAAAAAAAAAGGAAGCTATGACCATTTTAAATCCAGTGTTACAAACAGTGATAATAACTTGTCTATTACTAGATGATATTACAGTCACAATTTCTTGCAACAATGCTCTAATCAATCTCTTTCTTTTCACACGTTTAATTAAATGTTTCCTGATTGATTAAAATAGGAGGTCAATTCTTCAAGCTGCTCCAAGTGTGAGAAGGTCTTCTTTAAGCAACCTGACTCGTGGGTTTTATTGGCAAGGTAAGACTTTTCATAACCTGCATTCAGAATGACTTTCGGCTGACCTGCTTTTATATGGGGTTCTGACTTCTTCTCTAACTTGCCGTGCAGGGCATGAATATTTAAGCTCAGATAGTAATGAATCTTCTTGTAACATGAGCTCCAAGCTGCTGCATCTAGCATGGCATCCAACCAAAAACTTAATTGCCTGTGGGTCTGCAAATAGCTTGTTCTTGTTTTGCGCTTAGTTTTCTGTATAGTCAGATGTAAATATATTAGAATCCAAATCAAATCAGGATATATTTGTTAGAAATCACACAATTAGAGCCTGGAAAAAGAAACATGAAAATATGAAATTTCTCACTCCTCTCTTGATGCCTTCCTTTGTCAGATTGTTCTATAAAATCGAGTTAGAAAATGAATATAGAATTACATGGAGATGGGAACTCTGTCAGCAGCTCTTCAATGGTAAGGTAGGTCACACAATTTATATGGCAAGTCTTACGTTTCAAACTTCGTAATTATGTGTGCAGTGCGTGTATATGTATAACATGTGTTAAACCTTGTAGCGAGTCATTCTCCAATCAGTATAAGCTTCTTAATTATCTTGTTTTGCCCAAACCTCTCTTTATTCTGATTGTAGAAAGATGGGTGACACGGTTTCACACACAGGGCATACAGCTTTCTTTGTCTCAGTTGTCGTTGGACCATCTAGTGCCTTCCGGTTAGGGTCTGTCTTGGAGGTTACGTCGCTTAGGCCATATTTTAGTCTCGGAGGTGGCGTTAGTGTCGACTAGACTTACAAATCCTTTTATCTTTTTCTTTCTCTATTTCTGTTTCCTCCCTTTATTTTGATAGAGGCAGAGATTTATCGATAATAAGAACATGGTAGCAATTCAATTTCAAATATTTTGAGATTGGAAGTAACCTACCATGTATTGATAATGATTTGCACACATGTAAGAAGGTAAGGAAGAGATTAAGGCTTAGAAATAAGCTTGATCCCCTAGGTTTGAAAAGTGACATTAATCCCAATTTGAAACCATTCACACTCCAATTAAAACTACATTCAAATAATATAGTTTAAAACAAGAGTATGATGACTCACTGAATCAACATTATTTCTTCTTCAATTCCTTATTCCTTTTTCCTCTCTCTCTCTCTCTCTCTCTCTCTCTCTCTCTCTCTCTCTCTCCTTTTCTGTGATGCTAGATAGACTAACGGACAGTCTGGGTGTAGGAGTTGTTCAATACTTCTTAAACAAAAGAAGTGAATTTATATTAAGCAAATGTTTTGGTTTAAGAACAATAAATAATATAAAATTATTTAAACTTAATAGATTAATAAAAACATTTTACTTCTTTTATACACAAGATATGTGTTTTAAAACACCAAAAACTCAAATAAAATAACAACACACAAAATTATATGCAAAATTAATTTGTGTACTAATAATAATATTTTTCATATAATTGAATTTCACTTAATCTTTACTCCAAAATCACTCAATCACATAATTATATTTCATTATTATTATACAAATTAAGATTCACAAATAATTGGATTCACAATAGAAATATATATATATATATATATATATATATATATATATATATATATATATATATATGTATGTAGTGCATTTTATAGTCTAGCTGTAAGGTAAAATCTTTTTTTTTTTAATAGAAAAATATTTTAAATATTTTTATTTTGACATTTTTGTGTATTTGATATGATATTTCGATATATTGTATGAGTTGTTGAATAGTCATCTATGTATTAATTATGGATGATATATTATTCAAATACTTATGAAAATTAGAGATAAACAATAGAATATCTTTACACAATAAAATTAGAGCCAAGAAAATATGCTATTAATGTAATGTTTATTCAAGTTGGGATAGAGATTATGCTAACTAGTGAAATTTCTATACTAATAGCATATTTTTTGAGTCTAGACTTGGGTTGACATAAAAAATAAACTAATTTAAGTTTAAGTTCAAGAAAAAAAAAAAAACTTTAATATAGACTTTACACAAGTTTGGGAAATATTTAAACCAATTGGAAAAAATAATCTAATTATTAAAATCCATTAATAATTCATATTTTTCTTTAAGTTGCATAAAAATTTCTGTCAACATATAAAATCCATCAAATTCAATGCAAAAACCTAACACTCTAAGTTTTTCAAACGATTAAAAATTTTTAAAAATTACATATTAACCAATATTTAATAATAAAATTAGTGTAAGGCAGTATGCAAACGTACAACACTAACTTGATATTTTATTTTGTAGGGAAAAAAGTTTTTTAAATACGAAAATTGAATATCAAACGAAAAAGAACAACGATAAATAATACTAAGTGATGATGGAGAATAATAAACACAAGTTTAAAATGCATTTTAAATTTTTAAAAGATAATCAAAATTTAATTATATATATTTAAATTTTAATTAAAAAATGTTTTAAAAAGATTAAAATTGAATTTTGATAAATATAAGTAATAACTGAAAAGTCAATTTATATATGAAATAATTTCACTAAAATAAATTCTAATAGTTATATAAATATAAAAGTGAAAGTTGGTGTTATTTCCATATTATCTCCCAAAGTTTTGGCCCCCAAAAGAATTTACATATAGAATTTCATATGATACAATTTATGTACAAAAGGGGCAATTGATTTTGGATAATGGTAATGTATCTTCTGTTATGAATATTATCTTATTTATTTTTTCAAATAATAAAATATTTTTGCGATATGTTATTATTAAAATGATGTAATAAATAATAATATTTTACTTTTGAAATGATGTGATAAATAATATATATATTTTTTAATTGTTAAAAAATTATTAAGATAATTTTAATTTTATTATAAATTTATCCGTATTTATTTAATTGTAAGGATACAATTATTCAAAATTTGAATTAAAATATAAGCAATCCAACTACCAAATTTAATTAAATTTATTACTTCATAATATGAAAAATTAAAATAATAATTAATTGATATCATAAAAAAATCGTAATTTATTAGCATTAAAAATATTTTGCAATATACGTAAAAAAATATTTTAACCTTAATTAAATCAAATAATGCCAATTATATATATTAGTTTTTTAATATTTTATTTGTTAATATCAATTAATCATATATAATTATTTATATATTAATTTTATTTAATATTATATTAAATTTTACTTATTAGTTATTTAGATAATTTAAATTTGTTGAAATTTTTATTTTTCAAATAAAAGTGATTTAAATTTAATTAAACAATAATATGTATTATTATCTATTATTATAAATATGAATAATTTTTTTATCATAAAATTCAATTTTGAAATTGTTTAGATAAAAACATAATAATAGCTGTATAGCATAATTTTACAGCTGTCATTTCCAATTTTGGTAAGTTTGAATTATTTTTATGTTAAAGAGATAGGGTTAAAATTCAATTTTATGTATAAATCATATAATTTAGTAAGAGGTGGAGAAAGTTTCAGTCTCTTGTTATTCAATGGGCATGGAGAGTTTATTGGTATTTTAGGTACTGTCCAAGAGATTGTAAGGGTTTTGGTAGCAGTTAGGTCTTGGAATCATTCAACACTACATAACAAAAATTTTAAAGCAATTTTTGAGGAAGTAAAATCAGGTTTTCTCTTTACTTTGCCTTGTTAATTGTTTTACAGTGTTTTTTTTTTTTTTTCATGTAAATGATCCTTTCCATGCATGTTATTTAAAATTTTTGGGCTCCACTGTTTTCTGGCTGCATCTGCGTAGCCGGTGATTTGCAGCGGCTTTTCTATGTTAGCTATTTTGTAACTTCTCCAGGGGCTTCGAAGTTTAATCCCTCTGCATATACTCAGTTATAAGTGAAACATTTTTTAATTCCAATTCATAGACAACTGTCCCACCGTTAGAAACTTCTATTGCTGCGATTCTCTCCTACATATGGGATGGTTTTCTGTTCTGATCAGCGCTGTTGAAGTATTATTTGCTTCTGCCCAAAAGGCTTCATACTTATGGAAGTTATACATGGTAAGTGATTAATAGCCCTCTCAAATTAGGATATATGATATTTTGATTATTTTATTACATTTCTTTTCACAAATATGTGATTTTGACACCACATGGCATTGTGGTAATATAGCATTTTGACATATAATCCATCCCTCTAATTAGGTGATATAAAATTTTGAAACTTCAATTTATCATTATATGACATCTCAGTCTAGTATCTCTACCTGTCACTTAATTGAGTGACAGGGGATTTTAAAACCTAAGCCATTCATTGCTTGTAATCTTCTTCATTCATGGGGAAAATTTTCTCTATCTTGTGCTTGTGTTTTCTCCATATTGGGTTTTCTACTTCAATATGTTGTGTTTATGTATTTGTGCATTTTTGCTGTTAGCTTTTCTTTGGGTTTTATATCAAGTGGTATTAGAGCCTAAGTTTTAAGTACAATTCCATCCAAAGTTCATGTAAATGTATTGATCTATGTGACTCTAGCACCAACTTTAGTAAAATCTATCCTTTAAAGCCCAAATGATGAGAGGAATTTGTCTCCTTTACTCCCTGGTTGACCTAGTTGAGGGGAGGTTGTTGGGTTTGCTATGGGCCTAATGTGTGATAAAGGGAAGTTTGTTAAGTATGCAATGTCAGTTTGAAATTAAGCTAAGTATAGGTAAAGTGTAAGAAAAAGTATCACCCTCTGGGCTAGCTTTTGGGGTGGGAGATATCCAATAGCACTTTTGTTATGCCCAACAGTAAGTGATATAATTTTGATATCTTAACCTATATTGTCCACTTTTATCCATAAAATTTTGGAACTTAGTCTCAGTTGTTACGACTATATGTATATATATGTATCTTTTAAGTTGTCTTGTGAAGTGAGTTTTGCCATGTTAAGTTTATTGTTGTCCTATGAAGATTGCTAAAAAGTAATTAGCTTTGTATGAAGTGTCCTATCTTACATTGTGTTAGAGAACTCCTCTAACCATTCAAAGTCACTCAATCTAATGCTAACAATTGGACAATATTGAAGTGTTTTATTTCTCTTAGCAAACTAGTATATTGTCTCGTGACAAGAAAAATGAAATATAAAGATTGAAGAAGAAAAAGTTGTTTTGGCAATTAGAGGTGTCTATCCTCCCGTAGGCCAAAAGCCTCTTGAATGATTTCCTTGAATAATTCCTTATCTTAACCTTTTATTCTTTTCTCTTTTTATAGTGCTCTTTTTGTTTTAGTTTCCATTTTCCTCTTTATTGTCCTTAATTCCAACTTCTCGGTTTTGCCTTGATTGGAGCCTATTTGTTTTGCATGGATTGATGTCTTTGTCTTGTTGTCTTGATTAAATTCTTTATTTAGTTTATCCGAAATTATGTAGCTAATTCATTGCTGAAAATTTGTCTTTGATTTTTTTAGTTCTCCTTCTGTAAACTTGCTTTATTAGTGATCTAACAATACCCCTTCCAATGAGAGCCACTGTTGTCTTTAAGGTAGAAATAAGGAAGTTGTATAAGAGCAAGGAAACAATTTACATAGTAAGCATTGCCTAAGGAAACAAGGTGTTTAAGAGCACTCTCAAACTTATATGGCCTAAGGTCAATATAGTAGTGCTCTAAGAAAGTTGCTAGGTGTTCCAATTTTTTAAGAGAAGAAGGAAACTCCTTTAGGTTTTATTGGGCGTATAATGCTTTATCTTTCATCATAAAAAACAGATCAATATTAGTTGCAAAACTATAGGTACTTAGTTTAGAAGGTCTTAACTGCTTGGAAATGAATGCAAAGATCATCGTCTATGAGCCATCGAAATGGTGTTCATTGGGTTGCCCCACTTGTGTCATTGCCTTTCATCTTTGGAAAGAAATTAGGGTTTCAGAACCACAGTATCGTTCATTACAAACTCCATTGCCCTGGGCTCTCAACCTACACATACCACTAGAGAGTAGGGTGAATGTGAAAGCAAGGACGGTTATCCAAAATGTAGTTGTTGTCACAAATAGGGACACATTAAGGAGAAATGTTATAAGTTGCATGAGGGCCTACTCAAAATGTCAAAGTTGCATAGTCAACCCCTCTAGACACCTCAATTGGGCAATCTTTCTAGCTATACTTCACTCTTAGTGGTGTAAATTATGAATAATATCTCAAGTACCAATCAAATAAGCAGCCATGTTAGCCTTTTGTTGCTTCGCTTGCACAGTCTGTTAACTTTGTTGTTTGCCTATCTCAATCTTCCAATCTAGAAGTTGGGTCCTTGATTCCAATGCCTCATATCACATATCTTGTAACTCTAGCCTATTATGTCATTTTGCTCACTTTACATTGTTATCTTATGCCATTTTAGCAAATGACATGAAAGCTATGACCAGGCTATAGGTCATGCTTGACTTCAGCTATAGGTCATGCTTGACCTCTTCCTTCCCTTCCCTTAACTTCTGTATTTTATCTCTCAAATTGTCCTTTTAATTTAGTATTTGTTAGTGAACTCACATGTTCCTTAAATTGTATTGTTACATTCACTCATGACTCTTTTGTTGAAAGATGATTGGCATAAGACATGAGTCACGAGGACTGTATCACCTATCTTTACCTCTTATGTTATTTGCATAACTACTGAGTCTCTAGCTCCTCTCCAAAATCGTTTGAGGCATTCTAGTTTGTCCAAGCTCTAGAAGATGGTCCCTAGTTTGTCCAATTTGTTGTCTTTTGATTGTGAGTTGTGTCAACTTCAGAAACAGTCTTGTAGCTTCTTCTCCATTTGAGTTAGTATATTCTAATGTATGAGGTCCTTATCGAGTCAAGTCTACTTTAAATGTTCTATACTTTGTGACGTGTATTGATGACTATTTGCGCTGCATATGATTTTTTTTAATGAAAAACTTTGAGTTATTTTCTATATTTGAATCCTTTTGTGCTAAAGTTAAGATACAATTGAATACATGTATTTGCATATTATATAGTGATAATGCACGAGTATTTTTCAACTCTCTTCATGAACTTTTTGCCTTCAAAAGGTATCCTTTATCAGTTTTGTTGTACTTACACCCCACAAGAAAATAGGGTTGTTGAGTGCAAGATTCGATATCTTATTGAAATTGCTGGTATGTTCTTGTTACATTCTCATGTTCTTGTACATTTTTTGGCTAATGCAATATTTACCTCTTGTTTTCTAATTAATTGGATACCTTCATCGGTCTTACAAAATCGGATCCCTCACTCCATTGTGTTTCCAAATCGTCCTTTATATTATGTTGTTGAACCCCAAAACACTTAGGATTTATGAAAACTTTTTTGAAGTTAAAACCTTTTCACCCACAAACCAATTTCGTGGAAATAATCAAGCAATAAATTAATCAATTAAATAAATTAACACAATTCAACTTAAATATAAAGCATATAAACAAAACAAAGAGAGATAGAAGTGAGTGTTCAAGCCATTTTTATAGTGGTTTAAAGTTTCTCCACAAGCCTCCTACATTTACTACTTCAAGCAATTTTACTTGAAGATTTTTTCTATTATCTTCAAACCTAGAAAATACAGTAGTTTTGATATAAGAGATTTTACCTTTCATATTAGTTTGATGCAAAAGATTGTTCTCTTTACAATAGTTTTATATGATTTCGCCCAATCACTAATTTTACAAGATTGCACTTTTGGGTTTTGGATAACAAATACGAAATTTGCCTTTTGATAGGCAGGTACAAGAATTAAGCTCATTCACATCCTCTTGTAAGGATTTACAATGAAGTTTAGCGAGGGAATAATGGAGAGGGGTAGAAAAGGAAAAGAACATAGGCTTAAGGCATACTTGTCTCTAACCCTTCTTTCTTCAATCAGTTGATTTTTATAGTGTTTGGAGAAAATTAGCGAGTGAATAGTGGAAAAGAGTAGAAAAGGAAAAGAACATATGCTTAAGGCATACTTGTCTCTAACCCTTCTTTCTTCAAATCAATTGATTTTTAAAGTGTTTGGAGAAAATAGCCATTGCAGCTTATTTAAGAACAGTTTGAGTGAAATCTAGATGGACACATCATCGTGCTCTTATGATGTACAGTTGTGCTCCTGTCAATAAATGTAGTCCAACAGTCGACTTGTTTCTGTTGCGCTAATCCAGCACAGGCTTGTGTTCTATACACATGGTCGTGTGTCTTATATTCTCAATCATTCAGATTTTTAGAAGGCCACATAGTCTTGTGCATGATATCCCTCATGGTCATCCTATGATCCAAAATCTTTTCTTGCATGAGCATGTGTTATCTTTGTATGGACGTGTGTCCAGATTTTTATTTTTGGCTTTTGCACAATTGGACATGCACAAGAACCTTGGCAATGCGTCATTACTTTATGACACACGATCATACGCTCGAAAATTGCACAGGTGTGCGTTCTTGTATATTGTTGCGCGGATGTCTGCATGACTAACCGACTCATGTGTTCTTTTATAGGACTCACACTATGTGCTGCTAAAACACACACGGTCGTATGTCTGGCCAAACCTATAAAAATAAACTCTTTTATCCTACTTTGTTATGATTATTTCATGCAATGACAAATTATATATTTTAATTTGAGTTTTTTATCGCATCAAAATACATAGGAGTCCGACATGTTTCACCATGTGCCTTTGGTTGTACATATTTTGTCCATAACCTTTCCACAAACCATGATAAATTGTTTGTTTGATCTATCAAATGTATTTTCCTTGGTTATTCCCATGTCTAGAAAGGTTATAAGTATTACTCTCCCATGACACATCCTTACTTCATTTCTGTTGATAGTACTTTCTTTGAGTCAACCCTTTGCTTTTCTTCATTTGACAACTAGTCTCCTATCATTGAGACTCTTCCATCATTATTGCCTACTTTTTCTCTTGCCCTCAAAATACCCTCTATGTTTGGTCTATTTCTTGAGCCTTCTGAACCCATTTCAACCTCAAAACTAATACTAATCTATGATTCACAACCCTCTGATTTTTTTGCAAGAAATGATGTAACTCCCATTGATCTGATGGCTCCTCTTGACTCACTTCTTGCCTAAGTCTTCATCGGTTGTAGTCTTGCCTCTTGATGATTAGTTTTCCATACTATGCATAAAGTTGTAAGATCCTGTCGTAACCCTCATCCTAAATACATTTTTCTTAGTAATTATCATTTATCCTTACCATACCATGCTTTTGTCCCTTCCTTATCCCTAGTTTTAGTTCCTATATCTGTTTGTGAAGCTCTTTTTTTCTAGGATGGAGGCAAACAATAATGGATAACATAACTGCCTTACATCATAATGGTACTTGGGAATTGATTTTGTTATCTTAAGGTCACTCAATTGTTGATTGTCGTTGGGTTTATATAGTGAAGACTGGTCGTGATGGTAAAGTTGATTGACATAAAACCCAGTTAGTTGTCAAGGGTCATACACAAATTTATCGTTTGGATTATGGTGATATGTTTCTCTGGTGATCAAGCTGTCTTTAGTTTGGTTATTCTCTATGGTTGCCATTTGTCGTTGGTCCCTATTTTAATTAGATATTAAAAATGCATTCCTTCATGATGAGCTTCAAGAATAGATCTATATGAAGCAACCACCTTGTTTTCTTGCTTAGGGGGAGTTTGGCTTAGTTTGTAAACTTCAATGCTTATTATATGGCTTAAAGCAATCTTCGTGTGCCTGGTTTAGATGTTTCAGCACAATTATTAAAGAGTTTTGTGTTACATGAAGTGAGTCAGATCATTTTGTATTTTATAGGCATAGATCACAAGGGAAGTGCATTTATATTATTGTTTATGTCAATGATATTGTTATCATTAATGATAATCAAAAAGGTATCGATTAGTTAAAGAAGCATTTATTTAATCATTTTGAGATCAAAGACTTAAGACTTAGGACTACATAGATATTTGCTCGAGAAAAAAGTTGCTCAATCTAAGTTATATATAGTTATCTTTTAAATAAAGTATATCTTGGATATCTTGGAAGAGACAAGGATGTTGAATTGTAAACTTGTTGACTCTCCTATAGCCCTTAATACTAGACTTGTACCAAGACAGGTGGAGCTGCTTGTAGATCTTGAGAGATAGGTTTGTTGGTAAATTCAATTATCTTACTAGTTAATTCTTGCAATCTTCATGCGACTCTCATTTCTTGAGATGTATTAAGGGAGCATCAAACAGAGGATTGTTGTATGAAGATGAGTTATACTCAAATTGTTGGGTTGAATTTTATTCAAGTAAATTGGGTTGGATGAGTGAACTTGGGCTAGGGTGTAAAGTATTTATGTTGATGTGGGGCAATTGGGTTGCAGGTTGGATCTTGGGTTTGGATTATTGTTATATGGACTAATTTGATATAATGTGGGTGTGATTGGGTTTATGTGTTTTGTGTTTGAATTGGAATTGTAAGAAGCTAGGCTTGAAATGTGACATTGGTTTGGGTTGGAGTAGTATTGGATTGGACCCATTTTTTGGACACGAGATTTGATAAGTTGTAATTGGGTTGGAGGAGTTGTTATTTAAAAATGAAAAATGGGTTGAATTCAAATGAGTGGGTTTAGACGTTAAATTGTTGGATTTTTTTTGTCAGGTTGGGTGTCCATGACATGATTTTCTCATATGTTCCTTGTCTTCTCCTTCCTTCTTCATTTACACCTTTGTTTCAGTTGCCGAAGTAAAAGAATAGTCAGAGGAATAAGTGAATTTCAACAATTGGATTTTGTTGGATTCCACCAATTTTAGTTTAGAACTCGTTGATTCACTTTTCTATTTGTTGTATTCGACTGTTTTTTTTTTTTTTTTTTTTTTGCCAAGACCTTGAATATTAGTCAAATCAACATCTTTCTTCTCTTGTTGCTCACTGTATACAATCAGAATTGTGTCATCATCTAATCCACCTCGTCCGCTAGTAAGATCAGCAACAATTTGAATTCACATTCATGAGTTGGTTCGGATTTACATTCGCAAAGTATAAAGATGCCGTTCTTCCCCATGTCTTGCACTTCTAGTCAGTTGTTGAATCTTACTCTAACTTCATTCTCATCTTGTATGATATCAAACATGCACATCCTCATATTCGCAATGCTTACCATTTAGTCAGACAATTCCTTCAACCATTCAAACTCACTCAATCTAACACCAACAATTAGACATGATCAAACTATTTTATTGCTCTCTACAGACCAATACATTACCTTATTACAGGAAAAAATGAAAATATACAGATTGAAGAAGAAAAATTCATTTTGACAATAAGAGGTGTCAATCCTCCTCTAGGCCTGAGGTCTTGTTTAATGATTTTCCTGAATAATTCCTTGTTTTCACTCCTGTTCTCCTCTGTTTTTATAGTCCTCTCTCTGTTTCACTTTTCATTTTCCCTCCATTATCCTTAATTCCAGCATGTTGGTTTTGCCTTAATTGGAGCCTATTTGTTTTGCCTGGGTTGATGCCTCTGCTTGGTTGTCTTGATTGAATTCTTCTTCAGTTATTTTATCTGGAATTATAGCAAACAATTCATTGTCTGAAAATTTGTCTGACTCCTTTAATTCTCCTTCTGTAAACTTGCTTAATTAGCGGTCTAACACATTGCTAAAGATGAGTTAAAGAATGAAGATTCTTCAATTAAGTGCAAAAAATTAGATAATATCTACCAAAAAATTCAAAAGCAAATCAAAATTAGGTAAATGATATCAAAATGAAACAAAAAGGAGATAATATCTACCAAGTTAATTAGACATTAGTTGTTTTGGTGATATTACAGCCAACTTGTGCTCTAATTATTTGATGATGCAAAATGGTTGTCCTTACAAAATTTTGAAGTCTGAGAGGTGGGTATGTCACATTTCAAATTTCTAGCAAAGATGAACCTAAGCTAGTTTATATGCCTTGAAATGTCTAAATTAAATAGATGTGTTCTACGATAATGTTTTTAAAGCCAAGATACTGAAGCATCTTATGGTTGTCCAACCTACACCTACCCAGATTCTATTCCTTGTTAGAAGGAAGGGATTCTCTTGTGTGGTAATTAGCTATTGTGATGTTCCATGAAATGTTTAATTTCCACGATTATTTAAAAAGTAATTTAATAGGATTACTCTATTTTAGGTTATGGGAATTTAGAACTCATATTTTTTATGTGAGGGTTCTGGCTTATAAATGTGTAGTTTTGTGATATTTTTAAATAATTAATAGACATTTGAAGAAATTAATTTTTGACTTAGCTTCTCACACAAGTAATTTGCATAATTTGGTCTCTGAAGAAACTTCTTGAATCAAATTTTTTGGCAAGATTTCAAAAAAAATAAATAAATAAAGACTTCTAAAACTTTAAAAATTTCAAGACAACTTTACTTTAAAATATTCATTCCATCTCTATATATATGTATAGAAAGACACATGATATTTTCTATAATACCTTTAGGCAAATCCTACATCGACAAAGCATGAGAGAAATGTTTGATATAAACATTTTCTATTGCATGAAGATGATAAAATAATATTATTTAAATAGTCAGTGAATTCTTAAGTTGTCACGATGAGTTTTGGGTTATAAAAAAAAAAAAACAAAACGTGATAGACTATGTATCCACAATGAACAATATCTTGACAGTGGATTAAACTAGTAGATTGGATGTTAATTATAACATTTGGTCCAACAACTCGTCCCATTATCAAGATATATACCCACTGTCAAGATATTATAATATTCAATCAAACAGTTGGGCCCATTACAAAATATTGTCTGTTTTGGACACACGATCAATCGCTATTTTGTTTTTAGGATTTGTGATTTGAAGCATATCTTAATAATTTAAGATTTTATATGCTATTTAATCAATCATCTTTTATTATTCCTAAGTAATGTGTGATGGTCATACCCAACATCTCATTGTGTTGTGTCAATGTGGAATTTGCCTAGGAGTATTACATTTAAGACTTTAGATTTGTATAACTATTGAATTTTGATTATTCTGCTACTCTCTCTATTCCTATTTCGTTCGAAGACTTGCTTTTTTTTTCCTCTTATTTATTTCTTATCGGTCTTACATTTAAAATCAATTAAAGCTGTACGTTTCTATCACCAACAAAACTTATGAAAAAGTGAGATTATAGGGATAGATATATGAAACAACCAGAGTTGACTGGGGGAAAGAAACTATACTTCTTTTAAGTCTATATTCGCATTGACTTTCTGGCCTTCTGGTGTTATCTTTTGCTGATTCCTTGTGTCTTTTTCCTACTTGCCCTTTTGGTTCAACATTCCTGGTTGCTATTGTACTTCCAGTGACAAGATGAGCTGCAGAGACGTTGTGGACTTGAGTAGTGATGCTGAAGCTGCACCAGTGGATGTAAAAGCTATTAAGTTGGAGCCAGATTCGGTTGAGAACATATTCCGGCAAAAGTACTATCATAATCAAACATCTGAGAATTGGAAGTCCAAAACCCAACCTAGAAGACAAGAATCAGAAGAAAATAAAAGCTCAAATGGGCCAAGCATCAATAGCGTATTGGAGCAAGGACAGTCACCAATTGATGACACAGGCATCTCTTCAACATCATCTATATGTCCTGCTCCTCTTTGTCGGCAGTTCTGGAAAGCTGGAAACTATGAGGATGGTCTTGGTTCTAAGGTCACATTACAAAGTATGCACCTATCAATCACTTCATGTTGATGCTTAGGCAATCTGAATGTGGTTATTTAGATATACTGGTTCTCAAAATTCATGATTCCTGTTCAGTGGGTTCTGATAATTGATCATCAAATGAAATGTTGAAACAAGCTATGCATAATTTTTTTGTCAACCATTTTTTGCTTGGATATTCTATTTGATGATAGCCATTACATGGAAGTCTTCTTGTAAGAGTGGTAATAGATGCCTTATTAATTGTGTCTGACATTTCATTTCTGGTATAACAGATGGCAAAAATTTTTTACATGTTCACCCTATGTTCCTTCATTCAAATGCCACTTCACATAAGTGGGCCTTTGGTGGTATGTTATCTAATATGATATTTGTTTCACTTCATGCTCTCTTTTCTGATGAACTCAACTGCCCGTGGTTTCTAAATTCTACAATTTTCACTTGATCATTCCTATTTGCAGCTGTTGCAGAGCTGCTTGACAATGCCGTGGATGAGGTGATTTTCATTTTGAATTTTATAACTTTCCATTTTGTTGTTTCAATTCATTATGTGATTCTGGATCATACTCACATTACTATTTGGTTGCATGTATTTTGAGTCAGATCATTAATATTTTTTAAATATCTCTTTTGAGAAAAAAAAAAAAAATCTTTTTTCTGATTTAAATAAAAATCTTTTCAACGCTCTTATCTTCAACTCATTCTAAAAAAATAGGTTTCTGCAAAATAATTTTTTGATATTCAACAACTCATTTTAATTTTTATCTGTCTGCAGATGACCTAGATTAATGTATTTGGGTATTTCTAGGTATGTTGGAAGCTTATTGATCTATGGGCTTCTTTTTACATGTTTTCTTGACTAGGTGTAATTTTGACACAGATTATTTGCATCTATTTTCTTTTTATATTGTGAACAGAACTAAGTATCAATATCTTCAAAATTCCAATGAAAAGATATTTCTAGTTAGATTTATTTTTACATCTGCTACATAGGTGCATGTGTCAGCTAAATATCAAACACCCTGTTCGATTGTATTCACTATTTGTGTTAAGCTATCATATCCTGACTTCATGTTTTGCATTCCAACTTTACTTTTTTCTCAATTGGATAGATCCAAAATGGGGCCACTTTTGTCATTGTAGATAAAACCACAAATCCGAGGGATGGAAGTCCGGCATTGATATTTCAAGGTATTTTGAATTGAATGTTTATTATCATAAAATCCTGATGGGAGAATGCACTACTAACTGTTGTGTTTCCTAAACTTTTCAACATGCAATTAGATGATGGAGGTGGAATGGATCCTGAAGCAATGCGTCATTGCATGAGTTTTGGATTTTCAGATAAAAAACTGAAATCAGCAATTGGAAAATGTACCAGTCTTATGTTCTGCAAGAGTCATTTTTTTTTTTTGTGTGTTATATTTATTGCTTTAGTTGTGGCTTTTCAGATGGCAATGGCTTCAAGACCAGCTCTATGAGGCTTGGTGCGGATGCTATTGTCTTCAGCCGCCATGTGAACGATAGGTTTGACCCAGTCTTATAATATTTTGCTACTTTGGGCAATTTTCAATTTTTTTGTATTCATTTTGCTTGTGTCAATCAGAAATGCGTAATCACACAATCTTTGGAAGCTAATTAACATATCATTTATGATGTGTTTTGTGACAGAGAAGGTTATGAAACCTGGACTGGACTGACTGTTTGGACCGTGCGACTTAGACCCGTAGGCTAACTTGGTCCAGTTGAGCGATATAGTGCTTTAGCCATTAAACTGTGGTTCAACCAGATAAATCACACCAGTTTGTGGTTTAACCCCGGTTTTACATCCCCCTCATGGTCATGTTGATGTCAGCACACCATGCAGATGTCAGCATGATGTCATGATGAAACCAGCACGTGTTTTGCAAATATTTTTTTGCAAAGCTGAGACTTGAACTTGAGTCCTAGCATTTAGGAATGCAATAGCAAAACCACTGTGCCACTATATTCATTTGATCGTTGAACCAATCGGTCAGGCTTGGAAAAACCAGACTGGCCCTTGACCAGGTCAAGGCCCAGTCAGGTAATTAGAATATTGATGACAGAGTTCTGCTGTATATTGAAAGTTATTGGAAAATTTAATTGCATTATTCTTATCATATGTTTCCCTGTTGCCCTCTTCATTTTAAGGTATTCTTTCCCAAAGAGATCTAATGGTGCAAGGGCCTGGCATTTTTTGTTGTGTCTTTTGCTACTTAGGTAATTGATACATTATTGAATCATTAAATAAAATTGGCTTTGTATTTTGTGCTCCAACATTGAGATTATCCTATTGGAATGTTAATTGACATTTTGCCCATAAACCAAGCCAGAGATGAGATATTAGGTTCTTCTGGAGAGAATGAGAGACTTGAAATCATGCTTAATACCTTTAGCTGAAGTTCTTAAGATAAGAATTCCAGGGTTGGGTGATACCTTTCTTTTTCTATGCTTTTTCCCTAACAATGACATTAAAATACTAATATAGAGCTGTTATTATTATGTCTAGCTGTGGATTATTTTTCCTGCCATATTTTGTTGCCTATTCAAATCTGACCTTTTTAGTCAATTCCACTATTAGGACCTTTACTCAAAGCATTGGTCTCCTCTCTTATACATTCTTGACACAGACAGGCCTTGACAGGATCATAGTACCTATGGTGAGCCTCTTCTGTGTACTTGACTTTCTCTTTGAATTCCTACTTTAATCTTTATGTCAATTTCAGGTGGATTATGAGTTCAAAGCATCAAGTGGCACATTAGAGAAATTAAATGATAGAGAACACTTTCAGTCAAATCTGTCCTTGCTGTTGCAGTGGTCTCCTTTCTCCTCAGAAGCAGAGCTTCTGAAGCAAGTAAGCTTACAAAGTTATTTTTGTGGTGATTTGCAATTTTAAATTTTTATTTACTAAAGAAGCCCAAAACTATGAGCCTTGAAGACTGTTGTTGTGATGTACCGTTCCACTGTGACATGTAGTAGAAACTAGGTGAAGCACTGCTGCAGTTTTTTTTTTAACTCTGTTTATGTTTTTTTTTTATTCTTTCTGGTACCTGGCCAATTAAAAATATAATTTACTTTTGGGGAAAAAATCCCACATAATGCTCCATTGATGGAATTAGATAGAGTTGATTGGTGAAGTCAAAGAAGACAGATGTATTTTAAAGTGCTTATCATGAGGAACATAGAATTAACCAAGCCACCCTCAACATGATTATGAGTGTTATGATGTAATTTGATTGATATCCTTGTTATATTGATTGTCTGTAGAATTGTTTTCCTCATTCTCTAGATAATTTTTTTCTGCCCTCATGAATGCAGTTTGATGACATTGGATCACATGGCACAAAAATTATTATCTACAACTTATGGTTCAGTGATGATGGTAATACGGAGCTAGACTTCGACTCAGATCCTGAGGTTGACATTCCCTTCATATTTTAATTTTCTTCATTTAAAAATCTTGTGTTCTTTGATTTCCAACACATGATCTTGTGGTTGGGTGATTTCAGGATATTCAAATTAATGTGGATATTAAAAAAAAGAGGTCAATAACTGAACAGCACATAGCTAGCATGTTTCATTATTCTCTACGTGTAAGTCTATAGTGGGAAATTTGTGTTTGAATATGCTTTTAGAAGGGAACTCATGTCTAAGCCTTGTCTTTTACTTCACAGATATACCTGTCCATATTGTACCTACGGATTCCCAAAAGTTTCAGCATAATATTGCGGGGGCGCATTGTTGAGCATCATAATATTGCTAATGATCTTAAATTTCCAGAATTCATCTTGTATCGGCCCCATAGTGGTGGATGTGTGGAGGTTGGTATCTATTTGTTGGAAACTTCACATTCTTGGATACAGAAATGTCATTAGAAAAATATCAAATTGTAACCTTCTGTCTTGTTATGTGAGTTCAATCTCCAGTGATTTGTGATGCCAGCTTGATGTGTTTGACTTTTTCTTTTTTGAGATCTATGTTACTATAAGTACTGTAGAAGGTCAGTAACAGCCCGTTTTGAATGGGATTGTTTCTTGATTTTTCAATAGAGATCCAAGCTTGTCATCAACATACACCTGAATGTGTGTCTAGATTTTTTCTCCCTCCTTTCTGAATTCTGAAATATAACAGTGACAGTTGTGAGAATATGGAATTTTTAAGGAAAAAGGGAAGGGTGGAAAAATCATGTTAGAGTTAAAGATAGTAGCTTAGATTCAGATATGACACGAAGGCATTTGCTTGAAAGCCCTTTTTTCTGATTCAGACAAACAGCCTTAGAATAACTTTCCAGTTTGAAAAGTAAAAAAGAAAAAAACCATTTTATTGACTGCAATTAGATATCTGAACACTATACACAATAATAATAGAAGTTTTTTTTCTTCTTAGCATAAATAACTTGCTAATAATTTATTTGTTCTTGTTTATACACTTTCTTCATGTTTAATCCTATGTTGCCAAAGTTTCAGTGGATCGTTCCAGATGTACTGTCTCTGAATTATGGTGAATATATCAAACTTTATTTTTGCTGCATTTGATTTTGTATATATTTGATTTTGATTATCGTTTACATTAGTGTTCTCTGGTATAATTGTGCAGGGTACAGTTATAACTACAATTGGATTTCTAAAAGAAGCTCCGCATGTTAACATCCATGGCTTCTGTGTGTACCACAAGAATCGTCTAATATTGGTATGTCTTTAACTCAAAAGGTTTATTGTCCTATGCTCTAAGTTATCTTCTGATATGAAGGGAGATTTTTCATGCAACTACAATATTTAATTTTCTTCATATTTACAACTTCAGAATATGGAAGGACCATACTAAACTGTTTTTGTTTGTTTTGCTGTCCTATTTTGTGTAGCTTGTATGGTCACTTTCTGTGGCCATTGATCACAATTTGTTTTATTTTTGTCAATTCATAACAAAATCAAATTTATTTTCCAGTTAGATCTTCAAAATGCAACTTGTTATGGTTAATAATAGAAAGGCTACTGACTGATGACACAAAGTGAGGAAGTAAAATCATTGTTCTTTAATTTTACTGGTTTAATTTAATTTTTTTCATTTAATATTTTTTAAGTGAGTGAAGGAAATCATTGTCTTTTGATCAGACAGGCTTAGTTGTAAATTTTGGTCGTTTATTGAAGGATCTTAATGATTGTGATGTTTTAAATCTTATCAAAACTGATGCAGAACTATTGGCATAGTAGGGAGTTTCCTCTTTCCCTCTCTCTTACTCACACACACTTAAACACTAGTGTATGCATCTATGCACAAACACCTGGACTGGAACTATATCTTTGCATGGTTACCATGCTTTTTTTTTTTTTTTCTTAATTTTCAGATTTTTGCTGTTTTTGCAGCCATATTGGAAGGTTGTTACCTATTCTAGCAATAGTAGGGGAAGAGGAATAGTTGGTGAGAATTTCTGTAGCCAAGCATCTGTTTCACCCAGATCTTTGATGAATTTGTTTGCTTGAGATATGAATATATACTACATGCCACATTTTCTGTTATTATTACTGTAGGAGTTTTGGAAGCAAATTTTGTGGAGCCAACTCATAACAAACAAGACTTTGAAAGAACTTCTCTTTTCCAAAAGCTTGAAACTCGGTTGAAGGAGATGCAATGGGAGTACTGGTAAGGATTAGATAATCTCAGAATTACTGGATTTACATAAGGTATAAATTGTTGAAATCCTCTCTTCAAGTTTGATTTTGCATTTTATCTTCTGTCTTCTCTTACTCTATTAGCTTTTGGATCAGATTCTATTAAGGCATTACTAGAAGGATGTCAATTTTGTTTCTAGTTTGTTAATGAATAAGGTGATTTTGAGTTCTATAAGAAATAATTGTTGAATTCAATGTTGTTATCTTTGCTGATTCAATTTATGGTTCAAATAAATCAATATTGAAGTCCTAGATTGTCTTGAAATTCTGAGTTGATGTCTTGAATCCAATGAATGAATTCCCATAGTGATTAGAATTTGCAATTAGCAGTCATAGCTAGCTGATGTACGTTTTTGCACTTTGACAGGGATTTTCATTGTGCACTGATTGGGTATCAAGCCAATAAAAGGCCTCGAGCAAGAGTGGCATCGCAGGATTCGTCTCATTCTGCGCTGCCTAAGAATATAAAACCTGTAGTGTTAAATGAAAGTTCCATTGCTGTTGGGAGCGCAAAAGCATCCAATCCCTCCCACTCGGTAGTTGGAAGGGCACAGCAATTAATACCCACCTCCCAAGAGACCACAAAATCAGGTAAAATTGCTTGACTGTAAATAAAATGATTTTATTTCTAACTTAAGATTATATATTATGCATATTATGTCTTGTGTTGTGACAGGATTACGAAAGAGGAAGGAACAGGGAGAGTTACTGGAATTTGAAAATGTTAAAAAACGATCTGGTAAAGCTTCTAGCATGAGTGATGCTGGGCAGAGTTTTGACACACAGGTTGATATGGTAGAAGCTTTTAGTTGAAACCATTTTCTATCTCAAATATAATTTAAGTACATCTCAGCTAACTTTATTTGGTGACCATTATGTTTTATTAGTCCTTGGTTTTTATATCACTTTCCCTGATGCAAGCACATTTTATTTGAATTTGGATTTGGTTATATATGATTCTAAGAGGACAAATGTGATATAGCCTCTTATGTTATCTCACAGTTAGCATTTCAATATCCAAGAATGGTAGTGTGGTTTGATAGACTGGATGTGTGGTTGCATCTTCCAATTTTTTGCTTTTTACCTTGATTAATAGCGAGAATACACAAGTCATCTTCTTAAGGAGTCTGATGTTGCTTTGACTTTTTATTTTTTATTTTATCATTATCTGGCATTTTTGCGGTACATTTGTTAATTGGGCTCAAACTTATTTATCTTTTGTTGCCTGTCATTGCTGCCACCATCAGTCAAGAAGTCAAGAAGCCGTAAATTTGATGCATGAAAACAAGAAGCTACATGCTAAGTGAGTATATAAGTATTGTAGTTATATGTAGTTAACTGCAGTTTTACTTGTGTCATAGAATGAATTGTAGAAATTTGGTTTGTAAATATTGATACTTTCATCATTTGGGAACTTTACACTTTTGTACCATGATTATACCGTAATTGTTACCTGAATAGAGACAGCTAAACTTCTTTTTTTAGGCTGACTCTTGCCACCCAAATTTTGCAAAGCTTAATCCTTGTTGGACTTCCTTATTGATTTTTTCTTCTGAAATTCCTTGCCCCTCGCATCCTTCAAAACTTGATCCTAGTTCATAATCATGCTTGGTAACTTCTCTTTTAATCTTATCTATCATTTCAAATATTTTTATGGAATACTTTATTTTTCAGCTGTCTGGAATATGATAAGAGGATCGAAGAGCTTAATCACAAGGTATTTCAATCATTTTGTGTATGCACATTCGTTGTACTAAAGCAAGCAACAAATATTTGAGCAATTTTAAGTGAGCTAATGAGTACTGTTATTCGTATTTATGCAGATGAGACGGCTTCAAAGTGAACTTGAAGAGTTGGAACGGGAATATGAGCGACAATTGGCTGAAGTAGAAGCACTTGATACCATAAAAGAGGAAAGAAAGGTATAAATAGTAGGTTCTACATGTTTTTATGGTTAATTCTTTTGTACGTTAAAGTTTTGTTGTAGCGACAGGTGTGTATGATTAAGGTGATAGCAGAGAGGTCCTCTTGACAAAAGGCAAGGTGTAGAAATCTTACGCATTCATTAGGATATATTGACAGATATTTTGAATATTTGTGTATATACAATAATTGACTATTTTCTTATCAGAACAAATTGCTAATTTGTTTTCTTTATTGTTTTAGAAAGAATCTAGTTAAAATATTAAGAGTCTTCGTTTGTTTCCTTTTTTATGGATTGTGCGGTGTGCACACTCCACATATATTTGTACCTTCATTTCTAAAATTAAATATGAGTAGTATATTCTTTCAAAATTAGTTCTATCGTATTGGAGGTTTTCGGAGGAGGCCCAGTTTAGAGTCGTTGGAGAAGCTCAGACATTGTCAGAAAAGCACAAAAGTTGTCAAAAAAAGGCCAAGATTTTAGCGAATCATCACAAAAAGTGCGTATCTAGCTTTGTAGTCCTTTGCCATTGTTCAAAACACAATACTAGCCCTTAGAAATTGTCGATTTATCTTTGATGTTGTTAGAAAATCATAGATTCACTGTCAGAAACTATAGATCAACCTTGTATCCGTTTGTCTGCCTTTCTCTTCAGTTTGTTCTTGAAGACGCAGAACCATGAGCACAAGAAAGAATGTCTCTAGTGTAGACAAATATCATTAGCTATGTCGTTCGAATTAATCCGACAAATCGCTCTCTTAAGACCCTTTAGATTCTAACCATTTTTATAGATCTCCAGTTACAAGTTCGATTCAATTGACCCACACTAATCCATGAAACGATAAAAAAAAAAAAGATAAGGGTAGACAACCTATACCAGCTATTTAACATATGTTATTTGGTTGATTTGTCTTTATTTACCATAAAGTAAAAAACATGTGCCATTTGGGAGTTCAACGGTACTATCATTACGAGTTTTTTAAGTCAATGGAGTCCAATATTAACTGCATTTCTCTCTCTCTCTGAATTGTCAAAGCTATTTGGAATGTCATCATGACTGATTATTTCAATCTCAGAAACGTCTCTCAGGTTTTTGAAAAAGAACCCAACTCAAAGACATGCGACAAAGCAATTCATATGTGAATGAATATTACAACACATTGTGGACACCCCGGTAAATCTATGAAGCTAATTGGGGAATATTTAGAAGAAAATGTAAAATTCAAAAGACATTTCAAGATGCAGTGGTTGTATGACTTTCTTGTAAAGTGCAATGAAGAATTTAGAGCTATAGACCATTACCATCCACTAGGGAAGGATGTGACGGAAGAAAATAGACGACGGGTTATGCCTGAAGGGAAGAATAACCTGCCTGTTATAGACTTAGGTGAGAGACCTACCAAGACATTATCTTAGCCGCTAAAAATTTCTCTAATCGATCTATCGAAGATTAGAAAACAAATCAATGTGGAGGATGATCGTGTTGGGAAATTTATGGAAAACCGACAAATTGGGAACCTTGGAATTCAAATGAGAGCAAGAGCTTTCAAGCTTTAACATTTGAGAGACCAAACACTTGCAGCTAGACAGTGGGTGTATTTTTAAAGGCTCAAGTTGAATAACTTCAAAGGATTTTGAATCAATCAAGAAGGACTAGTTTGAGTCCAATAAACAAGACTTATGTTCGTAAAGGAATAACTTTTCATACTCAGTCTTAATATATGTGAATCTTTAAGCTTTCGATTTATGATATGTAATTCATCCTTATTTTTTTTATAGTCTCATGTCTCAAGACTTTTCAAGTTAAAATAATCGATGATACTATCTCTTTGCTAGTCAGTAAAATCTCAATATGCCAATCAAATAATATTGTCTTTCAATTGATGCTATATGTGTCAAACTTGATTTACAATTTGGTATCAATCATTAAATTGACTTAAGAACTTAATTGTGTTGCTAAATTCTTTGTGATTTTGTGTGAAATCCAAGAGTAGGAGAATGAGGAGGATGGCTGGCAATTTCAGTGTTAGGGAAGATAATGGACCCTACTACTTCATGGATGACATATATGTGTGGAGAAACAAGCTTTAGCAATTAAAAGGGAGTTTTTTTCTTTTTCCAATCACAATGAAATAATGTTTTGACACTATAAGTTAAGTCACCTCAATATATGCGGTGTTATTATGTTGTTTGAATATTTAAAAAGTTTATTTTTAATTTTTATTAATTTGGCTATGTCAAATAGGTGGGAAAATGTAGTTCACTCTTCAGAATTTGTTGTTCCAAACAGTTGTGGGCTTCCTAGTTCTTATCGATCCATGACTTTTTTGTGAGCTAAGCATATCATAATCCAACGAATGTCGTTCGTCCGATTATGGTCGCTACTACCTGAGCTTGAAATTATTATGGCCGATATGTGGTATGAGGTAATCTGAATTAAGGTGCTGTAACTGCTTTGAATTGTACAAGTTCAGACTAAATCAGGAGGTTGGCTGCCAACAAGAACTGGAATGGAAAATAACACAGGACTCTTACGAAATCATCTACTTTACTTTATGTCTTTAGCCTTTTTAACTAACATATATTTACGTTCTCAACTTTTTGTATCATTTGAAGCATTTCAAACACATTTAGTTTGTTGAAGGAATTGAATAGAAACACAGAATTTTGCAACCAATAAATCCCAACAAATTAGGAGGAAGCAAGGAAGTGACCATGTCTTCCGAATGTCAGAACAAGTCGTCATCCATTTCTCTGTTCATTTTGAATTGGAATATGCATGGTGTAGAATTTTTTTTCATCTTGTGCAGGAACCGATGTCATGGACTTCATTCTCCAATACTCACCGTTTCTTCCTTTTTCATCTCCATAAGCCCATTTCTCTTCTTTCTTCTGTTCACTCCCACCAGCACCCTCCGATGTTGAAATGGAAACTTTCCTCCAATTTAACCACATTCTAAGCATGATATAAAGCATAATCAGGCATATCACTGTTGAAGTAATCACTATCACCGCAAGTATGCCTGTAACTTCTAAGTTTGACAGTCTTCTTCCCCCTTGTTCCGCTGACTTTGAGCATGATATTAATGGTGGGCCGCAAAGCTTCACATTCCCCAAGAAAGAACTAAGTGGGAATCCTGAGAAGCTTGAAGGAACTTGGCCCTGGAGATTATTGTATGACAAATTTAATACGTGAAGGCTTGTTAGCTTTCCCAGTGAAGATGGAATTTCTCCCCGGAGTTGATTAGAAGAGAGATTCAATCTCTCTAACTTCTCAAGATTTCCAAGAGATGATGGAATTTCATCAGTGAAAAGATTTTTGCTTAGATCCAAGATCACTTGTAGTTCTGTCATGCTTCCTAGCTCAGATGGTATCGAACCAGTAAAGAAATTCTCCGACAGCCTCAGTTCATAGAGTTTCTTACACTGCTGAATTGATGAAGGAATTTTTCCTGAAAGGTTGTTCCTTCGCAAATCAAGAACATTAAGAGAAACGAGATAGCCTATCTGTTGTGGGATCTTGCCAGAGAGGTTATTGTCATGGAGAGAAAGCTTAAGTAATCTTGAACAATTTCCGATTTCAGCTGGGATTGTTCCATGGAAGTTATTGGAGGAGAGATCTAGCTCCCCAATTTCTTGTAAGCTGCCTAGCCAAGGAGGCATTTTGCCGCCAAGTTGATTGTTGTTAAGTAGGAGGTGTCCTAGTTTTTTACATTTTGAGAGCTGAGGATCTAGTTTCCCAGTGAAGTTGTTGAATGATAAATCAAGAAACTTGAGCTCCGTGAGTTGGCCAAATTCAGAAGGAATGCTATCAGTAAGATGATTATGAGCGAGGCGAAGTCGGTTTAGGTTTTTTGACATGGCTAGTTCAGAAGGAATGGGGCCTGAAAAACTGTTGTTTGTTAAGTCCAACACGGTCAAAGAATTTGAGCCGGTAAGAGGCAGGATGGTTCCACTAAATCTGTTGTGAGAAAAATTTATGATTTTGAGGTTTTTGAGTTGGTAGAGAGATGCAGGAAGAGGACCTTCCAAGGAGTTGTTATAAAGAGTAATGAGTCTGAGTTCTGAAAGGAATCTCAAAGTGGGTGGCAATATTCCTGAAAGTTTGTTATCAGCCAAGGTCAAGGATTGTAGTTTTTCGCAGTAGCCTAAGCTCGGCGGGATAGGACCTGTTAAATCATTCTGCCTCAGTTGAAGAAGCTCAAGATTTTTAAGCTTCCCCATAGTCTCAGGAATGGAACCTGTAAAATGATTGCCAAAGAAGTCAACTGTGGTTAGACTGGAGCAGTTTGTTAACTCCCTCGGAATTCTTCCTGACATCTGGTTATCATATAGGTAGAGAATGCTCAACCTCTGTAACTTGCCAATTGTCACCGGAATTCCAGCAGTAATCTTGTTGTCAAAAAGATAAAGACTTTCCAATTTACTCATGTTTCCAATTTCAGGAGCCAGACTTCCTGTAAAGCCGTTATTATTAAGAGCAAGATCTCTTAGGTTCTCCAGCTTGGCCAGGCTTGGCGGTATCTCTCCTTCAAAACTATTATCAGAAAGGTCTAATAGCTGGAGTGATGAACACTGCAATAGCTCCAAAGGGAACTCACCAGACAGCATATTTCGAGCTAGAATGAGTTTTTGCAAATTTGAATTGTTCAGACAGAAGTTGATTGGAATGCTACCTGTCAAAGCATTATCAGACAGAACTAGAACTTGAAGATTCTTTAGTTGAGTATTGAGAAGGCTTATGTTCCCTGAGAGGTTGTTTTTTGACAGGTCGAGCATCTTAAGCTGAACCAACTGATTAAGCTCTGAAGAAAGGTCCCCACTCAATCGATTCCCAAGCAAATTCAAGTAACTCAAATTAAAAAGATGACTTAACTCTGTGGGAATTGATCCAGAGAGGCTGTTGTTGGCCAAGTTCAGAACCTGTAGAGATGTAAGCAATCCCATTGAAGAAGGGATGTCTCCTTCGAGCATATTGTTTGAGGCTGCAAAATTTTGAAGTTCCTCACAGCCAAGAATGGCTCCTGGAATGGGGCCCCTGAGTAAGTTGTTTTGCAAGTCGAGAGATATCAGATGCTTCAAATTACCAATCTCTTTAGGAATGCTCCCATTGAATAGGCAGTATGCAAGGCCAAATACTCTCAACTCAGTCAAGTTGCCAATGTTTGGAGGAATTTCGCCCCATAACATGTTATCACCGATTCTAAGGACTTGCAACTTATTCAAAAGGCATATCTCTGAAGGAATCTTACCAGAGAGAGAGTTTGAATAAAGAAGCAGTGTCCTTAGATTTTGAAGGTGCCCAAGCTCAGAAGGAATGAAGCCGGTGAACGAATTTGAGGACAAATCCAGTGTTTGAAGGGAAGTTAAGTGCAACAACTCACGCCAGATGGAACCTGATAGTCCTGAGCCCGATAGATTCAAGCCTAAAACATGTTGTTGATCATCTGAGCATGTTATTCCATGCCAGCTGCATATATGAGCTCTTGGAGACCAGCCGTCAAGAACTCCGATAGGATCATATACTTCTTTGATTCTAAGAAGCCAGAAGGAATCTGTTGAGTTATCTCCAAGAGTAACACCAAGAGTAGCAACAAATGCCATAAAAAAGACAAAAAACGACATCTGAATGTAGCCCATTTCGAAATGCATGAAAAAGATAAATTTGGAATCAAAGTACTAGATTACCGATACCAAAGTTTCAGTGTCATAACTTGTGAAGAAGCTAGATTCCATGTTGAACAAAAAGGCAAGAGCAAGCTACATAAGTTCAAGAAACGGACTAGAAAGTTTAAAGGAGGGAATTTGGAAGAGAGAATCAATGGTTTGATCACAAAGTGCTTGAGTTTAAATAGTGAGATTGAGGCTGCCAAATGATGATGAGAAAAAAGTTGATAAAAAAAATAATAATGATGCATCAGGAGTTATTAATCTCTAACTGCAGAGTATCATAAGGTAGCCAACTTTTCTTTCAGTATGTTGGAAGTAGGGAGTTATTTTCCTCCGTTCATTCTCAAGGCAATTATGAAATATTGAAAGCATGTTTTACTATCGCGTGAGATGGGGATTGGTATGAAGATAAGAAGGGGTGATGAGTATTGTAAGAAGGAGATGGGAAAAAAAAAATTTAAGGGCAGACCCCACAAAGTGGCCACCTCACCTAGGCTCATTGTCAAATTCAGATTGAATCTTACCGATGTATATAGAAGGTAGGAGAATTTATCTGAACTGTTCCATAAGATTAAGTAGGATTTGACTTTCTTAAAGAGATATGGTTACTGTCAAGTATGCTGGTATAAATACATTCTATTACTGAAATTATGGGATGTTCCAAAGGAAAGGACCATGACCGTGAGCATGCATTCGTTCTATGGTCCAGTTGGGTTAATAATTTTCTTGATGTAGATCAATGGACCTGCCGTTGCAAAAAGTCTAAATCATTAGAAATGAAATAATAATAAAATTGAAAAGCCTGTAACTTTACGATGCCTTTTGTGGGTAGTATTTTCTTTTACTTTCAATGTCAGTGATAGTGCATTCCACCCCCAACGTTTTCTTCTTTCAAAACTTCAATGGCTGAGAATTTGGTTTACCATTCTTCCTTTCAAACCTAAACCACCTAATACCAATTTTAATACAGCAAGAATACAAATAGAAAAACAACCACAATTCATTTACAGTGAAAACCAAAGCCATGTGAGGTTTGGTGTCATGTATCCAAGAAACTCATTGGGGCATCACCTCCACTCAGATCTTCTTGTAAGAACCAGAGATAAGGACAGTATATTAAAAGGGATCCTTAACCATAAAATTAAAGAGATGGATTCTGTTGAATAAGAACCCAAACAAGTGAAGACAAAGGGGTTAACTTTCATCAATTGGACTTTTCTCTGATACAGATCTCTGAATGGGGATTGCTGAGCTTTCAAGAATACCCTTTTTTTTAAAAGAAAAAAAATTTCACCTTTGCTTAAGTTATCGGTAACTAGGGAAATGCAACAACCAACAAGGTCCAAAATAACTCAGACAAGGAAACAAAACACTTGACTGCCTGGACCAGATGTTTGTATAAGATTCAAAAGAAACCATTTCTACTTGATAATTGGCATCAGATAAATGTGACTCAGAACCTAAATCATCTTCTTCTTTTTTTCAACTTTTTTCTCTCTCAACACATGCTGTATCAACATGTTGAGATTTGAGTCGGAAGCATCTTCGTGCTTGCAGATGTGCCTGATAAAGTTATGTTCATATCCCTATCTCTTACGTAATCAAACTTGATATTAAAATGACACTTGCCAATCTGTGTATATGCCTGCCTCTTATTTTGTGCACCCAGAAAGGCATTTTTTTAATGGTGAAATGACAAGCTATCCGTTTCTTAAATGGAATGTTCAGAGACTAATATATCAAACTAGGCGAATTAGTCTAACCTTCAAAACGCCATCAAACAACTACCTACTCTGGAATTTAAACAGAAAAATAATGTGATTTTTTTAGTAACATATCGAACACTGGAAGTCAAACGTCAAGACATAACAGACATATTATAAAGCCAACGAAAAGGGCACATTATTGACTATAAAAACATAAATAATGAAACCTGGAAAGTAGTAGAATAACTTTGAAAAAGAGAATTTGTTTCCCAAAAGACAATATTTCTAGTTAAATGAGTAAAAAGAGAGAATGATTTGGCTAAAAGCAGATAAAACAGGCAACCACTAATACTACTGACTTCACTCTTAAGATGCCTTCTCTGATTGAAATCCCTGTTAGCCTGTGATCAATAAAAAGAAATATCATAAGGACCCATTAGACTAGAGGCAATGTCACTGTGCGCTAGCTCTAGTCTAAAAACTAGAATTTACGTAAGAGAAACACATGGCGGCTATTGGCAACAAAACATTTTGAAAAGGGAAGAACATGCATTATCTTAAAACATTTTAAGGCAGTCTGAAGAAGTAAATGTTGCGGATCTCAATAATAATAAAAAAAAAGAGGACAGAAAGTATGCACAATCTTCAAAGTGGAGACTGCATCACCAGTTAATCAACCCAGTTGTCACGTAACAATTCCCACTTAGAAGATTAATGTACTATGGAACAGAGTTCATCCACTCTGTCCAGCTTAAATAGAAATATGAGGCTATCCATAATTTCTATACGATTTAATAGCAGAACATAATGTTGTAGGAGAAATGAAGGAAATTTTTCAGCTTGCATTCAATACATGATAAGTCAAACTGAAAGAATCTATAAAGTCAAAAAATTCAATGATTTATTTTGATACACAATCCAGTAAGTTGACGCCAAAGGAAGCCAAGTGTAGATGCCATGTAAGGAACCTGCATGATTTTAATCCCTCTAAAGACTCTTATAGCACAATTGTTTAATATGGCCAATCTATGACAATTGATATATAGATTATCAACTTACAAGTCACAAATGGATGTTGATAAAAACTAAATGCTCATACAAAGTCAGAAATAGCAGGTCAACAGTTACCCTTTTTCAAATTTCTACTGCTTTTAGCATCTTTATCAAAACAATCCCGCAATAACCTTTCAAAATCTTTCAGAAGACGGAAGCTTTTTGAACTGCAAGTTCAATTCCCAGCAGTGCAGAAACACCACAAAAGAGCCAGGCCTCAAATCCTTTTAACCTTAACAAAACCATATTCAATATTCTACTTTGAAAAGCAGGATGATCATAATACCACTCCTAAAATTAATTTTATTCCTCACTCAGTAGTTGCAACAGAGGGAGGAAAGAACCTCATCAGGAAGCTTGAAAGTGACCAAATGCAGATCACCCCAAGGATCTGAAGGACATTCAATAATGCACCCAAAGAATTGTTTATTGCCAAGTTGTGTGCAGTCATTTCAGCTCCCCTCACTGTGAATGACAGGGCTGTCACCAATTGTGCTGCTCTATTCAATTGGTGCAACCTATACACCTGTGTTGCAGATAACATCTCTTCAATATGCAGGCATCAAAGCCAAATTAAAATTATATTTGTGTGCATACCTAAATCTCACTTATAGACTCCAAATGAAGCACCAACTAAGATATTACCCAGCTAATAAAAAAAAAAAGGATAAACAAACTCTAAAGAATTTTTTACCACATGTATACCTACATAGGTTTATAGTGCAAATGTATTAAATCGAACTACACAAGTAACATCTTGATCCAATAATTCAATCCACTTTTAAGATATTTTCCGCTTTAGACATAGTCGATCATGTTTTTGCTTTTGGGCTTGCAACCCAAAACACATAGTAACAGCTTAGGAGCTCACTTCGCTTGTGTTTTGTCGTGTGAGATCTACCTGTCCTTCCTTCCCCCCGCCCCCCCCAAGGACTCATCATCCTTGCTACGGTTTTTCTCACCATCGCTCAAGAGGACATACAAAATGGCTTTTGTACTATTTGTAACATCCTGATCCAAAAGTTCAATCTACTATTAAAATATTATTCACTTTGAACATGCAATCTATCACAGTTTTTGTTTTTAGGCTTTGCAACCCAAGACTTGACAACTTAGAAACTCATTGTCTATTTAACCAGTTTTGTCTTAACATCCCCAAATGATGTGGGATGCCCGCCCTTAACCAATATCTTTTCAATGTTTTGTCAATATGGGATGCACAAACATATCCAACATCTTTCCAATGTTTTGTTGACGTGGGATGTCTATACATATCCGATATCTTTCCAATGCTTTATTGATGTAGGATGTCCATACATACCCAATATCTTTTCAAAGATTTGTCAATGTGGGATCTGCCTAGAGGTGTTATAACACATGTTTAAAAAATGTACAAGTAATAAAACACTTGTTAAACAAAAATATATTATACTGAAATATCTCTCTGTTATCCAAACTGAACATAGATGTTCCAAGAAGGTGAATTATTAGAAATAAATCATGAGAGCACTTACTTGAAAAATAATTGGAATGACAGGCCATGATGGTGATTTCCGATATCTTGCATACTGCTCAAATGCAAATTGAACAACTACACCAACCAGGTATGGAGCGAGAGTAGCAGAAGCAGCAGGGCCCGTCCATGGCCAGACCAAGCCCATTGTCACAAGAGGAATTATTAGGCTGAGTACCAGGACAGCAACAGAAGAGATCCACTGTCCTAATTGAGGAGATAGGTTTCTATTATTATTGGCAGAATCTGGCTCAATAGGCCTTCTGAGATGATCCATTAGCAAAAGAAATACCGCAACACCACAGTAGAAGAGAGCTTCTGTGAAGAATAATATCAGGAAATCTGCAGATGGAGAACAGAGAGCAATTTAGAGAAAGAAACAAATTATCTCCAGCTATAAAAACAAAACTGGAATGAAAATGGAAGAGCATTGCAAAGATAAAATGATATTTCATATAAGAAACCCCAAGAGAATGTTAGCACTCTAACATTACATGTAACAACTATTCTGCCTGTCCACCCTCATTCAGGTACATCTAATTTTAGTTCTTTAAATCTCAATCAATCTTCAATAATTATGCAAACTTCTTATAGAATTCCGCCCTTGCATGTCAGATATTCCACCTATTTCCTCACCCTGTTTTCCATCTTCAGTTTCGGCCATCTTCGCTACAACATCTTTCACATTGTCTACCCTGCTTCTAAAACTCCAAATATCATTAAATCAAGTCAGGACCATCCCATTAACTCAAGGCATCCTTCAAATCTTACCTATGGTTCCTTGCCAATATTGCTCCCCACAATCAATAGCCAGCAGTATCAACCATCACAATCTATTGGGAAGCTATAGCCAACTCAATATTAGAGTTCGCAATAAATCGATTAGATTGTGGATAGAAGTTACAATAAATGATCCTTAGATATTCTGAAACACATCAGAAAGATCCAAAAATTGACCACCTTTCCACCAAAGTACTTAGAAAGGTCACCAAAGTACTTTGGTGACCTTTCTAATCTACCTCTGTTTTTTTCGTCTTTAAGTTTAATTTTATGTTATTCTGTGCTTGTCAGAAGAAAAAATAGATTTAAGGGGCAAAAAATAAAATAAAATAAAATAAAACAAACAAGAAGGAAAACATTGCATGAGCATAAGGAAATTCACTAACCTGTCAAAAGAGAGTCCTCAAATATTGCGGAAATTATTCGGCGTAAATAAAGAGAGGGAACAATAAAAGAGGCCACAAGGACAGCAGGACCAACAAACCATAATAGACCGCTTTGACTTCTTTGCAGATCAGATATATTGACCTCATCCTCTATTTTATAAGGACGATTATAAAAAGAAATTAAGCCAGGTCTTCCATTAGCTCCCCCATGATAAATAAATGAACTACCAGCCGAAGAGATATCTTCTGAATCAAGATGCTGATTGACTTTTTCTGAAGAACTTGGTTTGAGCTCAATGTATTGTGACTGATCCTCAGAAATGGCACATTGCACATTTTGCCTCTTTTGAAACCTTCCTTGTAACTTCAGTAGTCCATATACAAAGTGGCATGACTTGACTGTTCAAAATACAATAAGGAAACCATGAGAAGAATAATTTTAAAACACTATAACCATTTTGCAAAGCAGCGGTTAAATCATTTAAATCAAAGTTCCAAATCTTATATTCGCAATAGGCAACCAAATTGGTGAATTTGTGTGTTAACAAGAAATTAAAGCCAAAAGACCTGATTACTGTTGTCAATAGCACTTCACATAGTCCTCGAGGGATATATATGTTGAGTTGTATATGTATGCAATTTAGGAATATGAATTAATATAGGAATCCTCATGATCTTTAGGAATTAATATATGTATGATAGAAAAATCTAGATTATTTTCCAATTAGAATTTGTAGACACTTCTATATAACCCTTGTATTTCATTCATTATAATAAATAAACAACTTTTCCATCTTTCTTCTAATGTTCCATGGCATTAGATCCACCAGTGGTCGTGTCATCATCATTGTGATCGGCTACATCTCGTAGGCATCATCCCTAAAGATCGTTGCTAGATGCTTCCTTATGTGCCTCCACGAGCTGTTCATGTCCTCAGTTCCCTCCATCACCAATCTCTCTCTCCAATAACCATGTCATCTCATTGCCACCTCTAGCGTTCTTAGACAAGGCCGATGAACATCTCTCTGAAGGCTCACAGCCGGATGCACCACCACAGGACTTCACAGCTGCCGAAATTGTTATCCTTGCAGGAATCTCATGCCTTTGTTGTTGAAAATTGCTCTCCTCACCAGAATCTTGTGTCTCTAAAGGTTCTGGTTGGTTTTTTACCCTTGATCCAACTGTATCTATTGAAAGCTCCAAATCAAGCTCTATCTTTTCTTATAGTTCTCATCCTATCATTACAACTAAAAAATTAATAGGCATTGTTAATTATACTCATGGGTCGTGTTTGTTGAATTGTAGTGTATCGGATAAGGCCTAAAGGATCACTTAACTACAAAGGCTACTGAAATAAATAACAAATTTAAAATTGAATGGAGAAAGATTGATGTTTTGTTATGTAATTTATTATTTACAAAACTTACAAAACCTGTTTTGAAATTTGGAATTAAGTCAAACAATTATATACTAATAACATTAAAAGAATGTATATTGTTGTCTTAAATCTAGTTAATCTAAAACAAGAAGGTAAAAAATGTTAGAATTTTTTGGCAGAATGACATCCCTCAAGGCTCATTTTAACTCATTGCTACCTGCTAATAAGACTGTCATAGAGGATCTCGTGCAGAAGGACAAGTTTTTCATGGTTCTAACACTAGCTTCTATTAGTCCTAGGCTTTCTCCAGTACGGGATCAGATTCTTACTAGTGCTATTGTGCCCCCTCTTGAAAATGTATTCGCTCAAATTCTTCATGTTTCCACTCCCAGTAGTGTACTCAGATCTTATATCATTGACTCTTTAGTTTTGGCTTCTCAATCTCAAACTAATACTTGAAAAAAGCAGAGAGATTGTGGTGGCAGAAAAAGCCAACCTAAGTGTGCTTACAATCATCAATAGGGGCAAACCAAAGAAAAATGCTACAATTTGCATAGACGTCCTCCTCAAGCCATTAATGTAGCTCACTCTGAATCATCTAAAGGATAGTCTTAACCATCTTTGACCTTTACTGATGCTGATTATGAGGAATATCTCAAGTATCAAGCAACCAAGCAGTCTTCTTCATTTGTTACTTTCATTGCTCACACGGGTAATTCAATCGTGTGCTTTACTCAATCTTCCACTCTAGGGTTATGGGTCCTTGATTCTAGTGCTTCTAATCATATTTCTAATAACTCCATCTACTTTCTCATTTTATTGATTCTAAGTCTCTTCCTTCTATTACTTTAGTTAATGGGTCGAAAACTATAGCTAAAACAATAGGTCAAGCACACCTTCCTCCGTCCTTGCCCTTACACATTGTTCTTTGTATTCCCAATTATCCTTTTAATCTTGTATCTATCAATAAACTTACATGTGTTTTAAATTGCGCTATCACCTTTATCAATGACTTTGTTATTATACAAGACCACAATACGGGATGGATAATTGGCGTAGGACATGAGTCATAAGTCCTCTATCACCTTAGTCTAACCCCTGCTTCTAAAGTCTGATTGTCACTAAATCTCCAACTCTCTTTCACAATCATTTGGGATATCTTAGTTTGTTTAAGCTTCAAAAGATAGTTCCAAGTCTATCTAATTTATCATCCTTAAGTTGTGAGTCTTGTTAGCTTGGAAAGCATTCTCATAAGTTGTTTCCAAAGCATGTCAATAATCAAGTTGAATCCCACTTTGAGTTAATCCATTCAAATATATAAGCGTATCTTCTTTATTTTTTGCTTTTAATATTTTGTTATATTTATTGATGACTATTCTCGTGAAGTGATCAAAATGGTATTGAGCAATTGAAGAAACACTCATTCAATCATTTTCAAACTAAAGATTTATGTTTTGCTAAGTATTTCCTTGGTATAGAAGTTGCTCAGTCTAGTTCTAAAATTGTTATCTCTCAAAGAAAATATACTCTAGATATTCTAGAAGAAACAGAGATGTCAAACTACAGACTTATAGACTCTCTCATATATCCTAATACTAAGTTCTTACCCAAAAAGGAGAACCCCTTGCAAATCTTGGGAGATACCTAAGACTAATTGGTAAGCTTAATTATACCACCATCACACGACCTAATATTTTCTTCTCTGTTAGTGTTGTCAACCAATTCCTATAATCTCCATATGAAAGTTATTGGGATGTGGTCATTTGGATTTTACAGTCTATCAAGAAAGCACCAGGAAAATGATTGCTTTATGAAAACAAGGGTCATACACATATTATCAGATATTTAGATGGTGACTAGACAAGTTCTCCATTTGATAGAAGTTTCACTTTAGGGTATTGTGTTCTTATTGGAGGAAACCTAGTATTATGGAAAGGTAAGAAGATGTTGTTGCTAGATCAAGTGCAAAAGCATAATATCGTGCTATGGTCTTAGCAACTTGTGAGTTTATCTGATCTAAACAATTGATACAAGAATTAAAGTTTGCAGAGGTGTGACAGATGAAGTTATTTAGTGCTAATCAAGCTACACTTCATATCTCCCCCAATCCAATGTTTCATAAGAGGATTAAGCATATAGAAATTTATTACTATTTTACTCAAGAGAAGATTTTGTTTGGTTGTATCACCACCGATTATGTTAGCTCAAAAGATCAGTTGGCAGGTATTTTTACTAAATCTCTCAGGGGTCTTCAAATTGGTTTTATTTGCAACAAACTTGGTGCATATGATTTATATGTTCCAACTTGAAGGGAAGTGTTAAGCTGTATATATGTGTACTTTAGAAATAGGAATTAGTATATATAAGAGGAAAGTCTAGATTATTTTCCAATTAGGATTTGTAGACACTTTTATATAATCCTTATATTTCATTCATTATAACACATGAACAAATTTTTTATCTTTCTTCTAATGTTTCACAATCAAACTGGGGTGGGTATTAACCTTAAAAAAATACATTTTTAGAGACTTAGAAATTATAAAATTCATGAAAGATACCTTTAGAATTTTGAAGTTGTAAAGTTTCATAGTGCCTCCTGTCATACGGTCTCAACAACAAGGTCGCCTGGGTATCAAAGCATGAGAGTTGTAAGATTAAAAAAGTAGAAGATATCGAACTAGTGAAACATTTCTAATTCATACATTCCCAACCACATAAAATGGGATAACAAGAAGCCAAATAGAAGATACAAGAAACAAACAATAACTGTTTAAAAAATAAAGTTACAAAGTGGTTTGCTAATCATAGTTAATTTGTATTTTGGCTTTACAATAGTCTAAAGGGGAAAAGTGTCTCTAATTGACTTAAAACTATATCCTCATTGTTTTTAGATGCATTATACTCCTTCCAGTAAGACATTTAAAACAAATATCTAGCTCCTCTAAAAAATGTTGAATGAAGATTTCCAAAGCACAATACAAATAATATTTCTTCTCAATGTTCTTTACTTAATGAATGGAGCAAGGGCAATAAAAAAGGGATATCACTTCCAAAGAAATATAGAGCAACCAAACAATGCACTGAAGGAGAAAGCACAACACCAATAAAATCTAGTGGGGGGTCATTTGGCCAACACAAACTAACGCGCCACAAAGCATCCAAATCAGTGATACTTGTCTCTCAATAAAATTGTAATTCAAAGATTATCAGATATCTAAAGAACAGGTAGCAACTCTATAACAGTAAAGACTCATATACATACCAAAAAAAAAAAACAATCTTAAAAACTAATTAACAACACAACAAGGTCTACGATTGCTAAAGATAAAAAATAAAGTACATTTCACCAATATGGATGTAAATATTCTTTGCAAACTAGACCAAATTGTATAGTCAAGTTAAATATATACACACACTCAATGAAAAATTGCACAAACCAGAGATTCTTAGAAAAGGAAAAGCCAATCAAAGTCCATGATGTTTCAAAGGAAATTTATAGAGAACTTTCCAGATATAATAGAAGAACGAAAAAGAATTATATTATAAAGCAAATGGTTAAAAACCTACCTTGGAAGATATTCTAGGTTTAGGAGGGAAAAGAGAATTAGTGGCGCAAGAGAACGAGGAGGAATTAAACTTAACAGCCATAAGTAAAGCAATAATATGAAGGCCAAACCAAAATAACAGAAAGTTGTGTGTTATATTAAGAAGATAAAGAATGCATTTGGGAGGAGTTTAAGGCAGACCCAACAGAATCCAAGGAAAATTAAGAGTCCCTGTGTGAGAAATTAGAAGAAGAAGAAGGGCAAAGGTGGGAAATTTGATAATTCAGAAAAACTGAGGTTGTCGTGGGGGTTTTAGAGTTAAGTACTTACATTTATCTATTACTATTATTTGTGTGGGTTCGAAACGTTGATTTTTGGACAGTTTTACGTCTTATATGGGCCTCTCATGTTTTTATTTCTATTTTACTTTCCATGCCACAATCAATTTTCTTTTATTTTTTCAGTAATCTCTAATTAGTTTCCCATAATACTTCGATATTTTTATTTAAAACATCCAATAAAGCCTTCAACTCCGGAAAAAAAAATGCTCAAACAGTATATAATAAAAGAACAGAAAGTTTACCTTCAAGGTGAAACACAAAACGAGGATTTTTGTTGATTTCATGCATATTCTCGTATATATCAAATGTCATCTTGTGTCCATGCATATATCCTTAAATAAATCAAATATTAGACTGAAAATTTTAAAAATAAAACACATAAAAGACTAACACACGAGACTATTAAACCATTTTTAGTGTCTTCAAAAGAGGGTACTGAACTTAAGAGTCTAGGGTCTTTAGATCGATCAAAATCCTGAAATGGAATAATGAATCATAGATCCCGTCAAAACATAGCCAATGCAAGCAAGGAAGAGCACAGCCAACAGCCAACTAGAGGCTGGATGTTCAGATTCCGTGGCATAGTATTTTAATTGAACACCATGCAGATGGGCTGGGACATGAAACCCAAGATTGTTTTCTCCAGTCTCTACCTTCTAGTAACAGTATCATCTGCATTAAGCCATTCAAACTTAAGCTACTGTGCGTGAACTGAATAAACCCTCATTTAATAATAGAACCTCAGTTTTCCACTTAAGGGGAAAAGAAATGTATAGTAAGCTCCTCAGACAAGAATAATCAAGCATCGCCTTACAAAAAATTACACAAACTGGACAACTTTTCTTTCCTAATCATGGACTTGCCTCCCACTTCCCCCTTCTAAAATGGGGTTTGCTAGCTCTTTTTCAAAATTTTCAACTTTGGGATGGGAATATTTTCAGAAAGAAAACTCTAAATTAAATCTTTACTGCTTGGCTAAGACTTTTCCCAACTCAATAATTTCTATAACAGATTAGCCCTCTTTAGAAACCTAATGGTTCTACAATAGAAGGGCCATATTGATTCCACAAATTCCAGGTATTTCTCCATCATCCATTCGTGCAATACTTTCAGATTTCGTCTAGTCAGCTCTTCAAAATCTGAGTCCTTAAAGTCCACCACATGTTGCCAGACACGAGCTCGAAAATCTTCTTTAAGCTTCCCCTGGATGATATAATTAGAGCCCACCGCATAGTAAGTGGGCAAATTCTTAGCCACTTTAACCGTCTGCTTGAAGCAGTAGACATAAAGTGCAAACAACCATCGGAGCATTTTGATGTACAGAGCAACAATTAAGGGCCCAAACACCCATAAAGGAATCAACTCCTTTGAAACTTGAGCCCCATGAACAACATTAACTGCCAGGTACCAAGGGAAACTGCAAATACAACAAATCAATCATCAGAAGAAAGAAAATGAAACACGGTCAGGTTTGAATTGATCCAAATAAACAAAAAACCAACAGATTCCAAAGTTGATTCAAGTACAATGGAAACAACACTCACTAATGATGCCAAAAGCAATCCACATGACTGCATTATGTGGAGTGACAATTTAACAGTGTTAGTACTACAAAATGGAAACAAAAAGTTTTATCTTTAATATATTCTTTCTCTGTTCTTTAGTTTATAATACATTGCAGCAATGCATGCATGCATTCAGACGCAAAAGATTGAGATCAGCAACACTGGACAGCAACATACTATCGAAATTTTACCAGGCTTTCTGAAAATAGCAAATGGAAGCATTATTATCAAAACCTGCACAAAAATTATATGGATTTTTTATAATAAGCAGAGACAAAAATATTATGACTTGACAAAAGTTCACATAAAAACATCAAGCAAGAAAAAAGTTTAAATAAAAACATCAAGCAATGAAAAGTTTACATTAAAACATCAAGCAAGAATACTAAAGGGAAGGGTATGCAAAACAGATCCAAAAAAGCATTTATACTAGGAAAGAGTTACAAAAAGCAAAATATACATATCATACAGTTACAGCACCTCATCTGCTTTTCCCAATTTGAAAGTTTTAAGTTATTTAATAAATCATGCAGAATACCAAGAGAAACTAAAATCTCATTTTATACTTACAATATCAGTAAGGGTATCTTTACTGTTGCATCCAGATCCCAAAAGTGGCCCCAAACTGCCTTTAGAGTCTCACCTCTTCCCCTGTTCTGCATCTCAATATTAGTTTCAGATACCTCCTTTGGAAGTGGTCTTTCCCCCAAAACCTCATCAACATCTTGACACGGTGATTGTGTCTGCAACATTGTCAACCATTTCTTGAATAGTCTCTGAATAGCAGGGGACCCTGCAATAGTCTCTTTAGTTTCAGAAGCAAATGGCAGTGGAACATTATGCGCCTTTGAAGATTCTGCTACAGTCTCCTCACTCTCTTTGGGGATATAAGAAAGTTTAACAGAATTTTTATGAATTTTTGATCCACTTGCGCTGCCTCCTGATTCCTCATTTTGGGAACTGCCTTTGAATGCAGAAATTTTGACAGGTTTTACCTTTACTCCACAAACACAAGGAGTCCCTATGCTGCAGAAAATAATTATCAGAATTAATTGTACAAGATACATAAAATAAATGAAAGAATTTCAGCAACGCGAAAGCACTAACATAAGAGAAAAGATAAACAATGAAATAATCTTCCAAGAATATTCTAAAAACCACATCAGTAATCCAAAAAAAGATTCAATAAGACAGTAATCCAGAACACCGAAAAGCCTCATCCCTTTCCAAAATAAAAGAGTGAAAAAGAAAAAAAGCCACAAAAAAGCATCTAATAGCACATAACTATCCTTACAAACAAAAACGAAAAAAACTGGATTATAACAAGGCCTGATATATAATGAAATGAAATAGGCACATATAGCTAAAACAAGATTTTGTACAAGATGCAAATTCAACATTAATGATACTACGTCTGTAATCACTATGTGAGATCACAAGCTTGGAAATTCCAAAAGCAAATCACATGTGCCAAGAGATAAACAGCCTCTAGTGACTTCAACATACCTAAACCAATAGAGATGACAAATAAACAAGAGGGACTTCTCACCTTAAAGAATAGTTATGTTTCAATGGTGAACCTCTCTCTGTTCTTCCCACCATGTGAACTATTGTTACATGTCGCCTCAACATTAAACCTTTGCTCCATGACAAACGCTTCCTGGGAAACGCCACATATGAACCCTGAAATGCAATAAACAACATAAAAACTCAAAAAACTTTAACATAAGTAGCATAACCTTAATAGATATGACACATCAGAAGAAAACAGAAAGACAAGATTCAAACTAGAGAGGTTCTATGAAAATATATCATCAAACAAAATCGAACAAATAATTCATGATCAAGACACTGGATAAGATCCCTTAGATAACCAGGAAGCTGAACGGTAAAGCTAAAAGTTACCTTCAGGAACATAGAGAGTATAATAAAGCAGTAACTAGCATAGTTTCTACTTATTACCTTCATGATATTAAATTCTGTGATCTTTTGGAAACTAAAAATGTTAGAGATTATATGTAGGGTATAGACGCTTATATCGAAAAAGGAAGATAAAAGAAAATTAGTACAGTGCCCTCATTGCTCCAATAGGTTCATTTATAAAAAGGATAGTAATTTCAACTGCAATCTTGCTGGCATATAATAAAAGCACAAATCCTTAAACTATTTGAACTCAGGCACTAAGAACTGCAATGATAATCAAATTATATATTCCAATAATCATGATACCATGAAGGCATAGACTATACAATATTGATTCTGCTATTAATTACTTTCTTGTCAACAGGGCAAAAAATGCCTCACGCAGTTATCCGACCACCAACTACAAGGAGAAGTCTACAGTTCTGTAATAGAAACTACATAACATACAACCAATATTTGAAGCAACACAACCAGATAACTATAAGTTAAATTATGGAGTTCGTTATGCCAGTTTCAGAATTAATACAAATTTTCCCACAAGCGTAGGCTTCATGATGCATATTGACAGTAAAAAACATGAGAGAATGCCCTCTTACAGGCTTACCTGCAATTGATGGGTTACCAACACCATTGTCTTGAGCCTAAGCACTGGATCATTTACTCAATAGGACCTATTCAATAAACATTTGCTAGATAAGCACAACTTTTTCACAATGATAATTAAAATACAATCTTAAAAAGACCAAAAGATAACAAAACAGATAAGAGCTTTTTTAATCCAATTATCTTTTCAAAAACCAAGTTTTACGAATGCATTATGTAAAGAACACTTATATCATATAAGAAATCGAAAACAAGCAGCTCAAAAGTTTCACCCTAAAGCAGTAAAAACTAGGATAATTAACATTTATTTCGCGCTTGTTCTTCTTTTCCTCGGTTTTCTCAGCACCCAAAGAGAAGCTCAAGCTAAAACCTCGACTGACACATTTCGTCAAAGCAAACAAATTTACCCAAAACGTTTAAAAACCAAAAACATCACCGAATTGAAACCTTCAATTAAGTATTCCCATCCAGAAATATTCGTAAGAGAAAGGTTAGAATTAAAATTGAAACTGAAAACAAAAACAATACCTGAGTAAATGAAATCATGAGCGTGCGTGTGGAAGGTATGAAGATGCAATTGATTAACGAAGAGAGAGGAAGAGGATAGGGAGAAGGCAGCGCTTTAAACGGTGAATTTAGGGTTTAATATTGAGGAAGCGGATGGTTTCTTTTCTTGTTTGTGGATTGGTTGATTTCACAGTGGATTGAATTTGAAACCCAAGGGTAAGATAAGGCAAAGTAAATCGATTAAAATAATAATTTTACAAAAATCAAATTAAAGGATTTTTTATGTTAGTATGAATAATGTGCAATTTCGGTGTTTTACCTTTCTTTTGGGCCAGGCCCATGGTAACAGTACCATTTCTTTAAGCCAATACATTTCAACCTAAAATAATTTTAATCTAAATCATTTTCCTGAAGAAACTAATTATAATTTTAAACAAGTAGACTGTACCATTCGTAACATCATATCATATTTGGCTTGCATCAATTTGAGTTATAGACTATAGGCTTTAAATTTTAATTTGATCTGAACTATATTTAAATTGAGATATTTAATCTAAAACGGTATATTTTATCATAAAATAACACTTTTTATTAATATAAATTTATTCTATTGCAATTTAATTATCTTTTTATTTTATCTCACACTCTAAAAATTTTAAATAAAAGGATTCACATATATGAATAATAAATTTATGCAAAGATGTAAAATATTGATAAAAATTTAGTAAGCACACTAATTAACACATTCCATTTCATAGAATGTAATTCAGGTGCCAATACGAATGCACGTTTAGAAATTAACTATAAATAAGTTAGCACGACTTTTTGTAGACTACGTGGGTTTTAACCCCCATCAACAAGTGCATAAAAGCAATTTAATATATGTATCCTAGAGCATACACTGGAAGAACTACGATGAAGGAAGAGAAATGAAAGTTGTGGATTTATAGTGAAATTCAATAGTGGAACCTTGGAAGAATCCAAATTATTAGAGACGTGTAAAGAAAGAAGTTGAAGATCATCACATTTTTCCTCAGAAATGTAAATGCAGAGGCAACACCCAAAGAAGACTAAAAAAAAAAGAAAAAAAAAAACATTCAAATTAATTCAGATTGATTATATACCAATTTGAATGTGTCTCAAGCTAATTTTATATTAATCCAAACAAAATTTTATATAAAAAAAAGAAAAACTTAATCTTAACCTAATTTTTTTCATTTCATATCATGCCAAGTTATGCCAAAAATTGTATAGAATCAGCTGTAAGTTTTGTGAGTGTTCTACAATTTACTAAAAACATTATATTAGATATTCTTAATATAACTAAGATTTAAAATATTTTTAATAGTAGTAACATATGATGTGTCCTAATATAATGCATCATCGTATACGTAGGTGATTTAAATTAGAAATAAAATATCTCCCACTCTAATTTATGTTCATTATAAGATGCTCAAATTTATACGCTCACAACATCACTTCAACAATAACCTATTGAAAATCATCTAGAAAGGAGGACATCCAAAAGTCATGCAAATATATAATTGACTAGTCCTGTCGACCCCATATAACCAACAAGAAGCTGATGAGTTGAGTTCATACAGACTCTGGACATCAACCACAAAGCAAAGCCACCACAAAGGAATTAAATGATATTGAGGGTGAAGTGGGAGAACCAGAAAACTTCTTCACTACTCCATTCCCCCTATTTAATCGTGTTCAATATGTAGCGCAACAGGATATATTAATCACTAAATACAAGGCTCAAAGAAAATGACAAAGGTTCCATAGTAACACCAACCATGACCAAATTACAATGTTGTTCTCATATCAGCTACATTTTAAAAAAGGGGTAACAAATCATCCACATCCACATCCAAATACCTCCATTCATTCAAACTCACTCTCTTTTGTCTAGCACCATCTTTGCTTTCCTCCTAAGCCTCCTGCTAAATTCACAACCATCAGTTCCATGATGATTTAGTTTTAATTTATATAATACCATTCAAAATGCAACCTAAACTACTATACCTGGAAACCTGAAAACTTGAGAGATAAGCCACTACACTTCACTGGGATTTGATTTAACCATATAAGAAACCACCCAACTGGAATTAACTTCTTCACTAATCATAACTACCATCTGCTGCTCAAACAGTACCACTTTGCCTTCCATGGAAGTTCCCCCCACCACGCCTTGTGTGACCCTGACCCCTCTCCCTATACCTTCCCCCTGCCACACTATTAAGGGCATCTTTTGGTCCTTCATAGTTGTTTCCCCTGCTGCTATTACTGTTATTGTAAGATCCAACAGGCTGATATTCGTACTGTGAGTTGTGTCTCTGCCGCTCCCTGTTTATAGGTTGGTTATGTTGTTTGTTATCTTGTGCAGATGAGCTCCAATCTCCAAAAGATTCGTTGCCCCTTCCAAATCGGCTACTCTGATTTCCATTTCTACGGAACCCTGATGGTATGCGTTGCTCGTGTCGCATCTCTGTATTTGATGAAGCAGTTTCAAATTGGTTATCAGGACCTTGGTGTGGGGAGTGGGGGCCTCCTTTCACTGATGGTATCCTCCTTTCTCTCTTGGGTTCTTGATTGCCAACATTTGGTGCTTCTTCCACTTTGCTTGTATGGGATGCAGCCTGACCATGGTGAGATTGAGCCATAACTTCATTGGTCTCCTTGTCTGGTTGAGGTTGGTGTGGGAACCCACCTTGAGAAGTGGAGTCCTTTTTGTTAGTCCTCCCAATTTCCACCCCTACATTTTGACCACTGCTGGGCCGGCTTCCCCGTTGATTAGAAGCTGAAAATGCCTGTGGTTTCGGTTGCCAGTGAGTGGTTCGAGTTTCTCTTGAAGCAGAAAGTGAGTCAGATTGACTCATCTCAGGTACAGATACTGAAGATTGCAGGTAACTTTTGTCAGAGTCCTCGTTATTGATCTTCTTGTGATCATGATCATGATTATTTCCTGTAACTTTTGGTCCCTTGTACTGATGCCTCTTTCCTCTGGCTGTCACTCCCTGATCTTTTGCAACAGGTATAGTAAATGGTACAGTGTAGTCGGGATTTTCAGGCATGTTCCAGCCATCAGAACCCCAATCATCATAATACTTCGGCTGCTCTTTCACCGAGCTTACATCAGGCTTTTGGAGTTGGGAATGCTCAGTTGATTTTTGAACATTCTTATTAGAATTTGAAGACTGTGCATCATGCAACCCTTGCACATCTGAAGAAACACGATGGCGCCATGATCCATGCATTTTTCCCTGTTTATTCTGCCTATTATCTCCATTTTTAGACTCCATAACAATCCCCATCTTCCCACTGGCAACCCCAGAGGCTTGGAAACTGTCTGCACCCAGAGAACCAGAATCTGCTTTCACAACAATCTCATTTGGCATGGTCTGATCAACTGAAGGAGTCAATACATGCTGCTGAATACTACCTTGCTGCGCCATTTCTTTGGCTACAGGTTTCGGAATGTATCTCTCCATTTCTGCCCTCTTGTTTCTTGAATTATTTTGCACTTGATGGTCACTCTTTACAGATGAAGCCTCAACCATGGATTTCTCACTGACATCAGCAGCCACCTCAACTTTGTTCTGATTGCGCACAGGTGCCCAGACAACAGCATCATTGGTATGGAATTTCTCTCCCGATTTATTACTTTGTGTACTTCTTGATGTCTTACGAGGATGCTGAGATTTCCACTGGTTGGTTGCTCTTCCATGGTTTTCATCAGTCGGTGAAGATAAGCGCATATCAGAAGACTGATTTGCATCTTTTGGATCAGTGCATGACTGAACAGAGTTAGGATCCAACTCAGATTCAGAAGCCTTTGTCTTAATACTTTCACTTGAAGTGTTTGTAAGTGTTTTTGTTACTACTGGTAAGGCAGCCACAGATGAAGTCTCTTCTACTTTGTGCTTCTTGCCACTCCTGTTATTTCTCCTCTTTTGATGTATGGAGGACTCAACCATGACATTTGAATTTCCTGGCAAACTTGACTCACTGCTAGGGGCAATTTCATTGGTTAGAACCTCAATGGATGTGGTAGCATTAACTATTAAATCAGTATGGCCAGTGAGTATCTCAGTTGTGCTAGCACTCAAAAACTTCTCAGAGGAATTCTTTTCCAGCAGAGTATTCTGCTTTTGCTTATAGCTCACCCGCTTCTGTCTAGACACACTACCATCATATACCTGTGGAGCATTGTTTCGATGAACAGAATCATTGACATCCTGTATCTTGGGAATAGATTCATTATGTTTATGCATCCCAACATGTTCCTTGTTGGCACTCTTTGGCCTCTCTGGAAGGAGTTCATTGGACGAAACAGTGGATTTCTCAACTCTACTTTTGCTGCCACTTTCACTACTTTGCGCCACATCACTTGAGATAGAAACCAAACCTGAGGTTGATGATACTCCAGATTTGCTAGCAGCCTTCATTGATTCAACCAGAGATTCGGAATCTTCTTGTTTCTTGGCATCAAAACTGGGGAAAACCTCGGACTTCAGGGTTAAACCTTCCCCTGCTTGCATACGTCTATTCAACTCCTCCAACTTTGCAAGAGCCTTGGCCTTCTGGTCTCTCGCTCGTTCTTCCTCCTCCTTCTGGCGTTGTTTGACGCGTTGCTTGGCTAGTTCTCTCATCTTAGCACGCTGATGGAATAAGTCAGATAACTGTTATGTAAAATTCCTGATACATAAAACCAGATAAAAGAATATTACCTGGGCTTGGCTATCATCGGGATCAGACATGGGTGGCATGGACTCCCCCTCATCCTTCCCTTGAAGATATGACCCAGACTTTTCAGCAGTCTCTTTGAGAGCCTGATTTTGAATGTGAACAATAGAATTTTCAGACTGTGTAGTAGATTTCTTCCGCCACTCATCAACCTCTTGGGAATTAAATCTTCCTTTGCCATGATGATCAGTTCTACCATGCATGGCATGAGCAGATCTCCTGTGAATCTGCAAGTCAGTACTTCCAAAACAATGAAAATAACAAATATTCCCTATAAAAACCTACAAATTGAGACCAACCTTGGGAAAACTGTTTCACTGACAGCTGCTAAATCAACACTCTTATCTCCAGCAGAAAAACGCCCATCATGCACAGCAGGATTATTAATTCCAGTGGCATGACTTCTGCCAGGATATAAAGAACCAGCAGCAGCTTCATTGGCGGAATGATTAGCCTCATGATTACCAACTTGTGGTTCATTCTTCTGTTCCTCCTTACCAGAAAGAGACATTAGATCATATCTACCATCTGAGGAACGTGCTTTAGCATTTAAACCCTCTATTTTCTGAATCAAGGAAGAATCTTTTGGGGAATCATGGTTTTCTGAGGAAGCAGTAGCTGGATGTTCCAACTTCTTCACTGAAATGTCATCAAACGCCTTAGTTCCCACACTTTCAGGTGACTTAAATTTGACAGGTACAGAAGAACCACCAATATGGTCAGATGCCTGAAAAGAAGCTTGTTCACCAGTGGCCTTTTGTTTAAAATTTCTCTCTTCATCTTTTCTGTAATCTCCTCTCCAGTCATCCTCCCATGATGACACTCTTGGTTGGTCAACCTTCTCAACACGGGATGAATCAGGTACAGTGTCTCCACAATTCTGTTCTTCATCTTTCCCATCCCAACCATCTTGCTGTTTTAAAAGCATCCTGTATGGTCCTCGAACATTGAGAGGATGACCAGTAGGTTCTACTTGCTCTGAAGCCAGGCCTTTGCCATTAGGACCATATCCACTGGATCTAGGGTGGGAATTGCTGGGATCATGAGCATTCTGACCTGAGTACCGGTTATAAGAAGAGGGGCCAGCTGCCATTCCCATAAATGGCACATCTCGTTCATTGGGATTACAATATCCCATGGGAGGCCTATAGTAGCCCTCATAGGCCACTGGACCAGGATAAAAGCCAGGCCCAATTGGCATACCTGGGCGCATATAAGCATCAGGCATAGGAGGTCTGTATATATCCCCATTTTTTGGATGGTGTCCCCTTGGTCCAGCTCCTGGTGGGGGAACAGGTTGTGGATTGGGATGTGCAGTTCCTGGCATTGGAGGGCGATAAAAATGAAATGGTTCCATGGGGAAGCCCCCAGGAGGAACTGGGGAATATGGAGGAACTCCTGGATTATTGATTGGAGGTCCTCTATACCAAACACCACCAGGATGATTATTGATTGGTGGACCATGCCAAGACTCATAATGCTGAGGGGGCATAGCAGCATTTGGATATGGACGGGGTCCGTGAGGATCTGCTTGCCACTTCTCCACATTGGTCCTCCCTCCGTCTTCCCCATATGGAATATTATCTCTTGTCCAGGAATTTGGAGTTCCACTCCTCACATTAGAGTTTACAGAAACATCAACTGAAATGGGGAAAATATACCTCATGTATTAGGAGAATGACACTACTTTATAAGCGTAATCAAAACCATTTTCTTTTCTATCTTTCTTTCTTTTTGAATATGAAAATTGAGTTCATAAGCACGAACCAGATAGAGAAGTCTCAGTTCTTTCTTTAATTGGTGCCACTTGACCCGAAGACATTTCAGGCTGACCATGAGAACTGCAGTCTGCAATGCATGAAAATGAAGTTTTATTGACACTTAAAAGGGTATATAAAGAAACCATTCCAGTACAAGGATCCAATCATGTTCATATGACTACAACAAATGCACACTTAACATACAAATACATGGTATGCCTGTAAAAAATAATTAAACATGAAACCTTGTGGCTCCGTGTTCTTTTCCACATTATCTTTCTCTGCACCAAGTGTTGGAAAATCTCCAGATGCTAGAGAAAACTCATCATTCCGGGAAGATTTAACCCCCTGCATATATAACAGTAAATAACTAGCAAAATTCAGACCATTAGGAAACAAAAGAGAACCTCAGAGAGCAAACAACATGAGGCTGACCAGGTGTTGATGGTTTTCTCTATCTTCCTTTACCAATAAGATGATTTTCTATTTCCTTTGAAATCACAAAAGAACATAAACAAGTGTTCAAGTCCCATTTTGCATAACCATTATCTAAAAAAATCTTATATACTTTTCATATAACTTTCTTCGGAATAACATAAAATGTTGTAATAATTTTGTGCAAATCATAACATAAGGTTACACACTAGTTTCATATAAAATTTTGTACATCTGATTAAGGAAAAGAGAATTTGCATATATTTCCTTTTTTCCAGAGTATTTCAACAAAGGTAAGAATCAAATACAACCATAGACACAACATTCAAAATATAAGTAGGACAACCAATTGATTTAGAATGGTCATCTGCACTAATTCTAGCAGCAAACTTGCAATGCTTTCATACAATGAAAATTTTTCTTGACTTCAGCCAAAACCAACTGAAAAAACGAAACTGCAGATCAAAATAAGCATCTAAATCAGTTCACAAGCTGAGTTGATAACCTAACTGGCAATGAAAAGTAATTTCACACATATATACATGTCATCAAACATGCTGTGTTACTAATAACTTATGGAAGCATATTCTGTAAGTTACAAAATCAGCAAATACAGAATCTCTTAAAATAATATTTGTAACTTGATGATGATTACGTATTTATTTTCGGTAGATGATAACTACAGTGAATAGTTAACCACAGGACCATACCAACTTTTCAGCTGTTGCAGCTGAACCCCAAGCCACCGAATTGTCAGACAATGGTTCAGCAAACCGGGACAACAGTGAGCTACCAGGTCTTGTTTCTGCACTTCGAGGACGTAACGATGCTGCTGATGTCTGGTTTGATGTCAATACCCCAGAAGCTGATGATGGCCTAGAATTTGAACCCCATGCACCAGCAGTTGGTTCATGGGCTCTATCACTACTTGAAGTGGACGATCGAGTACCACTCCCACCAGATGAAGGGCGGCCACTTAAATGGCTTGGAGAGCCAGTACCACTGTCAGCATTTGGAGACAATGTTGAGGAAGCCCATGCATTTGATGCAGAAGACGATGACTTACTTCCCCAGCTAAGTGTACCCCTATCATCAATCATATAGAGGTTATCAATAAATACAAACACCATTTAGGCATTTTTAAAACTTAAAAAAGGAAACAATCAAGAGCACTGGCGGCATTAAATGCTTGAAATATAGGGGGAGATAGGAAAGAACCCAAACAGCAAGATATGTAACTCACTTGGGAACAATTTCCACATTTGGGTCCAGCCCATGATTTTCTAACCTTGAAACAAAGAGAGAACATATGAGATTTTAAATAGAAACCCAAACATATCCACTAATTCAAGTTTTAAAAAAACGAAAAGACAAAAAGAGAGCAGTCAAATGGATACTTCTGGCTTGGTAAGTTAATTGGTTTAGGAACAGCAACTTTGCCCAAGACAGTCATGCCACCTCTTCGGGCAGAAGCCCATCTGCAAAATATTAAAATTAGATTAAAAAAATGCTTATAAATAATATGCCTATGTATCCAACAATGCTCCCAAGCCTATACCAATTGTAATCTAATTATGTCAAATGCAGCAAAGCAACTCATGCAAATGGGAAAATAACAAAAACAGGCCTAATAACATCATATTTCAAATAAAACTTGAATACCCACCCCTTAACCACCTTGCACATAATTAACTACAGCTTCTCAACAAGCACAAGCTCTAAGAATAAAAATAGTTCAACTATTATCGCATATATTTCCCATACTTCTTGACTGGAAAAGGTTTTAAATGAGACACAAGCTCATTGGCAACTCATAACATACCAGGGATTTGTCGGTCAAAGATCCCCAGTATGGGAAAATAGCTCAATTATTATCCTGTATATTTCCCATACTTTGAATGACCTTTCCTTATTTTTTTATAGGAAACTCAAGTCAGTATTCTCAATATTCAGATGCGAAAAGGGTCATTCAAAGTCTGCAACTGAGTGAGGCAGATAACAAAGATAAGCAAGTCAAGAAAGAGCTACAGGGAATGGCAATGATATCATTCAACTTTGACACTAGAAACTAAGCCACCAAATTAACCAAAGCTAAGACATGAGATTGTTTCATCCTTTTGATAGCAAAATAACAGGTACCTTCGCTCCCCAGTCAGCATACTTGAAGTCATGGTTCAAGTGTTGTTGCAAGGTCATTCAAACAATTTTGTAGCAATCTGTGTAAAATTAAAACAACTAAATCATTATGCATAAAGTAATAAAAATATTGCGGTAATGATTCTTATTTCAGGTAGCTGCAGAGAAAGACATAAATAAGATTACCAATAAACATTTATTTGATAAGAAATTAAAAAAAAAAAAAAAAAAGGGCTATCGAATAGGCTTCTTTCCCACCTTCAACACTAGCACAATCACCACATATAATAAGAATGTACAATCAAAAGCTCAATGAAATAGCCAGATACACATATAACGTAACAAATCAGCACCTGACTCTTTGAAATCAAATGCAAAAGAGATTAAAACTCATGGATATTCAATCCAAAGATGTGAATTATATATTACAATTAAGGTATTTTGACCACTAGACAAGGCAAATCCCCTTAAGTCACCTACCAAGTATATAATATTAAACAAGTTTCTTATGAAAAGATTATTAAGCCAAACAATCCCACATTAATATGGTAGATATAATGGGGGGAAGAAACTCTGCAAGATAATTCATTGTGCATTTGACTAATCAGGCAATGAAAGAACAATTATGCACAAACATATGTTACTTTATGTTTACCATGTAATTACATATCATTTTTGACTGACAAAAGCTATGGCTTAATTAGTAACACCTTATGGTGTACATATGCAGGTCTATAAACTTGAAAAAACATGTTCAATTTCAGCACTGATAAATGCATTTAAACCAAAGTAAGAGAGGCATCTTCATCCATCCACCATCAGTGAAAAAACCTGGATAGAGTCATCTTTGTAGACTTTAAAACAATAAACTTATGAGTAAAGTACTCTATGAAGGATGCCATCATCAGAAATCCACAGATTCATTCTACATGTACCACTTATTCTTGAAACTGATAAAAACTGCTATACACAACCTAATATATGAAACAACCCATTAAACAAAACAGGGCGATTCTACTGTTTACTCTCTATTCTTCTCTACAAAAGTGGTACCATAAGCCTGACACATTTTCTATGCTAGATTTCTAGAACAAGTCTTTCAAAAATTGTTTCTCAACCAGCTAAATTCCATCCCTTAGAAGAACAAAAAGGTTGAAACTCAAGAAAACATTCAGAAACAGCCAGCAACCATCAGAATAAAACAAAGTTTCTATCCACTAAGTGTCATACCATGCTAACAACAAGCTTCGTTGATTCACTGTTCACATGAAACAGCAATTCACTCACCAGATAGTCCTCACCAAAGGTAAAAACCTATTAACAAACAAATAGCATCTAAACCCAAGCTCAAGGTCCATGAATCAAGTGTTACGGCATTGTTAAGGTGTAGATCAAATGCCCAAGATCCCAAATCATATACTTGGCAACTGCACCTCTCTTTGCCTAGACTGGGAATAAAAAACATATTAATCTTTATGTAGGCTATCAATTCAATGTAATAGTATAGAAAACATTAGATATATTATCACGTAAGTCTGAAGACATTTCAAATATTTGACATGTACTACTTAACTAAAATATTCCGGGGAACATAGAAACCCTTGCTAGTGATATTTGCTTTATGCCACCTCCAGTAGCTACTAGCTACTCATATGCTCTCTTGTCATCACCGTCCAACTAAACCATAATCAACAACCGCGCTATGAATTCCCATTTTCAGTAGTTATTCAGTTTCTCTCTTTTCAACTTGATAACATCCTCTTCCTGCTAATTCCATTTCCAAAATCCTTCCAGCAAAGCCCAAATCATAACTCTAACACTAATGCTCCCTATCGCTTGTCCATTGATCAACATATTTAACTATCTTATTTGAAACACTTAAAGCAAGAAGTCATCATTCAAAAACCATTCATCCTAATAAGCATGATACAATTTTTTTTTATCAACATCTACACTTCAAAATGTACTAAGCTATCAAACACCTTCTATGCTTCCATACAAATGAATAATAAATCATCAAAAATTAATTCCAATAAACGCAAAAATTGCCTTAAAACAACCAGAAACAATAAACACCAAATCTCACCATCAAGAAATAAAAATGAAAGAAAAAAGAAAAACAACCACCACACTATACATGCTGCAAACTACAAATGTTTGAGAAAATAAAATTATAAACTCACATCATTCTCTCGTCCAAAAAAAAAATAAAAACGGGCAGATGATTCAATAAATATAAAAAGAGAGGGGACTTGCCAGAGATAACATAGAGATTTAGGATGCGACAGACAGAAACCCTAGGGAGAAATAGAGAAGGAGAAAGAGATCGAAACGTCGCGGTGTTCGAGCGATCACAACAACAATAGAAATAAAACAGAGATCTGTAAAGAGTGAAAGCAACGGATTCCAGTAGGGTGATTTTTCAGATCGCGAAACGAGAGAAGCAGTGGGAGGGGGAGGGGGGGGGGCCGAGCTTCTTATTTTTAATATAAAAACGAAAATAAAACCTTCTCCAAGAAAAATAGTAACTTCTAATTTTTATCTGCGAAACCCAAAAAGAAAGAGAAAATTAAACCGTGATTACTTGCAATTAATTATTATTTATATTTTTCAGTAAAGCATAATTACTGCGGCCCGTGTTGTATTGGCCAATCCGAATAAACAGGCAATAAATTAATTTTATTTTCTGTTATAATAATACAATATCGATGGGTTTGGTTGGGTTTTGATTTAATTATTCCACTTCAACCATACAAATTCCAAAGTTTAAAATTAGGAAGCAAAAACAGAAATATGTAATATTTTCTTTAAAAAGTGGGTCAAAATTAGGGAAAATAATTAATATATCAAAACTTAAGGGATTTATACAAAATTAACTAATTTATTAAAAATTATACAAATTTAACCAAAAATCAAATTAAAATACCAAAATATTCTCACTCTTTTTTACATAAACCCTAATAATTTTTACAAATTAACATTCTACCAAATCTTACAAATTTTAAAAATTCAAATTTCCACACTCTGACTCAAATTTCAACATTGTGTTTCAAAATCAAAGAAAGAAGTTCATTACATTTATATGTTTATATAACATACGAATATTAACTCAAAATTTAATTTATACAATGATTCTATATTATTTTTGGTGCGTTAAATTTATTTAATAAATTTTAAAAGGAATTTTAAAATCACAAATAATAAAACATTTTAAAATTATTTTTTTATACAAAAATATTAAGATTTAGTTAATATTTTATATATATCTGGCTCTTTTACACTTACGAATTTGAGTAGAGTAAAAAATTTAATATAAAAAAATACATTTTATTGGTAATATTGTAACCCTATTCAATAAAAATTTCAATATTTAAAAAGTTAATATATAATATCATTTTGGGTGACTCCACAAACAAGGAAAGAGTGGCGAATATGATCTTAAAATGGGAAATATATTAGACAGAATTTGCCTTTTTTTTTTTGGGTTAGATTTTATTCCGTTGAAATTTTTTGTTATAATTTATTATTAATTAATACTTAAGGTGATATTAAATAATTTATGTTATTATATTTTATTTTTTCGATAGGTTAAATTTTGAGATAATTATCTGAATATGGTTATAGATGACCCCAGAGTTTTATCATTTTATTATGATTTTTTTCAATCTTCTGATTATATTATATGCTTTTGAAGAGGAAAAATTAATAAAATAAAACCTACGTAATTTATTATTTAATTTCACAAATACAATGTTTAGTCTTATCTTCAACGCAACCTCAAGTCTCTTTCATGATTAATTATTTTATTCAGTAATTATATTTTCTTTATTTAGTATAAAATTAATTAATGAATTCAAGGAGCATGTGTAACACTTCAAAATTCAGATTCCAGCTGTTCGTTCTCTGGACACCATGTCTATGATCTCGAAATACCATGAGAAAGTAGACAGACCAGGACGCAGTGATTCGTCTGGCAGAGACTAAGAAAGGTACTCTTCATTACTTAAATTCTGTTTCAGATTTGATAGTCGTTGATATGATTTGGGTCATTCGAAACTTCCGGCATAATTGTGTTCTTAAGCAAAGAGTAGCTGAAAAGTTTTAGTAATTTGAGAATGCAACCCAAATCTCCTTCCAAACATAAGTTCTATATTACTGTATTTGGTCAATATAAAAGGGTCTTGAAAGTTTGTTTTTTTATTTTAGTTGTAATACTGTTTTTGGGTGGGTGTTATTTTGTGTTTAAACCAAGTGGCGACATTATTAGTAAATCGTACTATACCATTGTTGTGGACTGTGGAAGCACTGGAACAAGAGTAAATGTGTATGAATGGAAAATAAGATATGTAGAAAGTGAGAACCTTCCTATTCTGATGCATTCATATCCTGATAACTCGACCAAGGGATTGATTAGGAGAAGTTCTTGTCAGTACCACTGTCTACAGACTGAGCCTGGTTTAGATAAGTTTGTTGGTAATACTTCAGGTGTCAGAGCATCTTTGGAATCGTTAATCTTATGGGCTGGAAGGTTGGTACCCCTTGAGAGGCATGGTGATACTCCTATATTTGTTTTAGCTACTGCTGGACTAAGGAGGTTGGCTGTTGAGGATGCCAGGTTGGTCCTGGATGATGTTGAGGCTGTTCTAAAGGAGCACTCATTTTTGTATAAGAAAAGCTGGATAAGGGTTTTGAGTGGGAAAGAGGAAGCTTACTATGGTTGGGTTGCTTTGAACTATAATTTGGGGACCCTTACAAATTCCTCAAGGACTTCCACTGCAGGACTTCTTGATCTTGGAGGTTCATCATTGCAGGTAGTGATGGAACATGATGTGATAGGTGACAATAAACACTTAATAAGATCCGAGATTGGCTTGATTGAACATCGAATTTTAGCATATTCTCTGCCAGCTTTTGGTTTGAACGAGGCATTTGATAGGACAGTTACCATTCTCAGCCAATTGAAGACACCCAGAGAAGGTAAAAGTGACAGCATTGAAATCAGGCATCCATGTCTCAAATCTAATTTTGTGCAAAATTATACTTGCTATGGTTGTGCTCAACAAAATATCAGTGATCAGAAAAATTTGAGTAGTCAAATGCAGAGAACAAAATCTGCATCTATCTATCTGGTTGGGGACCCAAATTGGGAGCAATGTCGAGGGCTTGCAAGGGTTGTTGCCATCAATTCAAGCAAATTAGATTGGTCACACCCGACAATTGGTAAAAACTGTAAGGCAGGCTTGTCATCTTCTGGCAGTAAGTTTGCACATCTCATTACCTCTCTTCTTGAATCGCTCATTCTTCATATACCCTTATAAATTGCATGTTGCTAGCATCCCTATTGTCCTTGGATTAGGTTAGCCATAATTATTGAAAATAACAATGCAATAATCTCATCTATCAAGGTGTCTTAAGCATAACTATTTGGTTCAGACATGTGAAGGGTTGCCAACTTGATTACATATATGTTGTCAGCTTGTGGGAAAAAAAAAGGTTTGTCCTGTTTAGGTATGCACAGTTCTCTTGCAAGTTGCAAGCAGATTAGCAAGTGTTCTTGAGAATAATTTGCTTATTATTGGAACTCTAAACCAGTGATTGTGGTGGTGGAAGTCAATTAGTTTATGGGAATGCTAGGCGGTGATCAACTGGGCTATTGATATGGAGGTTTTGGTTTAAATACTTTAAGACCACAATTAAAAATTATATATAGAGCTAAATAATGATTATCTTGTGTTTACTGAGCATTGAAGCTGAATAATGTTGATCTTTCACGTCTTAAAGGAAAACCTTTTCATTTGCATGCTAGGTTGATACCAGGTTTTGGATTGTGGAATTTCCATACCAAGCCAGTGACAAAATAACATTTGAATTAGTGGTCCTTGAGTGTAGAAGATTCCTCTAAAGGAAATACATGTCCCTAACTTGGTTGTTCATTTGTGTGAAAAGTTGAGACTTCCACATACGTTTCTTGAAGTGGTTTTGACTCTGTTATCAATAGATCAATTTATATGTTTGTCTATCAGATGCTTTCTTTTTGAATCTCATTGAAGGGTATGAACATGTGTTTATAGTTGACAGTATCTCATTTCTGTTATGCAGGCAGAAATATACTTAATGTGACGGCTATTGCACACCAAACTGGACACTTTCATGCTTTGTCAGGATTTTTTGTTGTCTACAACAAATTAAATTTGAGTTCAAGAGCCAATTTGACAAAAATATGGGAGAAAGGCAAGCAATTATGTTCAAGATCATGGACCGACTTGAGTTATAGTGCCAGAAACCAAAACTATGTTGCACAGCATTGTTTCCAAGTACCTTATATGGCATCACTCATTGAGGAAGCTCTATGTCTTGGTGAGGCAGAGATAATATTTGGTCCTGGGGACCTTTCTTGGACCTTAGGTGCTGCACTGATCGAAGGGAGATATCTGTGGCAAAGCACTTTCAAAGCTCGGGCCAGTTTTTCAATTTTAAAGCAAGCAGAAGTGTTGTCCTCTCCCATTTATGTCTTTCTTTTCCTTCTCATTCTTCTATCTGTTGCATATTGCAGTCAAATCAAGCTCCCTATGCCAGGCAAGAAAGCTCCTAATGTTGGGGTATCTTTGCCATCATATATTCAGCCAAAACGCCGGCCTCACTAGGTTTTGTGCTTTCACAACTTCAATTCATTCATTCTTATAGGTTATAGAATATCTTTTATTTAAGTATTGGACTGTATGGATAATCAATTTTATTGGATGGGTTTTGAGTTGCAAGAATGCCTGCATAATTTTGCTTTCTTGCTTTTCTCTCATCTTTTAAGCATTTATTTGGTGTGGCGGGTTTTGAGTTTGTTAAGGAAAACATTTGTTTTGGTAAGAGTAGAACCATAATATATAAACAAATCTTACTATTTATACTGTCATGTTAGTTTGTATAGATGTTAATAAGATTGATTTGTATATGTAATAGTACTCCTTGGTAATGCAAATTTGTGCTGGGATTTGTGGGACAATGCTGTGAGCTTTATTTTAGAGATTAATATAAATGCAATAGCACGCTGAAGTCTTCTGCAACTTGATTGTTGATAGTTTCAAAAAAAGAACCCTGATAGAGCCATTATTTTGAGCATTATGAAGTCTTTGCTTGAGGAAAAGTTTCACAGAAGAGTGAAAAATTGTGAAACGGAGTAGTATTACAAGTCTTCTGGTTCCTAAAAGAAAACATGTGGACGATGAGAGATTGAATGATGAATAACTGATTTTCCAATGCATGTGCTTTTATAGGCTATCACTTGTCTGAAGTTGGGTCTTGGACCCTTTTAATCACCTGAGGGCTTGTCATGTCCTCAAGTTTTCAACCTGGTCAGCAATAATCATTAGCTTCGTTCTGTTTCTCTAGCTCTAAAGAAACTCACTATTGGCAACCATACGAGCCAGTGATTGCCTGATTGGAAATTAACATCAAGAGAGATGCGGAAAGTAACATATAATTCATATGAGCAAAAAACAGGTGTCTGAAATTTCAAAAGAAATAAGAACGCTATGATTTACTAATATTATTTCCCATAGATATCAACGTCTACTTCATATACAAAGTACCAACTATCTTACAGACTCCATAATCTGTACAAAAAGTAGCCTTATTCTTAAGAATATAGCATTCAACTTTCTTCCATCCACAAACAAGCAGAGAGCACACATATATACTACTGTTCTGCAATATTTCAGTATGTAGCTATTTTGCCAGGTTTACAGTTTCCCATTCCAGATGTATCAATATCAACCCAAACTTCATTAACTCGACCAATAAACTGCAAAGGAGAACTATATTGTGCAATGGAGTAAGCATAATCACTGTCAGAAGAAGTACAGTTAGCCCAAGGAGACCTACTCAAGCTGATGGCAAGTTTCTCAGCCTCGCGCACAATGTTTTCGTCCTTTGCGAATCCAGAGAACTTCCTTACAGCAACATTGTGACTACCCCATACATAGGGCTTCAAATGAAGTTCAGGGAGGGGAGTTGGTGGGTCAGCTTGGAACTTCACAGGCAGGTAAAATCTCACAACATAGGCAGATGAGTGAAGGGGCCCAGCCCCAGGAACTATGCTAGTCACAACAGGAGACGTCATTGGAATTCGAGAGTAATTAAGATTGGCACCTTCGATGAACTGGAACAACCTGTGAGAAGGGAGAACATAAACAGATACACATCGAGTCAATTATACGAGGTCAAAAGGAATTTTATTTTTATTTTAAATAATCAGATATACTGTCTTCCCGATAACACAACCAGGCTGTTGAATTACACACAGGCAGCTATTCATTGGCTTGATTCTCAACCAAGTAGGGACAAATCATAAATTTTAAGGTCAAAACTCAAATATAACTTCTTTTCACGAAATATCGGAGAGATTACAATTATTTTGATAGATGATACGATAATAAATACTTAACAGTTAAAACTAGAAATTGAGTTCAGCGTTACCGGTGAAAGCCAAACAAGGTGGCCTTCTCGAAGGAGAGTTCACGGACAGAGGCGGACATCCACGTGGATTCTGTGTAACGTCTAACATCGAAATCCGATTCTGAGTGTACCACCTCATAATTCGGAGAATCGATTGCGTTGCTAAGTACCACCAAACACAGCAGGCTCACCACGTTCATCAACATCTTCCTTCTCTCCATTTCTTTCTCCCCCTTCCTCCAGAAACATCAGACAAGAAGCGTCAGCCCTCAAAAATAGCGGAGGTTATATAATTTTACAATTTTATCCCTGTTCAAAGTCAATATAACATAACGAGTTAAAATTGGGGCAATCAACTTCTCTTACCATATAAAGAGTTTTCGTTAACGTTGTTTAGAAAGGGTTAAAATTGTAATCAATCTTAAGACCGTGACGTGGTATTTAATTGTTTTATAATTTACCAATTAAATAAAGAATATTCGGTCGATATTTACTATGATCTAATCTCATTATGTTTCATTGATAAGAACATTTTGTCTGAACGTTAACAAATTATTTACTTGGGAGTCGCAAGAGTTTACCATTTACCATATATGATATTGTTTGGAGCTAATTCTGAATTTCAATCTCTATATTTTCTGATTGCAAAACCTGCGTCTGACTGAGGACTTAGGGAGCAAGACTAACTGAATGGGAACTTTTTTGTAGCGTTATCTGAAATAATGCAATGGAAAGAAGAAGAGATGAGAATACGTTTTATGTCCCACATCATTCAGATTAATAAAGTAGAGGCACCGCTGAGAAAGCCTTTTGGCTAAGACCAAGTGTAGGATCTGATGCCCTCAAGAAGTAGCTTGGGTAGCTCCCTTAGTTGGCTTTTACGCTTCAATCTTTCTAGGATTAAATTCTTCCTCTGATTGGTGACCGTAAGAGTGCCAGTGTGAATCGAATTCCTCTTCACAATAAAAAAAAGACAAATACAATATCTGTTCTTATCGGTTTAGTGGATCATTGATCCACAGGATATTAGATTAATTTTTTGAGCGGGGGGGGGGGGGTTGTTGGGGGAAGCCAAAACAGTTGCTTGCAAGTGGGTTCTTCAGGCGTCGCCCATGCCCTAAAATACTGCAAGGGCTAGGCGCATCTCTACCAATTCATGGTCTCAGAAATTTTTTCTGACTTTAACGTAACTATAGATAAAATGTCGACTCTATTTTGCTGAACTTCAAGATAAATTTATTTTTGGACTTGGGTTCTTCAGTAAGGATATTTTGTATACAATTCTTGTATAAAAAGAGTTTTATGACTAGGCAAAATGATGTCAATTGTACAGATTTCCTTGCATGGAGAAGAAGCTCTAATTCATCTACTTTTGCCAGAAGTCCATAACTCTATAGGGGAGACTGAGCAACTTAAAAACATGTGCCTGTCAACTCTGGTTACACTTTCATGAGATTTAAGTAAATCTGGAACCCAAGTCTTGATTCTGCAAAAATTCTGCATGTAAATCTAAAATTAAACTAAATTTTTGAATCATTTATCATTAAGCTTGTTGATATCAACCATCCACTTCACGCTGGGAGAACCAGAATCCACCTAATGCCACAATTGTTGTCCAACAACAATATCAGCAATGGCAGTGTAACATCAAAGCTTGATGCATTCCTAGCCACTCATTAAAGGATATAAGCACATTTCCCATCATTAATAGCCAATGACTGTCAAGATTATAAACTCCATACCTGAACTAAAGGTTATGATACAGTCAGTCTTTGAAACTGACTGGCAGTGTTCCTTCAGTAAAATATTCATTTCTGACAGTCTCCACAGAGCAAAATTTCACCTTCACAAAAGAATTAATAATGCAACCAAATAAGGTGAAGCTCCGAAAGAACGAAAAATTAACATCAGAGATACATAAGTTTCCTTGTAAACAAATCCATAGGTAAAACTACTGGTGCATACCAATGAAGTATATGATTTCAACAAGGGCTTGGTTAGCTGCCAGAATGGCTTAAATATAAATGGAGCTCCCACAAAGAGGACTTCATGCAACCGCTTTGGATAATAATAGTAAAATACATCAAACTGCCATGAAAACAAGTAAAAATCAAGTCCAAGGAATTTTTAGGCAATTAGGCTTGCACAATTATGTTATGAGAGAGTACTTCGTGCAACCAGTTTTGATCATAATAGTAAGACACATCAAACTGCCACAAGAAACAGAATATCTTAAAATGGTCCACATTATCATTTTTGCACAATTAAGTGTGAACATTCAAGTTATTAAAGGTACTGATGGAGATAAGATTGAAAGAGATTTTAGCAAATATTAAAAAAAAAAAAAAAAAAGTTTACTAGTTCTGGCATGAGTGATCTGCTTATCAGTAGCAGCGGCATTTGAATGATATCAAGAATTGGTCTCAAACAAGGACCCCACTATGTTAAACATAGTGGGCATTCACAACCATCAGAGATTCAGATGGGCTGTTACTTTGTTGTGCACGTTAATCAATGATTTTCAAAGACTCAATAACGTTAATGAGGAACTATAACATTATTCCTAAAGCAAACTCAACAGTAATCCAGAAATACAATTATTCAATCTCAGAAAAAGTAGTTGCAACATTACTGGTATGGCCATAATGATAGTTGGTCAGAACATAAAGAATTAATGCAAACCTAGGTAATTTTTTAAAAAATGTATAATATCATGTTGCTTCAATGCTCACAATTGAATACATTGAAGCAGCCAACAAAAGCATGCCATTAACTGAAATTTATGCTTTACAGTATTCTTTATTTAAGAGACACTACTAATTTTTCTAGTTTACTATTGCAGCTCCAGCAATAAGGATTAAATACAAGCACCCAAGAGATCAGCATAATTAGTAGAAATTACCATAAAAGTTAAGAATCTAAGATCTGCATTCTCAGTACGAAAGCCTCTGAGATCAAATATACCAAGAATTTCTTCCTTTCCAGGTGGGAGCTTGCTCAATGCCTTTTCAACCAAAAAGGCACAGAGCATCTGGTCCTCAACAGGATCATGCACCTATGGCCATTGAAATCAATGCTTATAATGAATATGTCAGAAGAACATGAACAGTTCAAATTACATTGCTGCAGCTAAAAAATGAACAGAACAAAACGTTGAGATTGCAAAATATTTGTCTTAAGGAAAAAACAAAACACACGCTAATTTGCAAGAGTTGTACTATTTTACAAAACCACTATGAGGTTCAGATTGCATCTTAACAGAAATTCATGCAAAGATATTTAAAACATCAACCCAGAAATTTACCGCAGGTAAATGCTTTGATGCTACCACTATGAGCACTGGTCTGCCATTAACATCAAGAAAGTCATGCACATAAGCTTTTCCAGTTCCAGCAACACCTTTTACAGACTCTTCATTTAGCTCAGACACCCTAAATTCTTGACGCCATTTCTAAAATGTTAAAACTTAGTAAGAAAACTTTAAAGCACACAAACTTAAACAAATTATCATAGAATACCACAAACGCAAGTTGGATAAAAACTTTTCATGTATAAAGAACTCCAGTGAATTTCTGGCGAAGGATACAATGGCTTTAGTCAATTTTACAACGGCTTCTTCAACAGAAAACCTCCTGTCCTTCAAGTACCAAAGGATCAAATCTTCATCATCTCGTCCATTTTTACCAACTGGGAGATTACTAAAATCCTTCTGAAGCTTCTCTTTTACTTGCAAAACCAGCTGCAAATTTCAATGGCATCAACAATAACAAGCTCAGCAATCAAAGATACATTTATATAGAAACCCATTTAGATTCCAGTTGATAATCTAAGTAGAAGATTAAAATTGGATTTAAACCCCACAAGTATAAATTAAAGCAGTTGTCTCGTTCATGAGCCTCGCTACGGCAAATTTCGTAAATCTAATTAATCTTCCGGAATATAAATTAAATTAATGTTAAACAGAAAGAAGAGTAGTACCTTACGAGATTCATTTGGCTCGGAAATAGAATTCTTAACAGAGAATTTGCAGTTTCGCATGGGTTTCTTAGTCAATTTAATCGACTTAACGAAGGGAGAAGAAAGAGCGTTGCACGTGCGGAACGCCATTTTCTGTTGCTTGCCGCACTTTAGCTGGAGAGTCGAGACGCGGTGCTCTTTTTGATGTGATGATGACTGTGACGACGACGTTTTACTCATAAACATGGCTAGTGTTTCTATGAATGGACTAGTTTTCATATTTAGTCTTGGCCCAATGACTATGTCCAAGCCCAGGTTATAAGACATTTGCATCCTTCAACTTATAAAAAACCAATTTCTTACTGGCCTATTAAATTTCTCTATTAGTTTTTACAATTTAAGGGTATTTATATAATTTATTTAAATATTATAATTAAAAATAATTCTATCTCTAAAATTTTAAAAACATTCTTTCATTTTTTTCAAATTTCCAAAACTCCTAAGAATTCACACACACCTCCTAATATTTAAAAAATTACAATTTATCCTTAAACATAAGATTATATAATATTAGCATTTATATATTTAATTAAAAAATTTATTAAATTAATATAAATTAGAAAAAAAAATATTAAATAAAATTTTTAGTACGAATTGTTATTTAACTTAAAGGTTTTTTGTTTTTGCAACAAATTTATAAAAAATTTAATATACTCTTTTAATAGATTTATTAGACAGACGAAAAATTGACTTTATCAAATCTAAAAGGGTGAGAATTTGTCATTTTGTAAAACCTTAGGTGGAAAATGCATTTAATTTAAATTTGGTTTTGTTGTATATTGTATTTGGGGATCATTAAATTCAGACTTGTACCAATATTTCATTTCATGTGCCTTGCTTAGGCAACTCATCCCAATCGAGCCAACCCATGAAATTGGACTAGCTTTTAGTAATGGACATTGGGTTGGCCCAAAAACTTACCCTCATAAATGAAGAATCCAATCACCCCATAAAAGAAGCCATAAATATATAAATAAGTTGCAGAAGACAGCGTTTTGGAAGTTGAAAAGTGAGATTAGTGCAGGATGCGAACTGAACTGAATGAAATCATGCACAAATTCGTATTTAGACTCGTTTCGTATAATTTGAATTCATATTTATATTTATGTTTGTTAAAATTTTTTATAATAAAGTTCATATTTATATTCGATTTGTATAATTTAATTCATATTTGATTCATATAACTTAGTTCGTATTCGATTCATATAATTTGTATTTATATTTTATAAAAAATGATAATTAAAAAATTTTTAAATTAAGTTTAGATTCAGATTCAAATTCGTATTCGAACTCGTATTCATTAGTTTTTTAAATTATAGTTTGAATTTGTATTTATATTTAAATAATTTATTTTAAATTTATTTGAATTAAATTTAAAAATAAATATAAATATATCCTATTTAAATCCAAACCTAATAAAGATGACTGAAATTCCAGTAATTGAAACACCATAGTAGTAAAAGAATAATAAGCAACCTGTAACAAATTTCACGAATTTGATCCTTCAATTAAATTGGCGCCACCTGTAATCCACTTCTGCTGCGGCCCTGTACGAATATTTGATCACTTTTTCTTCATAAGTCGGCATTCATTTGTCAATGTCGGTCCAACAAGATCCATATGAGAACCCAGATTGGGGCTCCATTTCATCCCTGCTCCAACCTCTGCATTATCTGCAAACAGTTCATGCTGAATGCACTTAGAGCCGGAGCTTTTTGACCTCCAAGCAACACCTATTTATTTACTTTTTTAGTTAATAAAATAAATAAACCTAGTCATTATTCTACAGTATCTGATATCATGTGCTAATCTGAATCTTTAACAATTTATAACCATTTCTGGGATGAAGGTTTCTTCCTAGTGCTACTTTTAAAAAGTTGCAGTTCAGCTTTCCGTTCAAACAGGATAAGTCAGAGAAACAAAAAATAAAGTGAAGTTTTTTATATATGAATATAGAATTCTTTTATTACCAATATATATAGAATTCTTTCACATGGTCTCCTCAAGAAAAATTATACATATGGTCTTGACCTGTCTCAATCTTCAACCTTCAAAGCATAGGCCGGCAGGCAGGCAGGCACTAATGTATTTAGTGCTATAACTCCAACCATCAACCACTATTTTTCTCGGTCAAGACAATGAGTTTCTGGATTTCCTTCAAAAGAACTGAAAGTTCAATCATCTTCCTCCTCTTAACATGTTTCTACAATGATGTTTCCCCTAAATGGCACCTTATTGGGGCTTCCCATGATAAACATTCAGACATCCAACCCCAAACCCAAAAAAAAAAAAAAAAAACCCAGTTCATAACCTGGCTTCCAATCGATGAAGGGTACCAAATTTTGTTTCGTATAAGAGGGAATATAATTAGTGATTAATTTTTTTTTTATAAAACTTGCTTGGATGAGACACATTATTATGATGGATGAGGCATTAGATAGAGTCCAAACAATTGTAAAATTTATTATTATTATTACCATAAATGCAAAACATAAGTAAATAAAAAAAAAATAAACAATGTCAAACTTAAAATAATAATACAAAGTTTAGTTTCCTTTTCTTTGTAAAGAAGATAGTTTTTCAAAAACAACTTTGTAAAGCTTCCCATTAATGGATCCAAACTGGAACCCAAGTTCCCCGACATTACTTAAGATTTAAGAATCACTTTTTGAGCCTGTGTTTTGGAAAATGCCCAATTCCTTTGCAGTGCAACTTGAAGTTTTTAAATGGTGTACTCGTCTTCAAAAGCATGGCAATGGCAGCCTTTTTTTCACCAATATCAGAAAACTACAGTGCCCTTGACATCACTAACACAGCATTTAAGAAAATGGGTGGATGCTTATGGAGTTCAAAGCATAAAATATTTTTCAGAAAATGTAAACAAACAATGTACGCATGAACATTCTTTTGAATTTCTAGATTATGGGGCTGGATTGGAATCTATTATCTCTCTCTCTCCCTCTCTCTCTCTGTCTCTCTGTGAGACCAACTAACTTTACACAGAAGCATGCCTCCCCCCACTGAGAAATATACCTTAATGATAAATCTTCTTGGTGCCAGTTGTTTATAGTGAAAGTGACTTTAATTTCCCTGTCTCTGTGGACCAGAATTTTTTATATTCCTCATCATCAACAGTTCTATTTTTTTGCAGGTGGATGAATGAATGAATGAATGAATGAGGTCTTTTTCTCTTGGTGGGCATTTCTGAAAAGAAGAGAGAACTGAATTAAGAATAATAACTCAGAGGGAGAGTGTGTTTTTTGAAAGTGGGAAGCACCATGCCCCAGAACCCTAAAAAGATAAACCTGCCTACAGCCCCCATAACTTTCTGCTCCCAAAACCTGTTGTTGAGGCTTGCCAAACCTTATAAACATTAATGGCCTTAATTAAAGTTTAAGCCACGATTATCTTTAATTACCTATAACAAGACAAAAGGAGAGGTTATTAGTTTATCAGTTAGGCATTTTCATCCCACTTTGATAAGAATATTCTCTCCATTGAAGCTGTTGGTTATGGAGAAGAGGAAAAAAAAAATTGTCTGTTATCAGTAAGACCTAAGGCTTTTTCAAAGTTCTGGGCAATACGGTTCTCTGATTTAGTTTGACCATGACTGAATTTACCTCCGGCCAGTGATCACAGAGCTGACCACGACATTAGAACTGTAAAATTGCTGTCCAGGCCCTCCATTAATAAATGTTTTTGCCTGCATGGCCCCCATTGCATTGACATCGTTTCCTCCGGTACATTGACTCTAATTATCAACCTAATTAGGAAACAAAGAAAGCAATTTGTTTTCATTTTATTAGTTTCTTTCATAATTTAATTTGGTCTACCGAGAAATCATCACTCCTAGGCCCTTTGGTTATCTCCAAGATTTATGTTTATACCAAGAGTCAAAAAAGAGAAGAAATTTGGGCACGTTGGAAAGCAGTTTATTTATTTTCTCATCATGAAACTTCTTGACAGTATCATTTCACATGGTCCATCAATGGTGCAAAATATGCATACATGAATAGTCCCATTGGGATATAATTCTATAAATTCCTCTATTAATTACAATTCTTAATTTTTAATTTTAAACGTTAAAACTTAATTATAAACTTAAGGTCAAGTGATTATATCTCACTTAAAATTTGATAAAACGATAAATTTTTATTTTTTAAATAAAAAACTATTTTTATTCATGTATTAAATTTTTTAAAAAAATCTATTAACTTTCTTATAGAAATGTTAGACAGAGAAAAACCCCCTAAATTAAATAAAAATATATTCCCAAAAATTTATTCAATAAATTTCATGCCTTTAATTTATATCAATTTCCAATAAATTATTAATACAAGTACATATATAATTGTCAATATATAATCACATATTTCAAGTAAATTATAAAATTTTAAAAACTCAGGGATGATAATGAAATTTTTCAGAGGTTTTGAAATTTCTAAAAAATTTTAAGAATTTTTTAAAATTTTAATAGTCAATAATTTCAATTTTTATAATTACACCCAAAAAAAATAATAAGAATATAACAAATTAAAGAAATAAAATCATTTTGTAAACTATTAAAGTTATAAATATATTTTTAAGACAAATACAATAGTTTATGAAATAAGGTAGGAGAAACATTTATTTTCTTCTAGTAAGTTTTAAAAAATAATACATACACTTCAGCATTACCACATTTAGAAAAAAATAGCATAAATATCTTTTAAATATTAAAATTAATTATTAATTTAGATAGATGAATTGTATTTTTCAAACTTAGAGAGTGATAAACGTAATCCATCAAACTTTAGGTGGGGAATGGTTGTTTGGCCAAAACTTAAGGTTGGAATTCAATAAAACCAGACTATTATTCTTTCAATAAAAAAATTCTATTCGGGTGAACCAGCTTTGCGCGTGCATAAGTTGAAAACTATATTAACGCTTTTGAAGATGAAGGCCACGTGGCAACCAGAGAGTTAAAAACGTTACTGGAAGCAAAATCCAGTTAACGCTTATGGTTAAGACTTGGAGACATGTAGCATCAGGTATTTTAATAAGTTGGTTGCCTGAAGTTTCTTACGTGTCTGTCAGAAGACCCAGAACACAAAAACGAGGCATCAGAATCTCTAGAGGGAGAGAAAGAGAGAGTGTGTTTATATGTTGCAAATGGTGAGGCATTGAATCAAGTAGAGCTTTCTGTTGAATGGTTTTTTCTCTTTCTGTTTTGTATTGACATGAAGAGGTTCATTTTCCATGGACAGAACTTTCGAATAAATACAGCAGCATGCTGTGTTACCACAGAAGAGGACAAGGCCAATGTATACAAACACTAACCTTCTTGCCAAAACAAACAACGGCACAAAAACATTCTTCAAAAATGGCTTCTTCTACCTTTCTTTGCAACAAAATTTCAGTTTTTGTTTTCTTTCTTGTTGCTTCTTCACTTGGAACTGTTCAGTCAGTGGCTATTCTGTCAGATTCCGATCACCGTATACCGGCGAATCAAACTTTCCGGCCTGGTAACGAGACTCACAAGCTTAGGAGAATCACTGCGTATTTGAGGAAAGTCAACAAGCCTGCAGTGAAGACAATTCAGGCATTCTCTTTTGTCTTTGGGGGTGTTGTTCCGCGTAAAGATCAGCTTTTTTTTTATTTAATTATATTGTTAGTTTTCTGATCTGGGTTTTTGGTTTTTTGCTGCAGAGCCCCGACGGCGATCTGATAGATTGTGTTTTATCTCATCTTCAACCAGCTTTTGACCATCCGGAGCTAAAAGGACAGAAGCCATTGGTAATTTTATATTTGTTTCCCGTTTATTTTTCTCCAGTCTTGGAGCTTCAAGATCAAGAATTAATGTACAGTCATGCTATTCAAGCTTGAAACAAGATATTGTTCTGGCAGGATCCACCAGAAAGGCCAAAAGGCTGTGAGAAGACACAAACAATGATTGAGACTGAGACTGAGACTGAGACTGAGACCTTGCAGCTATGGACAGTTTCAGGTGAATCATGCCCAGAAGGAACTGTTCCTATTAGAAGAACCACTGAGAAAGATGTCTTAAGAGCAAGTTCTATTAAAAGATTTGGAAGAAAAGTAAGACATGTAAGGAGAGATTCAGCTGGCAATGGCCATGAGGTTAGTACCTAAACAAAGTCCCATATAAAATTATACCTTCTTCTTAGATTTAGCCATTCAACTGTTAATGGAAGAAAATTGCCTTTCTTATTTATTTGCATATCTTTTCCCCTTCATTCTCCTTCCAACAACTCGTCTGCGAAAAAGCCTAGTTTCCATAAAAAAGGCACATCTTATTTTCGTATCAAATTTCACTTTAAGCAAATAGTGGATTGAGAGGTGATGAAAAGATAGAACCAAGGCAGTGAAAAGACATTTATTGCAAAAGTTAGCAATGATAGTGACACAACCATTGATTTCTTCTTCACTTTGTCTCTCTAAAGACCTTACTTTAGAAAATTAATGGGTTAAGAGTCTATGAATACGTTTAAATTGAATCGTAGAAACTGGGTTCTGCTTTATCTCGGAAAAATTTGGTTTGCAGTTTCTTATAGCTCTATTTCAACGACAGCATGCAGTTGTGTTCGTAAATGGTGAACAGTATTATGGAGCGAAGGCGAGTTTAAACGTGTGGTCACCACGCGTAGATGATGCTTATGAATTCAGCCTGTCACAAATATGGATCATCTCTGGTTCGTTTGGCAATGATCTCAACACCATTGAAGCCGGTTGGCAGGCATGTTTCAGCTGAAATTAAGTTCAGATAATCAAAAAATCATTATTTTCATTACCGTTTCTTCTTTGTGTTTAGCATTTTATGAAATCTCAAATGATTTTAATAAGTTTTTTCATTCATATTTCATCAGGTTAGCCCAGAATTATATGGAGATAACAATCCTAGATTCTTCACATATTGGACTGTGAGTATCCTCCATTCTCTTCTTATTTTTATCTTAATTAAAAAATAATAATAATTTTCCTCATTGATTTGTAATTTTGCAGACTGACGCATACCAAGCCACTGGATGCTACAACCTGCTCTGCTCTGGCTTTGTCCAAACCAACAACAGGATTGCTATAGGAGCAGCAATATCTCCCAGGTCCTCTTACAATGGAAGACAATTTGATATTGGTTTCATGATTTGGAAGGTAAATAAAAACATTCTATAAGAGTAAAGTTTATGATACTGCTATAAATTATATGAAATAGTTTCAAGTAAAACATTCTGTCGGTTACTTGATCACTAAGCTACAAAGTCTTTTGACTTTTTTAACTAATTGGTTACTTCGTTTCAAAAATCTTCCAAATATTGATCATCCAGTCTGACTCCTTATTGGTTATCTTATACTGTGCTGGTGTAGTAATTTAATAAAGAATAGAATTATCAGTCTATGCATGTTTGACATTTTTCTTCTTGATCCTTTTTATCTAAATATTAAATTTTAAGATTCTCTTACTTTTCAAAGCTTTTATTGTTGCATCGACTTTTGTTTCTTTTTCTTTAATAAAGTAAAGTACTTTTGTTACTTTACTAAACTGACCCCAGATGGCATTTTGGGTTAACTAATTTCCTCTTCCCACATGGATTTACTCACAGTTTTATCATTACTTGTGAGTAAAATATTTTTTTCCCATTTGCATCTCTCTCAGCCTAGTTTAGATAAGAGGGCAATTGAACAGAACCAAACTGAACTCATGATGTTTGCCATTGAGCAACCAAGAACATAATCATGAGACACTTATTATTATTATTATTATATTTTTGGCTTATAAAGTACTAAAATACAAACACATATTGACAGGATCCAAAGCATGGACACTGGTGGTTAGAGTTCGGATCAGGACTGTTAGTTGGATATTGGCCTTCGTTTTTGTTTAATCATTTAAGAAGCCATGCGAGCATGGTTCAATTTGGAGGAGAAATTGTGAACTCTAGATCATCTGGTTATCATACAGCGACACAAATGGGCAGTGGCCATTTTGCAGAAGAAGGATTCGGAAAAGCATCTTATTTCAGAAGCTTGCAGGCTGTCGACTGGGATAATAACTTAATTCCCATAACAAATCTTCACCTCTTGGCGGATCATTCAAATTGTTATGATATAAGACAAGGTAGAAACAATGTATGGGGAACTTACTTTTATTATGGTGGTCCTGGTAGAAATGTGAGGTGTCCATGAAAGAAAAATCATATATATAGGTAAAGATAAGCTTTATTTTCTTCATTTTTTTTCTGGGTATTTCTTAGTCCTTAACATGGTTTGGTTTTTTCTCCAATTTCCTTGAAGTAAAAAAGAAAAGAAAGAAGATTTGTTAACAGGATGATCGTCATCCTCATCACTCCATTATGATTATGTAAATTTAATAACCATAAAGATTGTTAATAGCATTGGGTTGTGTGGATACTTGTCTCCTCTCTACACTTTTCAGTATATTCGTGTCCCTGAAACACCCTTAAACAACTACTTTATGAAATGACTTACCAAAAAAAAACTACTTTATGAAATGCAATGAGCTGGTGTGCCCTTATTTAACATTTTTTATCGCCATTTCATTAATCTCTCTTCTTAACAATCAGCCCCAATGCAATTACTTATCAATTATTTCTTTCTATATGGGTTTGCATGTGCAGAACGACAAAAGGTTAAGTTTTAAAGGGCCAGCTTAGCCAAATGAACCTTCTCAACAATATTATACTATTGTCAACTTGTACATTGTTTTCTAAGATTAAAAACCTGAATCTCAGTAACTACTATTTAATATTGTTTCTGTACTACCATTACTATATTCATAAAGAAAATATGTAAAATACAGTCAATCGGGACATGGAGAGGCATTAAATCAGGGTATATTTTATGGCAACATATTGTCCCTTTCTATTTTGTTAGAAAGAAGAAAGGAACTTCCCCGTTGGGGCAGATCGAGTAGTCAATATAAACTAACCCCTAATCTCCCTGTCAACTAATCCCATATATCAATTTCAACTAATAAAAGAAATGGGTTTTCTGAAAGAGACAACATTTAATTACGAGGGAAAATCTATAACAAGGAAAAATGACTGACAATGATGAGCTAACAAATATGGGAAAAAAGCTTGACTAATTTAAGCCAATAGTAACAGATATATTAGTGCTTGTATGTAAAGGGGAAAAAATGTTACAGTTTAGATCATAGAAATAGAATGTTTAGTGAAAATTATGATGAACCTGAGAAGAACCGGAAAAAAGTAAAAAAAAGTTCAATAAGATGCTTTAGCATGAAAAGAAACGAAGCCAAAACCTTGAGGGACTAATCAGTCTGATCAAAGATAAAGCAGAGGAAGAAACAAAAGCTGGTCTCTCATGTGGGTGCTTTTTCTTGAGTTTCATAACACAATGCCCAATTGAGAAAAAGACCAAATCATGAAGCAATGAAAAGATGTTTCGGGTTTTTCTAGCTCTGCATTTCAAATTTGAATTCTCTTGGCATTACAATTTACAAGTATGGTTCCGCTGTTTCAGTTCAAAGCAAAACTTTAAAAAGAAAAAGGACTATCTATATATCATCATTACAAAACTTCAATAATTTGCTGAATTGTGGCAGAACGTTGGTCATAACAGAGCGTCAGAGTCTGGCATCATCAAATTCAGGCAGCAAAATATTTTCCTCAGAGCAGTTGTCACTGAGTTTTCCAGTAGCATAGTCTACAAGTTTAATGAGATCTTCGGGAGCTGAAATCAAATAGCCATACCCCTCAAGATCGACCATCAAAGATTTCTTTGACTCACAGCTCCATTTTTGTAGCTTGTGTATCAATCCATATGTTCTGGAAAAACTCATGCACAATTTAAGAAATTTGGGATCATCCAAACTCTCCCTCAAATCCACAAAGAATCCACAATTTCCTGATGGAACAACTACACACTTCATTTTCAATGCAATCCTCCGTATGGTTAAAAGGTTCAAAACTAAGTGCTGAGCTATTGGGGATGAGCTCCATATTGGATTCTCAGAGTCTCTAAGTAGTTGGAAAAGTTGGACCACATTGAGTAAGGTGACGTGTGATACAAATGTAAAGAAATCAAAAAAGTTCATTCCTGTGAAAGAAGTTTAATTAGAAAACAGTATATGATTCATTAAAATGTGTCCTTCCTAATTTTCAACTAACATTCATATGCATAGTCATAGAGTTAGTGGCCACTTAATTATCACCAAAAACAATGGAACAATTCTCTCACTCAAGGAAGTTTTGCTTTCCCACCAAAATGATAAATGATAACTGTGTAAGAGGAAATCAAATCCACCTAAACAAATGTAGCAATCCTATTAAATAATCTTTTTACATGCATTAAGCAGTTTGGTTTCAGCTAAGGAAATTTTCTAATTAGAATTTGATGAGGAGAATTACTTCGTTTCATGAGAACTAGAAGAACTAGAAGAAATTTTCTAACTAGATCAACTAAAATGGCACATGCATGGAGCAATTCAATAGGATATCTTTTAAACACATACCAGATAATATAAACTTTTGAGATTAATACATACCTGTGTTAGCGGCAAGATTACGTTGGCAGAGGCCTTCAAAATCATCACAAATATCCCTGATGTCCTCTATGTACTCCTTGGCCTCATTATAGTCCTTCAGTAATAGATCCCACTGAAAGAGACATGACAATAATAAGAAATGTTTCAATTTTATAAAAGCCTAGTGTTCCCTGCATTTTTGTTTTTCAGGGCTACTCTTACTTCCGGAATTACTTGGCAGCAATATTGCACTTACCACCCAAGAAAGGTTATAGGCATTGAACCAATTGTGGTTTATGGATATTGTATCTTCCTGGAAGCATAACAAATGTGTTAAAATGGAAATATAGCCATTCAATATGCATAAACACTTTATAGAATGATAAGAGATACAAATAAAAGTTCTAATATCCAAATACTGTGAAGATCAGAGGTTAACAATGAGATAGAAGTTGGACAAAGCATTGATGCTTGATACACTGACATTGGATGAATCTCTTAACTATTTTTTATTTTTCTTTTCTGTTCAATTTTATTTTTAACATTAGAGACATTTAATTAGATTATTCAGTAAAATCAGATGATAACTTCAGTTCAACAAATACTAGCATCCTTTTCTTAATTACAAAATCATGCAGCACTAGAAGCTATATATCTAGTTCATATTCACAAAAAGCAAAAGAATGAAGAGTACCAGATTAAGAACTTGATGATACCACCCACTAGGAACAAAGATGATTTCATTTTGTTCTTGAGTGCACTCCAACCAGATAGCCTATGAAAAAGACATGACCATACAAACACATAAAACCAAGTTCATGGTACAAGATGTTACGATTACAAGTTGAAGATCTAGAATGGTGACCTACCTTCTTAAAACCAGGAAAGTTAGTTTCACTGACGTTGTCAAAGATATCATATATGCAATTTTTCAAATTCCTGAATCAAAATATAAAGCCAAGTTAGGCAACAGAATTGAAGAAACAGACGAGGATCATGAACTATTTATGAATGTTATATAACATGAAACATGAATTGTTCAACTGCTTACCTCCTCTTTTATTTACCAAAAAAAAAAAAAACAGAATTGAAGAGATAAAAAAGTGGAAACTAATTTATTAAAACATCAATCTGTGAACTGAAAATAACAAGTACCATCTAAATGCAGATAAAATCAACATTATATCTATAAAATGTATAAGGTGGACCTATGGTTGAAAATCAATTCCCTATCATTTTTTTACATGGAGTGGCCTCAGAGTGCTGCTCAAAGAAAACAAACCCAAAGAACAAGTCACGAGAACATTATAGAGTAAGAAAAATGACAAAAGTGGGGAATATGGTCATTGGTTACAATTGGAAATCACTGTAGAGGATGATTAAGCGTCTGTTATTGTAAACTATACCATAAACATGTATAGGTGTTAATGCATGCAACACAGATACTTATGCAAAGCATGAGATGGTTGTTTGTCTTCTGGCTCTATTCAGATTTTTTCTGTTTATATGAAAAAAAAAAAAAAAATCTCTTCTGGTGGTTTGACATCCTCATTTTACATTACAAGCAATTATCTTCATTTTTATGTCACAAAAAGTTTAGATAATATATTGAAAAACATTTGTTTGTGTTCGGAACAAGGCCAAGCTAACTTAGTAAATGTAAGTCTATTTATATATTTATAGGGCAAAAAGCTTAAGCATACCTATCAAACACAAGATGACATTGAGAAGGAGGCAAAAATATCCACTTTTTCTTTCCACATACATTTGCCGACCAACTATAAGATCTGAAAACATCAGCATGAAGTGGAGTCCAAGATCCTGCAATAAAAATTGAAATTTAAGAGTATTTTCACACTAAGAACACAAGAAAACAAAGAACTAGTATAGATGTTGAAAGCCAACACAATTAAATGAATCCATATATGAAAAGGATAATATAGACTTCACAATACAATGCTCAAACCTTTTGCTCCCATATAAACAAAACGATAATCAGAGCAACTTATTTCATCATCCTTTTGATAAGTATCAGGATCCTTATGCATACGATAACTGTCAAGATATAGATTGAGCCAATCATCACAAAAGATCAGTGGGGTTCTGTACGCTAAATATTCTGGATATTCCTGAAAATCAGATTAAAGAGGATAAGAGAATCAGAGAGACCGCTAAGCCACTGATATTCAGACAAAATCACCTAGACACATTACTGGCTAGAGGTATGTCACACCCTCTCGGTTGATCTGATCCCATTTTAAAGATTTGGTTTCTTAATTTAACCTTTTCCCTGATGAAAAACAAATAAGAAAATATAAAACCTGATGAAATAACAGATGAAATTCATTTGAACATGTAAAAATTGTCCTTCAATCCCACACAAAACATCAACTTAAAACCGATAAATTTCACTCCCTTCCATATCAAAAAGTACAGTCTTAAATCACTGTGATATGTATCTCAGTCCATTGAAAATAAAGGCATTTGAAAGGCATGGTGAGTTATTTATTTAAAACCTGAAACATATTTTTATCTATTTATGGATAGATTCTCAGACTTAATGGTATGTCTTTTATATCTCTGAAGCTGCTAAGTGTGTAGCTAACATGACAGCCTATCCACACCTTAGCTTCCTACAAGCATCTACCTTAAGTGGAAAACTTGCAAGTATGCATAGAGCAAGTAAACACCAACGGCATGTAATCAACCCACCATGTGAGTTGACAACACCAGCACACAAACTGAGCTATTCAACTAAATGATTTTGGTAAAAAGATTACCGCTTTGAAAAGCACTAGGTCATCAGTTACGCAACTAAAAGAACTAATTTGAACTCTCACCTTGACAAAATGCCAGTCTTTCAAATACAGCACGGACATGCCAGTAGGCTTATTAATGGAGCCATCATTACTCTCCTGAGTAGAATTATCAAGCCAATGCTTCACAAACTCCGAAACAGACATCTCTACTCTCTTCTGATCTGTGAACTCTCTAGTATCACAATCCGCAACCTAAAAATACCAGAGTATCACAAAAAATCAAAAAATATAAACAAAAAATACAGAAAATTTTAGTAAGTCCAATATAACGTCATTAGAAAATATACTAAGTTAAATGTTTCCACCCCTTAGCGGCGAATTATTAAGCCAAAAAAAGACAATTACAAGGGAATAAATTTTAACAGGAAAATTTAGTAAAAACCTGAACTTTGGATTTTCCAAAATGCGTAGAAAAGAATTGAAGATTAGGCAGACCATTATGAGTGACCCAGTCTTTGCAAGCTCTCCAATCATCCATTAAACCCGTTAACACCACTGGCTGGTTCTTTACCAAATATTTTTCAACAAACTCACCGTAAGTCAGCTCCTTCCCATTCACTTTCTCTATTTGCCCTCCGATTTTGACAGCCATTGCTGGACTCGTTCGGGCTACAGAATTTCGATAAAGAAAATACAAACGAGCGAAGGTAAAAGAAGTCATATTTTTAGGTCAACAGCTGCATAAAACGACATGCCGGTTTCTTATTATTGATAAACGACATGGCGGTCACGAGGGAAGCAGGTGACAGGTGGAGATAATGATAACTCATTCGAAACAGCAAAAGTTGTTTGCTGAGGGGGATTCAGCGACCTGTCCTTTAACGTGGAACTCCCTTACGTGGCTGCATAAAGTTGACTAACGTGGAACTTCCTTACGTGGCTGCACGTAATTGACTAAACGACTAGTGTCCCTAATAAAAACACAAGTCCTTGCTCTCTTCAAATTCCGAATTCCAAACAGACAACCTCTTCATCCATCTTTATACAAGCGGCCGACGCCGAGCCAAAACCAATTAGTTACTTTACAATCTCTAAGCTGTGATTTATGAGACTTGTATAACGTAAAGAGAGAAAGAAGCTAAGAAGTTTAAGAAAAAAAGTTCAAAAGCAATGGCTGATCCTAGTGTCCAACCATCTTCTTCGAACCCGTACGAATCAGTTATTTTTTTAATTTCAATTTTAATGGGTTTTTATGCCTTCCTGGAACTTCGGTAGTGCCAATTTTCGTTGTCGGGTGAAAGTTTTGATTTTTATTTAGAGTAATCAGTGTAATGTAAATTTTGCGGATTCGAGGTGTTATGCTCTGTTTTGATTTGTTCTGGGGTTGAGTTAGGGTTTTAGGGAATTAATGGTTTGAATCATATAAAAAGTTTACGTTTGTTTAACATGGCTTGATCAGTTCAAGTGTTGAATTATTTTAAAGTCTTGATTTTTTTTTTTTCCCTCGACAGCTATATTTGGAATGCCGTGCTTTCCTTTTTCTGTGGCCGGTTTTAATTATTTTAATGATTTGGATTATTGCTTCTTTCTAGCAGGAAAAGTGATAAGAAGGATTTTTCCACTGCAATCCTGGAGCGCAAGAAGTCTCCCAACCGTCTTGTTGTTGATGAAGCTCTCAACGATGACAATTCTGTGATTTCCATGCACCCTTCGACCATGGAAAAACTTCAGTTTTTTCGAGGAGACACTGTTTTGATTAAAGTAACTGTATACTCTTGTTTGGCTGCTAAGAAAGGATGTTCTTTTTCAGAATTTATTAATTATCTTTTTTGCTGTGCAGGGGAAGAAGCGAAAAGACACTGTTTGCATTGTTCTTGCTGATGAACAGTGTGAAGAACCAAAGGTGAGAATGAACAAAGTTGTACGCTCAAATCTTAGAGTTCGCCTTGGAGATGTCGTATCTGTTCATCAGTGCCCTGATGTGAAATATGGTAGGCGGGTTCACATCCTTCCCATTGATGATTCAATTGAGGGTGTAACTGGCAACTTATTTGATGCATATTTAAAGCGTAAGAATCATTCTTTATTTATCACTTCCAGTATCTTTCTATCCTGTTTTTATTAATAATTTCTTCCTGTTTCAACAGCATACTTCTTGGAATCTTACCGGCCCGTGAGAAAAGGTGACCTTTTCCTAGTCAGGGGTGGAATGCGTAGTGTTGAGTTTAAAGTAATTGAGACAGACCCTGGGGAGTACTGTGTTGTTGCACCAGATACTGAGATCTTCTGTGAAGGGGAACCCATCAAACGTGAGGATGAGGAGAGGTTAAATGAGGTAGGCTATGATGATGTTGGTGGTGTTAGGAAGCAAATGGCTCAAATTCGTGAGCTTGTAGAACTTCCTCTCAGACACCCTCAGCTCTTCAAATCAATTGGTGTGAAACCACCGAAAGGCATCTTGCTTTATGGGCCACCTGGGTCTGGAAAAACCCTGATTGCTAGAGCTGTTGCCAATGAGACAGGTGCTTTCTTCTTTTTGATTAATGGACCTGAAATCATGTCAAAATTGGCTGGTGAGAGTGAAAGCAACTTGAGGAAGGCATTTGAGGAAGCTGAAAAGAATGCCCCTTCAATCATATTTATTGACGAAATAGATTCCATAGCTCCAAAGAGGGAAAAGACACATGGTGAAGTGGAGAGGCGTATAGTTTCCCAGCTTCTAGCACTAATGGATGGCCTTAAGTCCCGGGCACATGTGATTGTCATGGGAGCTACAAATAGGCCAAATAGCATTGATCCTGCATTGAGGAGATTCGGAAGATTTGATCGAGAGATTGACATAGGTGTTCCGGATGAAGTTGGAAGGTTGGAAGTTCTCCGAATCCACACAAAAAATATGAAACTTGCTGAAGATGTAAGACTCCTATCTGTTGCTGCTCATTATCTTTTATAAATCATTTGTTGCTTTATTATTTCAGTATAGTTATATTCTTAGTTTATGGCATATTTCAGGTTGATCTTGAAAGAGTTGCAAGGGATACCCATGGTTATGTTGGGGCAGATCTTGCTGCTCTCTGTACAGAAGCTGCCCTTCAGTGTATCCGAGAGAAAATGGATGTCATTGACTTAGAGGATGAGACAATTGATGCTGAGGTATTAAATTCAATGGCTGTAACCAATGAACACTTCCTAACTGCATTGGGGATCTCAAACCCATCAGCCTTGCGTGAAACTGTGAGTTTTTTTCATTCTTATTCTTCAATTTCATAGTTTACTTAATCAATGCAAATTGATGCTGCTTGGGCTTCAATAACTTTTTTAGTTCTCAGAAGAGAAAATACTCTTGTTGAATAATCATTTTGAGAAAGGTTTAACTTGCAGCAAAATAGTTCATGCAATCACATTTACACAGTACAAGTTTTCTATATGCTTTCACATTGTTTTGGTAATCTGCTTTGACTGCATGGTTTTATGAATTGTATTCATTAATTTATTTTATTTTTAATTGGAAACATTTTTATCGTGTCTTTATCTTTCTGGCATATATTATAGAACCAGTAAAAGATTGTTGAGAATAACAAATGCATGTTATTGATCTGTAGGTTGTGGAGGTCCCTAATGTCTCATGGGAGGATATTGGTGGGTTGGAAAATGTCAAGAGAGAGCTTCAAGAGGTTTGTAATATGTCCCTAGTTAATATGATTGTTATAAATAAGTTATGTGCAGACTTAGTTTTCCCTTTGTTTTATTTGATCTATCTCATATGTGGCTAATATTTGTTGGCAGACTGTACAATACCCAGTGGAGCATCCTGAGAAATTCGAGAAATTTGGCATGTCACCTTCTAAGGGTGTTCTCTTCTATGGACCTCCTGGCTGTGGTAAAACCCTTCTTGCAAAAGCTATTGCCAATGAGTGTCAGGCTAACTTCATAAGTGTCAAAGGACCTGAGTTGCTAACAATGTGGTTTGGAGAAAGTGAGGCAAATGTACGGGAGATTTTTGACAAAGCACGACAGTCAGCTCCATGTGTACTATTCTTTGATGAACTCGATTCTATTGCTACGCAGGTACATATCTTGTCTTGGTCTTCTACAAATACTACCCTATTTCCATTTGAATACTAACAGCAAGACAGAAAATTCATTAGTCATGTGTTTTCTTCTACCAAATGTTCTGAATGGTATTTATATTTGGCTTCTTCTTTCTTTCTTCCAAACTGCAGCGTGGAAGTTCTGTTGGAGATGCTGGTGGTGCTGCTGATAGAGTTTTGAATCAACTACTGACTGAAATGGATGGGATGACAGCGAAAAAAACAGTTTTTATCATAGGTGCTACCAACCGACCAGACATTATTGACCCAGCATTGCTGAGGCCTGGACGTCTGGACCAATTAATTTATATTCCTCTGCCAGATGAGGCTTCCCGTCTTCAGATATTTAAAGCATGTTTGCGAAAGTCGCCTGTCTCTCGTGATGTTGACTTGGTAGCTCTTGCACGTTATACCCATGGTTTTAGTGGTGCAGATATTACTGAAATATGTCAGCGTGCCTGCAAATATGCTATAAGAGAGAATATTGAGAAGGTAAACAATTTCTCTTAAGTTGAGGCATGCACTCATGTTTCACCAAAACTACATTTTTAACCTGGTCTTTTTACGTTTTTCAGTTCCTCAATTCATATCTGCTTTGCAATCTTTGGGAATGACAGGATATTGAGAGGGAAAGGAGGAAGAGTGAGAATCCTGAGGCCATGGAAGAAGATGATATTGATGACGTCCCTGAGATAAAAGGGGCACACTTTGAGGAGTCAATGAAGTTTGCGCGCCGGAGTGTCAGTGACACAGACATCCGGAAGTACCAGCTCTTTGCACAGACTTTACAACAATCTCGTGGAATCGGGTCCGAGTTCCGGTTTCCAGATCGAACTGAGCATGCTTCCACAGGTGCTTCAGACCCATTTGCTTCAGCTACCGTTGCTGCAGATGATGATGATCTGTATAACTGAACACCCATTTGACTTAAAGATGTTACTAAATATATGTATAGAGCACAAGATAGATATACTGCAATGTGAACACATGTTTATTTTGCCGAGCAATTTGGATTTCTTGCTTTATTTCCATTTAGTTTCTGTAATAAGATCCAATGTGGATAGATATGGAATCTAGTTTTGATGTGTAAGGAAGGCTTCAACTTCATTGTATAATATTTGTAAGATTATGACATCCTATTTATTATGTTTTATTTTAGATTTGATCATGGACCAACATATTAGCTAGATCTGAGGGATTAAGCTATCACTTATGGTTTAGTTCTGCACTTATTTTGTGTTTAATTGAGCATATCCCAGACATGGGAAAACTTAGTTGATATTGAAAGGTATGGTTTGATTTAGTTTTTAGGGCTTTGGACGGGCATTGTGTGGGTCGATTCCAAGGTATGGTTTGTCTCTATCTTTCACGTGGATGGGGGCCCTTGATGGCTCCGTGGAAGTTTCTTCTTATCCTCGAAGTAAAAGTGATCAATGGAGATGGAGCCTGGCTTTATTTCATTCACCAAATCATTAACCATATTTTGCCCATAGCCAGCCAAACATCCATTCATTTCCCTTTGTCTTTTTCACGTTCAAAACACATTTTAAGCTCATTCTCACTCATAGACATACCATGAGCTCTCATTTATGTAAATACAAAAATGACTTCTCATTCAAGCAAAAATTGGTTGTTTCCCGTCCTTTTTCAATTGAAAATGCCATCTCCTTCCTACATCAAAATTAAACAACTTGCAGCTACAGAAATAGCTTCATGCCGTGCCAATAATAAGCTCAACTTGTTATACACTATTGCTGCCATCTTGTTACCAAGTTACCGAAAAATCAATTGATTGATACAAATTTAGAAAGAAACACACCTCAAAATTTATATAAACTTCACACCAGAAACAACTTAAAAACAAAATAATATCACTGATAACAAATGATATAAATTATAAGAGAAACATACATAAAAAACTAACAGTTGAGATTAAAGGTTTATACTCATAAACCCCATGCTAAAAAAACCTCATATTTTAAATATAGGATTCAAATCTTATGCCTTCTAATTTAGATCGAAAATTTGATCCATGCCAACTAACTTTTTACAATACCTGAGTTTCAGGCCCTCTACATCTCTCTAATCCTAACAATTCATATGAGAACAACTAATTTTAATTTTCATTATTACTCTGATAATAATCACATAGTTGTTGCTTTCCTGAGACATAACTAGCCGATGAAGAAGATGAATAAGCAAGAGAGCAATGAGAAGATCCTTGAACGAGTAACAATTGAGCTGGGGTCACAGAAGACGATGAATATGTTGGAGCTTGAGCAATCTTTTTGGGAACATTGTTGGTGGGTTTGTGGGCCTCGCTTCCTGTGGGAGGTTCTTGTCGAATTTCCCTTAATAATGCCGCCACATCTTTCATTGTGGGACGATCTTCTCCACGATTGCTAGTACAAAGCAACGCCATTCCTAATGCTTGTAGCATTTCTTGCACCTGCATGTCTGGATGGCCTTGTAGTTTAGGATCAAGAATTTCAACTGGATCCTTTTTGCTCTTTAGCTGGTCTCGAACCCATTGAATAACGTGTTGCCCATCTGGAAATGACGGATCCACTGGTTTTTTACCAGTTATGATCTCTAAAAGCACCACCCCATAGCTATACACGTCACTCTTCTCACTGATTTTCATCATGTTGGCATATTCTGCAAGAATGATCAAATCAAAAATTAAATCAATATATTTACCCCAAAGTCATGGGCTTCAGCTGAAAAGACAAAACGGATCATGGTCAATTTGTCCTCTCACAAGTTACAGCCAATCACTTATCTAAGTTTTACAAAAACAACTTAAGAAAAAAAAAAAAAAAAAACAGGGAACATGTGCAATTCACACATTAAGCTGATAATATAATTTACACATTTGTCTTTTCCCCGAGATTAGAAGCCTAATGCAACGTAATAATGCCAAATTATAAAGCTTAGCTTCTTCATGTCAAATCAAAAACTTGTTAGGTGAAACAAGTTAGTCCATGCACCAAAGTAAAATCATATAACCACCGAGTTCGATTGTCATTATCATTACTGCTATTAGAAAAGAACCGTAAAGAAAAACAATGGCGATGAAAACGATGGCTCAAAAGTGAAAATGAAAACTCACCCGGGGCTATGTAGCCATAGGACCCAGCGAATTGTGGGTTCGCCGAAAATGAACCGCCAATATCATCGTCGACTAATCTGGCTAACCCAAAATCAGCCAAGCACGACTCGTATCGGTCCCCTAATAAAATATTGTGAGCTTTCACATCTCGGTGTAAGATAACTGGTACGCAATCATGATGTAAGTAACTGAGCCCCTCGGCCACACCCAATGCTATCTTGAACCGTGTGTCCCACTCCAATGACCCACCATCCTCAGTGTCGTGTAGTAAGGCGCCTAATGTCCCGTTTTGCATGTAGTCGTAGAATAACAGTTTCGTTCTTCTGTTCGCTCCCCACCCCAATAGTCTAACGATATTTCGGTGTCGAATTCTTGACAATGTGGCAATCTCGGAAGAAAATGCCCCTGTGGATATTTGATCCGATGCCCGAAATCTTTTGACTGCAACCGTTAATCCTGAAGGAAGAATCACCTTGTAAACGACACCGGTTCGACCGCGGCCAACTATGTTTTCGGCTGTGAGGTTTGTTGCCACGTCAGTAATTGACAAATCGAGTTTGTTGTACAGTATCAGCTCCCAAGGTGGGCCCAATTCCACGTCGTCATCTTCCTCCCTGTCGCAGGACCCAAAAAAGCCCCGCATTTTCGGTCCGATGATTATGTAGAGCGCCGCCAGAAGCAGAGCACACGCAGCGAATAGAAGCACCACCATGGCCACACGCGCTTCCATTGCGTGTTGGGACGCACTGCGTCTGTTTGAAGAAGAATCGGCGCACTGGTTGCCTGAGAAACAGAGTGCAGGATTTCCTGCGAGGACGCTGAGAGGTAGCTTTGCGAAGAATGGCGTGTCAGGCACGCGCCCAGAGAATTTATTGTGCGAGACATTAAGCACCACGAGATTTTCCATCTCGGCGAGAAAATGAAGGTCACCGGTCAACTGATTATATGATATGTCGAGGACCCCGAGTTTGTCTAAACCCGCAAGTTCTGAAGGAATTTCACCGGAAAGCTGGTTGCAGCTCAGGTTGAGAGCAATTTCAAGAGTCGGAATCTTCCCCAAACTCGCCGGGATGCTCCCTGTAAGCTGGTTACTGCCAAGGTCTAGCAACTGTAGCTTTGCACACGAACCGAGTTGACTTGGGATGGAACCTGACAACCTGTTCTTACTCAAAACGAGTTTGGTGAGTGAACTCAGCGATCCCAAATTCGGATTCAATGTCCCTTCAATCAAATTATCAGAAAAATCAACAAATTGCAATGAAACAAGCTGACTTAAACTTGTCGGCAAGTTTCCAGCAATCGAATTGGAATGCAAGTCAAGAAAAGTCAAATTCCCGCACCCAGATAATTCTCCCGGTATAATTCCGGTCAACCGGTTGGAGCCGAGATCTAAGAAGTTCAAATTCTTCAAATTCCCTGTCTCTGGAGGAATAAATTCAGTCAACATATTGCTACTGGCACGAAAACGAATCAAAGACGAGCAGTTCCCAATATCTGGCGGGATAGCACCGGAGATATTGTTGGAGAGAAGTAAGAGTTTGTTGAGCTTCTTGAGCTGGAAGATTCCTCTGGGAATGGAACCCGTTAATCCGTTTTGAGAAAAATCAACGGCTTCCAGGTTTTGACAGTTGGAAATGGAGGGAGGTATCTCACCTTCAAGCTTGTTGCGCCAGAGAAATAGAAGAGTTAAATTTGATAAATTGCCCAACTCAGAAGGGATCGCACCTGTGAGCTGATTGTTGTCTAGCTCGATGTGAGTTAGCTTCTTACAGTTCCCAATTTGAGAAGGAATTTCGCCGGAGATTTGATTGACACTGAGTTGGAGTTCCTGCAGTTCAGTGAGATTGCCAAATAATTGGGGTATGCTTCCGGTTAACGAATTCATCGATACGTCGATGATAACTAATTGATTGCAGTTGCCAAGCTCGGGAGGAATGATTCCAATTAGGTTGTTTTGCCAGAGGAATAAGTTGACAAGATTTTTAAGGTTGCCGAGATTGCTGGGTATTGATCCGGTGAGGGAGTTTTCGTACAAGTAAAGGTATTGAAGCTCAGTGCAATCACCTATTTCTGGTGGGATTTGGCCGGAGAGGAGAGCGGTGTAGATAGCAATTGTTTGGAGTTTTTTCAGAAGGCCAAGGCTCGATGGGAGGAAGCCTGAAATGCTGGTTTCTGCAAGGCCTATCATTACCAAATTTGTGCAGTTCCCGATTTCTTCTGGTAAGGAGCCTCCAATGTTCTTATTTCCACCAGCTCTAATCGCTTCAAGATTCTTCAATTTCCCGATCGAACTCGGAATTCCATCGCTGAGTTGATTGTCATACAATATTAGCTGCTTCAAGCTCGTGAGGTTCCCAATTTGAACTGGAATGGCACCCTTGAGTTGATTGGAATTGAGATGGAGTTCTTCAAGTTTCAGCAAGCTGCAAATCTCACTCGGGATTTCACCAGTTAAGGCATTTTCACTCAAGTCAAGGTAATTCAATTGGGTAAGAGAAGCAATCTGTTTTGGGATCGAACCAGTGAGATTCGTTCCGGATAGAACCAACTTATTCAAGGATAGTAATGAGGTGAAATCAGAGGGAACGTTTCCAAACAAGTCAACGTACCTCAAATTCAATTCCACAACATCACTGTTGAAGTCGCAAATAACTCCAAACCACCCACATGGAGTATCATTCCTGGAATCCCAACTACTTAACTCATAGAGGGCTCCCTTCCAGGTTCTCTTCCATGAACTAAGAGCTTCACCTTGCTGATTTACGGCGAGAGGTGTGGTAGGGAAGTGAAATAAAATGGAATAACAAAGGACTAGAAAATAGAAAAGTTTCCATGGATCTACAGGCATTACAGCTATCCTATGCTACAAACTCCAATGAGAAGAACAACACAAAACGAGACCGAGAGAGGGATTAAGGGAGCCTAGGGAAGGGCAAATACAATAACAACAAGAGAAACCAAATCATGTCTGGTGGGCTATGAATATTATTCTTTTTTAATAAAAATGTTAAATGTTTAAACTAATGTAAAAAAAGAAACCCAGAATCTCCGGATCCAAGAAACAGCTAGGCCATGATGTTTGTGCAGAGAGAAATGGAATTTTAGATGTGGCGTTTCAAACATTTGTTTATGCTGCAGAAGAAGAGATGGTGGGAAAGGGGGAGATTTAACTGTTTTTATAATTTGAATGAGAAGGACGGCTGGTGGGTAAGTGACTTTTGTCTGCAATTTTTTTTTAAAAGGATCGAAACTTTTTTTCCTTTTATCTCTTTATATGGTCTTGTTTTTTCCCTAAATTTTCTTTCATATTCATTTGGATTTTTCACTGGAAACAAACACAAAACAAATATATATTCTATTAAGGAAGAAATAATTAATTCAAGAGTAAAACCCTGCTCTTCAAGCAAAAACTCGATGAGAAATACTTCATTGTCCCATTTTAGTTTAGAATAATATCATATTTATGAATTAATTTATATAATTATTATTGTATTAATGTAATTAGACAATTTTAATTCAAAAGCTACAAGCAAGTCATCTGGATTTTAACCCTTACATGTAGATCCAAACCAAACTAGATCTAAATCAAATTTATTAATAATGAAATGGACCCAGATGTACACGAATGAAGCCCATTTATTTTATGATTAGATTAGATCTATGACAAAGTTCCTTTCCATAATTGTACCGTGAAAATAGTTTTTTAGTTATAAATAATCTCTCATTTGAAACTTGACACCACCAATCAAATTCTGTAACCACTGGACACAGACATTTGAAATGAAAAATGAACCCATGACCAGAAAAATTCCCATTAAATCAAAGGGCATCACCTGATGTCCTGCTATAACAATATGATGATGTTGAAATAAAATATAATTAAAGGCAACGTATTGCCTACCTCGTGACGAGGCGGTTGTGTGTGATTAAATATTATAATAACAGAATTTTTATCTTATAAACTGATTAATTTGTCTGGGAGAAGGAATCTGAACACGAGATGGGAAGGGATTTGCACGTGACAGACATAGAGGTTAAGTTTAATTTTAATTAATTTATGAAAAGGGGCAAATCCAGGTCCAGCCATGGTGTAGGACAGGGCAGCTTTTAAAGAAGTGGCAGAAGAGGAAGTCGCGAGGAAGGCACATGACCCATCAGAAGCAGAGTTAAGGAGTCCCCTACTGAATTGCCTCCACGTATCCCTTGTTTCACTGTATCTCAACTATTTATTTTCTATCCTTCTGCGTTCTTCTGTGTCTAAAGGCACTAGCCCAATTTCATAATACACAAATCAAAATTAATGGAGGCCGAAAAACCTGTCATCTTTTCACTTTAATTTTGGAAAATCGATGTCGATATCTTGGAAACAAAATTAACAATTTAAAATTATTAAATTGTTAAAATAATAAAAATAGATTCAAATAATATTTTAAAATAATGACTATCATAATTAACTATGTTAATAAAAAATATAATTGAATGATAAAAAATAATCATTTAGTTAACAATTGTCTTTGTGAAAAAAAGCTTACCAAATCTGATTATTCTATGAATCGGATAGTTATTTTCAGTTGAGGCAAAAGATTTATTCTCACCCATAGTTTTATGTTTTTCCAAAGTTCTACCTTCCAGGTTTGTAAAACCTAAAGTCTCATCCTTTGACTAAATTTCAACCAATTTTTTTAACTTTTATGATAAAATAATTGAAATATCATTTTAAACAATAAATATTGATAATAATTTTTATATATAAAGATTTTTAAAAAATATTTAAAAAATTTTAAAAATTTTAAAAACATATTAAAATTTTTGAAAAATTAAAGCAGTTACTGCTCTCGATGCTAGCAGTAGTGACCGTTGATAATAAAATCAGGTGGCAATTTTCGACCACTTGGTTCTAAGGAATGCTAGATTTGAAATTCTCATTCAGTGGAGGCTACTAGATTTGACTATCTTTATCATAAACAATGGTCAAAAACGATCAGTGGGATAAAGATCGATTTTTTCTGATTATTTTACACTGCTTTTTCTAACCAAGGCATTAACCGCCTCCACTAAATGGGAAGGCCAAATTTGGCCTCTCCTAAAAACAAGTGATCGAAAATGGTTACCTAGTTTCATTATTAGTGGCCATCGCTGTCGGCACCGACGTCAATTGCTACTTTTATTTTTTTAATTTAAATTTTTTTAATATTTATATTTATATAAAATTTATTTTATTATTTTATAAAATTTTAATTTTAAAATAACAAAAATACTCTTTAATTTTAATAAATAGGGGGGATTTTAGGTTTTACAAATGTTGAAGGTAAAACTTTGGGCAAGCATCAAACTACGGGTAGGAATAAGTCCTCTGACCTTTTTAATTATTTGATTTAATTTTTGATGTTCATTATCATCGGTGGTAATAGTTATTATTTTTATTTTTTATAAATTTCAAATTTATGAATTTTTTTATTATTTTTAATCTTGTTATTATTTTAATATTTTTAATATAATTTAATATTTTTTATTATTTTAATATTTGAATAATATTTTATATTTTTAATATAATATTTTATTTTTAATTGAAAACATTTTAACCATCTCATTAAAAAAAAATACAGAATTAGATGAAATATTTTATGAACAAATGTTTAGATTTTATAATACCAATAATTATGAATCCATTATTTAAAAAATTATAAGAGAGATTAAAATTTTTGACCTTTAAAATATGATATTATTATTAAATATAAATCGGCATATTTTTCTAAAATAGTGGCAATATAATATATATTTTTTTAAATGATGACAGAACATAAATCTGAAGCACAATGATTACAAAGCCGAAGTGATTTCTATGGCTTCCTAATTTTCACTTAAATTTCATCATATGTTACATGTAACACGTAAAATGACAGTTTGGCAATCAAGATAATCCTTTGCCTACACATACATACATGTTACATAGAATCTGATGTCGCATAATTTAGCTCCAGACCAGAATTAATGCATGCAGCGCCTATGATAATCATAGGCCAAAGGTTCCCACCCATAGTTTTAGACAGAGATAAAGTTTCACTCGTTAACTTTTAAAAGTTTAAATTTTTTTTATTTAACCAAAATTTAAATTTTTTTTTATAATTTTTTAAATGAAAGATTAAGATACCCTTAAAAAAATAAAAATTTATAATAAAAATATAAAATAATTTTTAAATATAAATTTATTTTAAAAAATTTAAAAATATATTTAAAAACTTTAAAATTAAAAAAAATAAAGTAACTAATGCCGTTGATGTCGGTGGCAGTTAAAAACTGAATCAGGTGGCTATCTCCAGTCACCTGGTTCTAGGGAAGGTCAGATCGGGCCTCCCCATTCGATGGAAGGGGCCAGATCTGGTCACCGCCTCATACTAAGGGTGGGAATAAGTCTTTTGGGCATAATTATAATATAAATGAGCAAGCAGGCCATGCACATGGCCTGATTTTCTTTTTCATGTGATGTTAATGTTCAGATTATTGTTGATGATAGTTAAGAATTAATATTTATAAAGACTTTTATGAATATATTTTTTAAAAATAACAAACAATAAAAAAAATTTAAAATATAATAAATAAAAAATAAAAAATATTAAAATTTATAAAAAACAAAAAACAAAAGTCATCGTCAAATAGGATAGTAATTACAAAAAATTAAATCAAATAGTTAAAAATAACCACTTATTCACAACCATCTTATTTTAGCTAATATAATCAAATTTAATTGATTTATAATTGAGAAAAGACAGTGAAATATGTAATTATTTCTGACCACTTTACTTAATTTTAGATGCCTATTATCATCTAACAATGTTTTTAAGTTTTTGAATTTTAATTTTTTTATACATTTTAATAGTTTTCAAAATTTTTTATTATTTTAATATTGTTTTATATTTTTTTATTTTTTTATCGAGAGTATTTTGTTTAAAATTAAGTAAAAAATACTTTGTATAGCAGTTCGATTCAATTATAAACGAAGCAAGTACAAACGACTGACTTAAGGCAAATTAGGGTTTGAATATGATTGATTGCATGCTTGCATTTGAGCCATTATGGAGAAATACATGTCAACTATTTTGCACCAAGACGGTCGATTTATCAAAGATCAGAAATTGGCGGGGCAATTGGACGGTGTATATAGCCTGGCAAATAATATGGTGAATTTCATGTTACCAAATTTTCTAAAAGCTATTCTTTCAACACATCCAGCGGCTCTATCTTGTTTGTTTGAATGTTCTTCCCGTCTTTCAAGGTTAATGGTTTTATGGCTTCTCTTCTTCCGGACAAACTATCACAAGAAGCCCAAAATTAAATACGTAATAGGTCGTGTCGTATTAATGATTATCATTATTCTTTGCTGTAGCAGTAATCACAGTAATCACATCAGTTCTAATGCTACAATTAACTCAACCGCTAATGCATGTGAGCACATGCCGTGTTCTTGGTTTGTTTAAGCTTCAAATCTTACTCCAATCCCATAATTATTTGCCTAAGGATTTATATTTCTGCATAATTTGTCCCCGGAAAATTCCAACTTAGACACTTTTATTAATATCGGTTAAAAATTTATTTTACAATTTCTACTTATATTAAAAATTAATTTTAAATCATAAACATTTTTAATTTTACGAAATTATAAATGGAATTCAAGATAATTTTATAATTATAAAAACAAAAGATAAAAATTCACTAAATGGGCCGACGAGGCCTCAGATTTTGCCAACTGATTGTAGGGATACAAACTCTATTTACAGGATACCACGTGTTCATTAATTTACGAATAGCATGAAATGTCTATGCTACCTCCGTCGCTGCGTCGGACTTCCCACTCGTCTGAGCTTCCACTTGCACGGAGGAAAAGTGAAAAAACTTGAAAGCGAAAAAAGGCGGGCTAAATAGACTTGTCATTCAAATCAAATACGCTCTCTGCTTCTCACACTGAACTAAACAAATGCAGGTCGAAGTTGAGGACTCTTTACGGCAAAAAATGGAGTCACTTCGGTTGATATGCGACAAAGAGATTCCCTTGAATCAGCAGAAGATGGACTCTTTCGCGGCGTCGTTTCAACAGTCTATGGAATCGGTCAAGGCCAAAGCGCTAGAAACCATCCAAAATCAAGGTGATATTCTGAACTTCACTTTCGCTCAAAACTAAAATTTAGGGTTCTGGGAGCGGCTTTAACTGATTGTGTGAAATCAGGGCTTTTGTGGTTGTTTTTACAAAAATGGAACTAGAATTAGGGTTTTATTACGGAGAATTTTAGTTATTGCTTTGTTGTATTATTTGTTTGGTGAATAATGAGTTCAGGTTTTTATTATTACTGTCAATTTTGCAGCGAGATTGGCGAAAGTGAAAGCTGAACTCAGAGATGCTGAAGATGAATACGTGAAAGTACTAGCAGGTATGGCTTTGTTCATGGTAATTTAAGTTGAAATTATGAAGATGTGTGAATATGACTTGAAGTTGCACTGATTTACCGTCACTGTTGAGTAACGTGTTGTTTTTAGTCCATATTTTTTGCCGTTGTCTATTGCGTCTGATTAAGAGAAGTTTTATGATGATTTTTGTAATGTATGAATTATGATACTGGTTTTTGGGATTATCAAATCTCTAAATTTCAGTATGTTGTTATTTTTGCATGTAATGCATGTCGATCTGACTCTCTGAAATATATTGGAAGGCAGTGTCATTTCCATCTGTAGCCATAATTCCTACAAGAGGAAAGCTGTAACTCATGTGGCACAGAAGAGTTCATCTACATTTATTTAAATAAGACTTGCATAGCTATTGCAAGTTTCAGGATTTTAGTGATGTTAAATTAGCAAAGGATGGACCATGATGTTGAGCTTTAGCAATTAATTTAAAGCGGGCCATCATGGTTCAAAACGATTTTTTCTACTTTCTGAAGTTTGTCATCTTTTTCAATTTCAAGTAATTGTGGCTGTGCATTCAATAGATAGTAGATAGATAAAAACTCTGAATCAGTGAAAGCATACTTTGAAATCTAAATTATTAAACAGTGAAGGTGTGAATTTTTTATAATCTTTATTCGTTTTACCTTTTTGTAAGGGTTTTCTTCTGTGGATGTGTAGCTGGAGAAGGATGAACTGCTTATATTATTAGAAGATGCAAAGATGTGCTATTAGTAAAATGGGAAAAATGTCCAGAAATTGTTATGAACAAGTCTGAATATATATTTTGCAGCATAAAGGCGTGCATTCACTTTTTAATTTATATTTATTAATCATTATTAAGCCTTTCTGGAGTTATGATGAGTTAAATGGTTTTGACAAATTTTTACATGTTTCCTATGGCAGTGGCATAATGATGTTTCTAAAAGTATTTGTCGTTTTTTCCCTTTTGCTGTATAGTGAAGACTCGTACCGAGGTCAAGCAGATGACAACTAGGGACTCCATATCTGCAACAAAACTAAGACTAGAAGAACTTAAAAAAAACATTGAAGTTCAGAGGGCTAGGAGGGATGAGTATGCAGCAATTATATGCCAACAATCTCAGGGTAATTTTTTTTTAATACATTGTTTGATTTTTACTGGTTCATGTGTCATTCTCATAATTTCAACATCTAAATGTTAATAATCTTTGTGGAAATGAATGATGTTCCTAGCTTTCAAATTCTATGTGCATGCTTGTATTAATGTACCTAAAAAATTGCATTTTCCCCCTCAAATGTCTTTCAGGAAGCAACTTATGTTAGAAATCATTGATGCATCAGTCATACCTATAAGAATTAGTTAAGTTATTGGTGCTGGACTATGAATCTGAAGAGAATTTATGGCAATATTATGTTAGGGTTTCCTCAATTCTTAGTTGTGGTAGATAAAACAGTGTAGGGCAAGATTAAAGTCTTTGGCTATTATTTACATCTAATGTTCTTACATAAGGTGAGTGTTGAATGATATCACCTTTTATCACTAATGGTGCATTGGTCTATCTAAGTGTTGGTGGGAACTTGTTATTTGTACCATGAATTATGCAAACTTTTTTGAAAAGAATTAGAAGAAATTGATTGGGTTGGAAGCTACTTTATAGGGATTTTACTGTTTATAATTTTTTGATAAATCTAGTATCCTTCTGTCGATTATGCTTGAAGTGGTTATTCAAATTGATACATGTGCTTAATTATATTGATCATTTAACTGATGTGCATGTGTTCCACCTTCATGTCAGTCTTACAATGCTATATTTTCTTGTTAATTGCTTCATAGAGGGTAAAGTTCAGTCGTGGATCTGCCACTCTTTATCATAAAGGAAAGTAAAATTTTCTTTTGGTTTTCTGATTCTTGTGGCCATTATTTAAAACTTTTCTTTGTTGGTACTAACCATAGGTTTGGCTATGTCTGAAAGGAAGGCTAACCAAGACACTGAACGGAAAGGAGAAATTCAAGAGGCCATTTCATGGTACAATGGGGTTCTTGGTTTCCATATTGAGGGTGGACATGGTAATCAAAATGATTGTGCAAAAATATATTATCCTTGTCTTGCAAGATTGATCTGTGCACTTATGAATTCCTTTGCCTCTAGGTGTAAAATTTACATTCAGCAATATAGATATTAAAAATCCAAATGAGGAGTACTCTTTCACCATTCGCCACACAAATGATATCTATACTCGTAAGTACAACTTATTTATTCTTAAAATTATCTGTTTTAATAGTGGATGTATTCTATGTATATGTATATGAAATTTTCTGGTAATGTTTAGTGTTGGATTGCGACCCACCATTGAACAACATCAAGGAGTTAATCCAAGAGATGAACAGAACCAATGGCTTATTCAAATTTGTCCGAATTATGAGAGAGAGGTTTCGAGAAGCTGCAGCACTTGGTATGACCTTATCTTGCTTCTTATTACTTTACCCTATTTCCTGCATTTTTAAAAGTGACTCTCTAACTAAGGTCTTACTATACTAATTTTATGTTTGTGGTTTCCAATGTGACTTGCTAACGACTCTTCCACACAATTTGCTGTTGCAAAACCAATATAGAAGATTCAACTCTTATCTTTTATATATTTAATTTTTTTTTCTTCACTTCAACTGCAACTATGTTTTGAGATAAACCTCTTTATTCTTCATGATGACTCCAAGGACTGCGACCTCAATCAACAACTCTTCATCAAGATTCTTCCACAATCTCTGGCTCTGCTCCTGTGTTTTCAGTTTCAACTAATAGAAGTGGATCTCCAGCCAAGAAAAATGAGTATCAATTTGAACATGGAGAAGCCTATAGACAAGAAAATAAGATCATCGACCAAAGTGAATCTCTGACAGAGAAAAATGAACATCTTCAGGATGAAGAAGTTTATAGACAATCCAAGAAAGTTAACCGTGGAAGAGGGAACATACCAGCACTTCTATCTCCAGGATCAGCAGCATCTCTTCGCCGGTCCCCTCGTTTTAAGGTGATTCAAGTATAGATTGCTTTCTATATTGCTGCAGTTGGTTTTATATGTGCAAAAATTAGTGAAGAAGCATTTTCTTTCTCATATTTATCAAGTTTGGTTTTAGATTGTATTTTCCCGACCTGTCAAATTGCATAAAAAATTTTTCTGTTATTTTAATTGAAAACACATCCTACCCATATAATTTTTTTTTTATTCTTAGGCTTCCAATTCTAAGCTTGGAGGAAAAATCAAGGCAGAACATTAATAGATGGTCTACAAGACATTTATCAATATGTTTAGCCAGTCTGCAGTAGCCAGTGTTACAACATGCAAGTGGAATTCGTAATTGGTTTGGATCTGTTATTTAATAGTAACCGCGCTGTTTCAAAATTTCTCAAACCGTCACTATGTTCTATTCTCCCAACATTCTAGAGACGCTGTATGATACTTGAGATCTGACAAGAAAAAACAAGTTGACATTATTGCATGACAAATGCGGGTGTAACTAAAGGTATAGTAGTACTTGTTCAGATGGAGGATGGCCTAAGCTCAGCTTGGCTTGCTTTACCTGCAAGTTTCCTTGTGCTTGGCAGTAATAGTTGTACTTAATATCTTATCAGGAAATGTCTTTTGCTTGTATACTAAGATATAACACGTTCAATCATTCTAATAGTTGTTTCACCAGATACTTGGCAGGACTAGACAAAGTGATTTAAGGTTTTATATGCATTTTAAGTCAACTTCCTTTTCTCCTTGGGACATTTAGCTAGGAAGCCTAAAGATTTAGCTAAAAACGATAAATTTGTGTCTCTAATTTTTCGCTTAACATATTCATAATGCTCATAGAAGACCTATTGAATGTTGATATGTGCACTATACATATTAACATTTTGCAGGTTAAGAAATGAAGATGAAACAGGTGCTGCTTTCTCATCTCTATATTGTTATCGTGCGAACAGATACTTAAACTTGCTCTGGAAGGCAAAATCTGTGACTGGGTGGTTGAACGCTTAGATTTGACACGGTTGGAAAGTTGATACACTTTAGAAAATCTAGATGGCGGTCCAAGTATTGTCACTCAGCAGACAAGACAGCTTGGCGATTTATCATCATATTTTCTTGTTATACTAGTGTTTTAGGTAGCCTAAGTTAAAACTTACATGATTTAACAGAATAGCCAATTGTATGTTCCTTTATTGACATATGCTTTTTTACAGACTTGCCTTTTTTTCACTTCATATACAAATACAAAATGCTTTTATGCCTATATACATCACATTTAAAAGGTTTTACTTTCACATATACGCCCTTTATTAATAATTTATGGAGGTAGTGGATAGCGCAATCGTCCGTGAATGAGCGCACGGGTCTGCTTCCACAGCCAGTGCGCCTCAGATTCATCATTTGCCAAGGCTGAGGTGTTGGTTTCATTACAGTCTGCAAAGTATTTCCCACCGACACCTTCAATTCGTGGGCTCAAAGCGGCATAGCATGTGGTTGATGCACCCTGCACAAATTTGAAATTACGACATCAAGTCAACTCATCATATGAATCTTTTGGGCAGAAGAAGCTGACACTCATGTCTCGACAAACCGTACCTGACTTGTAGATTTTAGTAACTTGGAAGCAATGAAAAACAGAGAATCTGCACAGACAATTTGTCGCATACTTCTATATTAGTTCGCAAAACACCATACAGAGGTTAATTAGTAAATGTCACTGTGAATGGGGATTTTGCCTGTGATGAAACCCTTATGAGCTCTTATTATTCCAGTCTTTATAATGCCTGGATGTACTGCATTGATGGATACTCTTGCTTTCCTTGCCTACAGACAACCAAATCATTGTGTAAAATTTTAACCAACATTACTGAAAACCCTTTTGATTTAAAGGCAAGACAAGAAGAAGAAAGCTTTTACCTGGAGCTGCCTGTTCATTTCCCTGGCATGCAATATATTAGCCAATTTGGACTGAGCATATGCGCGTGTGCCATTGTAACTGTAAACAATTATGCTATTTTTTAGCAAATGCACTCCTTCCCAAATACAAAAATTATAATTTTTTTTTTATTTTATCTATTATTGGTGTGTGTTTTAATTGATATACAAAAATATTTCCGCTTCTGTTCCATTCCACAATTGATGAGGCAAGGAAGGAAAAGAAGAGTGAAATTACTTGGTTGGATTGAGCATTCGAGCGAAGCAAAAATCATCAGCCTTCACCCAACTATGAATTACTGAAGAGAGATTAATAATTCTTCCTTGGACACCTGTTTGCTCAGCTGTTCCTATCATTTTCTCTATAAGCATTTCTGTCAAGAAGTAATGTCCTGCCAAATCAAATCAAATGTGTAAATGTTCTGTGCAGCCTGGACAAAGTTCATCTTAAGATTATTTTATAAAGACCGAGTCTAACGGCAGGCCTGTAAAGTGCTTTTCCCACTAACAAAGAAATTAAGAAATTACCAAAGTAATTTGTAGCAAATGTCATTTCGATTTTGTCTTCTGAGAACTCCAGATTCTTTGAATATATCCCAGCATTGTTTCTGAAAAACAATTAACACATGAATGTTTCTCTCTTTAGTTTATTGAAAAATATAAAATTCCCAGTAGCAGAAAACTCTAATAACTAAATACTCACATGAGGATGTTAAGGGGAAGTCCTAGAGCTAGAAACTCATGACAAAATCTCTGAACAGAAGCCAATGAACTTAGATCAATCTCAAACAATAAAATCTCAGCCTCTGGACTCTCTTTTTGAATCGCCTCCTTCACTTCAGCTGCCTTTTTTGGGTCCCTCGCCGGAAGCACAACTCTCACTCCTCTCTTGGCTAACACTCTTGCTGTTTCAGCTCCAATACCGGAAGTCGCCCCTACAAGACGTTAAAGGTTTGATAGTGCATGTGAATTTCTTTCCGTAGTCTTTTCTTTTTAATAAGATAATGTAAGCATAAGAAAAAGAATACATAGTTGAAAACTTTATAATATATAATTATTAAATAAACTACACCATTTGTTTCTTAGTATCTATCTGCAGAAAGCTAGCAGCAATCTAGTCAGAGCCAATGAGAGAGAAGACTATTCAAAAGAGACAAAAACCATATCTTCCTACAACCAAACAGAGCCACTAATAAACTGTCCATGTGGCCTCCTGATTTTGGATAAAATATGCTGGGGAAGTTAAAGACAGATCCTTCTGGTTCAGGATCATCTAACTGAATACGAAATTCGAAGAAAACAAAATGAAATGGTAGAAAGGTGGTGGGAAAAAGAAAGTATGAACCATTTTCCACGAGAAAGAAGAGATTGTTCCAGATTGAAGAACGTTGTCGCATATTTCAACATGTAACTGGAGATGACTCACAGGAAGGCTACTACCTTGCAACTCATCAGAACGGTCTCTTCATGGAAGCAATAAGAAGAAGGAGAGGAAAAGAAAACTGTAAAAGCAAACTTGCATAAGCCTTAGTTTAGATACATAAAATTCTTCTTTATTTTTTGATCCTATCATGCAGCAGCGATGCGTGAAAAGGTGAGAAGATCGTCACCATGTATAAAGATCGTCTTTGCTCATACATATATATATATATATACACACAAACCTATGTATACTAACCAGTGATTATAGCAGTGAGAGGAGTCGAAACCAAGGAAGAACAATCTTCAGTAACTTGTTCGGCGGTTGCTCTTGAGCCGTAACCACTTGGCCCTGCTATGCCTGCTAAGTATCTGAGTGTTTCCTTCATGAGGGGTAGCAGCTTTAGAATCTTAAAGACCAAGATGGCTATAAGCCAGTAATATATAGTACACAAAAGCACTATACAAAAAAATTGAAATTCTCTGGTCGTTTATGGACCATCCTACTTTGGTGGTCTTTACCAATAAAAAATGTTTCCGAAATTTTGATAAAAAATTATCCAATGAAATTAAAACTGGTTGAGATCTGCAATACAGCTGATCTTTAAGTAGACCGTTAGGTTGTGTAATTGTAAAAATGGCGCCGTTATTTAAGGGGTCTTTTTATTTTTCTCATAATAACTGTCTGCCTTTTCTGTATTTGTTTTCTTCTGGGCATTTTGCAGCAAGAATTATGACGAGAAAAATAGACAATTTTGACATAATTATTAGAAACGAATTATGTAGAAATCAATAAAATTGTTGAAACTGTTGCTTTGATCCTCTTTAATTTATTCATAGCATAAATAAAAATGATAAGTAATTGGTTGAATATGACATGAATGACTCCATCCTTGGGAGACAATGACTGCATAGATTGAGCCACTGAGAACGTGTTCAAAGTTGGACTACGATATTTAACTGTGGACAGTCGATTGCCGATGATGTGTTAAGCACATATACATACATATATGTATGTATGTATGTATGTATGTATGTATGTATGTAGATTTGCATGTATATATATGTGTGTTGAAACTTGAACATGAAACTCTCTTTTACACGTGCACATCTAGAATAACCAATATAATTGCATGCAATCTATTGAGGATTCAAAGTTTTTTATTTTCCTTATATGTTGATCTGGGTATATAGAAAAGAAAGAAACATTGCAGACAAGTTTAAAGTAGTTTTTGGGTAGTGTGTGTGTGTGTGTGTGTGGCCCCGTCAGTCATCTTCTTTTCTTTTGGTTTCAATGGAGTTTCACTGTGGAAAAAATGATGGTCGGTGTTGGAGATTTGATGGACTAAAAGAGAGCAATGAAGTTGACTCTTCAGCAATGGAGTTGCGCACAAGGGACCCTTCTGTTTCCCAACTTGCAGACATTTATCATTAATTTGCTATCAGTTTCTGAAGCAATTCTCTTCTACCTTCACCTGTGACCTTCTTTCCCCTCACTCTGCCTATATTCTTTCTCTCAGTCCATGTTCACACGAAAGTTTAAAAGTTAATCCAATTGATGCTGCGACAGTATCCTTGCTATCTCACCAACATCCCGATAAAGCCTCGTTGATTTTCTTTTGCTATTTCTTATCCGGGTTTTAATTGTTTTATTCACTGTGTTCTTGTCTCGATCGATCTCGGTTGGGAAAGGAGATGACCTATTCTAGTCTACTACTATGACCAAGGAAGAAAACATCCACATTGAACTCTTTCAAATCCACCATTTTGTTAATGTCTTCTGGCATCATCATTTGAATTAAGGAATAATTAATCCTAATGAACTTATCAAATCACCAACAACTCCACCAAATTAGATGTGCAATGAGATCATAGGAAAACCATTAATTGTTTATCTACCTAATAGCTCAACTACCCATTGCATGAAAAATAAAATTGACACCAAGCATAAAATACATAAATTTGACAAATTCAAACATTGTTCTAAAACTGATTTTAATTACAAAAAAAAAAAAAAAAAAAAAACATTGTTATAGAAGATTCTAAGACCCCCCGGATGCCCTCTCCAATCACAAAATTTGTCATCTTAAATTGATAGATACTTTCAACAAAACTATCATTAATATGTTGACAAATTTTAATATATATTTTCGTAATATCTTAATCTTTTTGTCAATTTATCAAATAATAATAATAATATTTTATATTTAATAGTATTTTCATGAGTGTTGACAAATTACATGTGTCATATACCAATTGCGAGATGACAAATGGCCATGGGGCTCATGCCCATCATGCCAACCTAGTGTTCTCATTGTTAATTAATTAGCTCCAAATAATTAACATCATTGATTATCTTTGTTAATTCATGATAATTAAACCTTGTTGTTTTGCTTGGAGATTTTTATGGCAAGATTTAGTGAAAAGGTTGTTAATTTGTCAATCTTCACCCACCATGTTATCCATGTATTGAATTTCAACAAAAAAACATAGATAAAATCATTGATCTCCAACCTGTAAAAGGGTTTCAACACAGGATTTTTACTGTTGAATCATGTTTATTTAACAGGAAGCTTGAGCAACAACATGGTGATCATACTTCATCATTCTTGACAAGACATGGAATGAGATTTATCTATAATCATATTTTCATACTTTTATAATATAGTTTGAAATGGGAAAATGATAATTCTTGGTATATCAGTTAAGATTGGTTGAATTATTTATCAGAAAACTATGATGGTTTAAGAGAGAGAGAGAGCAATTTCAGGTCGAGCAGTATAATTCGAAGACAGTATAATGTGTTTGCCATTCTTATTTCTGGGTAAGTGGACACATTTGCAGATTGCAATTTCATTTATGTATATACCTGGCTAACAACTAAGATTTAAATTCTAATTTCAAATGCAATATGATTAGGTATTTTGGTTGCTTCAATGTGCTTCATATCTGTATTCCACTACAAAAAAAAATTCTAAGTTAGGAAATGGATTTTTCTCATTCACATCATCCATCCCTTTGATTCGTCAATTAGACAAAAAAAAAATTGTCTTTTGTTTTTAAATTAAATTTATAACTTGATTTTCATAGATTGATATATTGAAATGATGTTTTGTTTTGATAAATTTAACATTAGAGGTATGTTTGATTTTGCTGATATTTTATTAATAAAGATATATTATCATTACAAAGATATAAATAATTAGTTATTGTATTTAAGTGATAATAATAAAAAAAATATTATTGTTTTGTTTATCTAAATATTTTTAACTATGTTAATATAAATTGAAGGATCATAGAAATAAAAGATTGTAGAGAATCAAAGGTGTAGTCCATAAAAGAAATGGTAGGGAAAAAACTACGATAAATCAAAAAATGGTATTCGAATAGAAAAGTATGATTATATCAATAAAAGTAGTCTTGATCTTACATTCTCATCTCTAGAGTTGAATTTAAGTCGAGTTTGAATATAAGTTGACTGAAGTTTGAGTATAACTTATTATGTTAAATTCAAATCAAGGTAGATGTATCATTACAAGACTTATAATAGGATAAATAATACTATCAGAAGTAGAATTGACTTAAAGTTATAAAAAGAGGGCTTAGAACCCAAAAAAATAAGGGTTATATATTGAATTTGTTTGATACGTGGCAATCAATTTCATCTTTTCATCTTGACGTATTCAATTTCAGTCTCATCTTTCACATTGATGGTGGTAAGGGCTTATTGGTATTCTAATTTTGTGCCAATCTTATCTTTATTGAGGATTTTCAATGACAATTAATTTGAGGCAGATGAATTGTAAATTGGTATTTTTACAGATGAATTCTAAAGTTAATTATGTCAGATGTAGCATCCCAGGTTAGAAAAGCCCTTAGAGAAGAGTTTTAGGATTAGAAACGAAATCCAGAAATAGATTGGGAGTCTATAAGAGTTCAAGAGTGAGTTAGTAAGTTTTCAGAACCTATGTGACTTTCGTATGAATCCTTTCAGAAGGATTCGATCATGCGAATGAGCGGAAAATGAGTAATGCCCATTTTCCCATGTGCACGCCCGTGCACCTGCCTTGCACGCCCGTGCAAGTGGCAAGTATATAAGTGAACCGAGAGAACTTTAGTAATTTTCTCACCCACTTTCATTTTAACAAGTTCTTCTATCTTATTTCAGTTCCTCCCAACCTTAGAGAGGAAATTCAGTCAGCAATAGCTCCCGATCAAGCTAGAGAGCAAAGAGATTTAGCTTAAGAGAAAGCTTCTAGAGGCAATGGCGCGAGGTAAGTGTTCGCTTACTTCTCCTTGTATCTTCCCAACTTTCTTTGATGAATTGTGATGTTTGGCATGATGATGAGTTTATGCATGCTTATATGATGATGATTGTGACTTGAGATGATGAATTTGCCATCTTTGATCCATGCATGCATGTTTGAGAAAGCTTTAGTGAGAGAATGATTATGCTTCCATGGTGAATTCGTTGATGATTGATGCATGTTGCATTTGATGCTTCAAATGTGTTTATTGAGGTGCGGGGAATGTGTGGTTGAAGTGAATTTGATATTGATTGTGAATTGGTATGAGAATCGTGCAATTTCTAACAAGTGTTCTTGTTGAAGAACAAGACGCATGACCGTGTGTTTGCATGGCACGACCGTGTACCTTTGTTTTTCTAGACACACGCCCATGTGCACGCTGTGTGCACGGCCAAAATTGTAGACACACGTCCGTGTGTCCTGAGGGACACGACCGTGTGTAAGCATTTTCAGTGAAATTGGCCTAGAATTCCAGTAGCTTGCACGGCCTGATGCACGACCGATGCACGACCCCATGCGTCCAGGCACACGCCCGTGTGCCTTAGCCATGCACGCCCGTGTGTGAGACATGGACGCCCGTGTGCCTTGCTCACACGCCCGTGCAACACTAGACTTTTCTAGAAAGAGCATGAAATTGATTAATTAAGCATGAGAAATCAGTTTAATGGCATAAATGCTTCAGATAAGCATCAGATAAGCAAAAATTCAGATAATAAAGCTGCATATGCATACCATAGCATGACATGTAGCTTCAGAGAGGATTAGGGGATCCGAATATAGCAGTATTCAGTATTCAGAACCTGATGTACAGGTAAGAGTAAGGGTGAACTCGAGGGGGCATCTGTGAGATTCAGCTTTCTGACACCAGTCAGAATGTTCAGCAGCATTTTAGATTCAACCTTCTGACACCAGTCAAATCGTTCAGCAGTACATTCAGCTTTCTAGCCAGTAGCTAGACTGTTCAGCCCACATGACCAAGATGTCGAATCCCTGTGTTCACCAAGTCTGATCAGCACAGTAGGTACCTTCGGGTATATACAGATAGAGATATTCAGATGCATGCATCCATCGACATACACATCATGACATGAATAATATTAAAATCAGTAAATGAATGAGATCAGTCAATCAGTAAGCAGTTTCAGATTCCAACAAGCGCATAGATGTATGAATAGGGCCGAGACCAGGTATGTTTGTGTTATTGTATGTTGCTTGCTTGAGTTTGAGGGAAGTAAGGAGCGCTTACTGGGTGATCTTTATCACTTATCCCCTTCATTCTTTCATCCTTTTCAAGTGTTCATGCTATTGTCGAGGAAGAGGGCCCACACCACAGTTTTGAGTATTTACTTTTCAGTTTTAGACTTGTTAGGTCACATGTATATTTTATATGTACTCATATGTAAAAACAATGTACATAACAATTTGTATGTATATAAAAGCCAGTATGGGCTCATTATGTATTTCAAAGTATGTATTTCAGCTTTCGCATGTATTGTATTCAGATTGTATAACAACAGTAAGAAATTTTTTTTCGTAGGATTCCCGTCACGGGTACCCATATTTTCAGATTATTAATAAAAGTTCCCTCAGTATTCAGCAGCAGGGGTACTCGTGACGACGGGTCCTACATCAGACAAGAAATATTTTACAAAAGATTAAATCATTGATTGGTTTTGATGATCTCTATAATTTTTGGTAATGGATGGTGGCAAAGGGTGGTGGAAATGGTGATAGTGATGATACGAGTGATGATTAAAAATAAAATTGTAATAAAATTAAATTTATATTAATATTCCTTTAATGTTTAAGATAAAGATGATAATAAGATTAACTCATATATTACATATCATATTAATTTAACAATAAAAAATTATAAAAAAATAATTTCATTAGAAAATATATAAATTATCAAGTATCAAAAAACATCCTGAACCAAAAACATCCTCTTGCAACTTAATTTTTTTTATTAAGGTCTATCTTATTGAATTAGGGATGAGAAACATAAGGGTAAAAGACTTATTCCCACCCCAAGTTTTCTTAAATAAAATTCCTATTAACAAATTTTTAAAAAACTAAATATCTATCAATTGACTAAAATTAATTTTTAAATTTAACAATCAACTATTAAATTTAATTGGTCTGAAAGGTATTTTTGTTTTTTTGGATAAAAACTAAAAAATAATAAATTAATTATAAAAAATAATTAAAATATAAAAAATAATATTATTAATAAATTAAAAATAAATTAATAAATAATTTAAAAATAAAATAGAAATTAAAAAAGTAACTACCATCGCTGTTAATTTAAGTAGGTAACCGAAAATAGTCATTTAATTTTATTGAAGGTCGAATCTAGTTGCCTCGATGGCAAAGACAAGCAAAATGGTAAAAAATGATAGATTTTAAATATGTTGATTATTTTCGGCCATTTTGATGACAAAGATAGTCAAATTTGATTGTTTTCACCACGTCTTTAGTTGCCAGTCTAACTGTTTCTATTATTGAAATGATCAGATTTAGCTGTAATAGAAAATGATTGTTGCTGACTATCTGATTCGATTAACAACAGCCATTGATGACAGCGACAACGATTGTTTTTTAATTTAATTAATTTTTTAAATTAATTATTATTATTTAATACTATTTTATTTATTATTTTTTATTGAATGGTATTTTAGTTATTTCAGTAAAAATGTTAGTAAAATTAGATGAAATTTTGTTAATGAGAGTGAGTATTTGGCTTTTTAAAAATATTTGGGTTAGAAATGACTGTTAGGGAAACCTTGGGTGGGACAAGGTATTTAGCCTAAACATAATTACTGAATATGGGCTTCGAGTGAACTCAAAACGAAAGTAATGGGCCTGAGTATGGGCTTTAACTTTTTATATAATACTGTACATAGATCTTGTTACAACTGGGGACGAAATTATTAATAATTCATTTTTCTTGGTTTAAAATTAATGACATATTGAATTATTTTTATTACAAAATATAATTAATTACACATGAAAAGAATGCACTTTGAAAGTTGATCTGAACGGTGATTTGTGTTTGTAAACTTGATTAATTACATTAAGCGCTATAAATTTAGGCTAATTTATTGTTTCCCTTAGCAGGGGTATTTTGTTCTATTTTTGAAGTTTGTGTTCTTTAAACAGAAATATAGTGGTTTATAGGGATTTTATAATAAATCTCTAAAGCCTTCGGACTCCTCCACGGGCCACATCATGGTTATACAGGGCATAACTCTGAAATCACTTGCAGCGAATTTTATTTTCCTGTTTCAAAAATATTCTGCAGAGTATTGCTTCACCAAAATCAAACTCTAGGGTTTTTTTTTTTTTTTCATTTCCATGGCTTCTCGCGCTCATCTCGACGATGTAAGTCAAGCCGTCTCATCATCCTACTACGATTACAGTCTCTTATAAATGTTTACTTATATTTATTTTAGGGTTTTATTAAGTTTTTGTTCTTGAACACAGGACGACGATTTTGGTGGCGATTTTTCCGCTAGTCACAATTCGAGACGTTCAGGTGAATTCGAGTTTCATTTTAATAAGACCACTTTGTTTATAATGTGATTGGTTTTTGTTGTTCATTCTTTAATTTTTACTTTACATGAGAATCGTTAGGTAACAAGAGAAGCTTCGGTGATATTGACGATGATGAGGATGATATTTTTGGTTCGAAAAAGGTATTGTCATTTGTTTAATGCTCGTACTTGCCAGCTTTTCAATGTTGTGTGAATTAGAGCGATTCATGCATAATTATTTAGTGACAGTTGGTGAAAACCTCTAATTACATTGAATTGTAATACTTTGTTTAGTTTTCTTAAGCGTCATTTACTTTGTTATTTAATAGCTACTGTTGTTGAATTTTTGGATTTATATGTTACTTGTATTGCAGCCACATTGAATTTGACCGGGCTTGAAATAGGGAAATTTGTGAGTGAAGCATTCTGATTTTAATGGTTTTACAACCGCGTGGTTGCAAGATTTGAAGTAAACTGATATTTAATATGTCATAAAATGGTATACATGACTTTAGGCTATGCTTAATGAAATTGGAGGTATAATGAGTGAAGCATTTTGAATTTAGGTTTGGTTTTTGCTTTACAACTTTATGTTGCAATAGTTTAAGCATACTGAAATTTCTTAGTAAAAGAATTGATAACATGAGTTTAGACTATGCTTAATAAAATTGCTTTATGATACTAAATTTTATGAGCAATGACTAGTTTAAAAATCAAATTATTATTTAAGAGAAGAGCTGTATTGCTACTTGTGGTTTCTGCATCCACTCTTTATGTTTTCAGACATAAAATCTGTGAGGATGTAGCTGAATGTATCAATGTCATTCTATTTTTTTGAGAAGTATGTGAAGTTTTTATTAGAGAACATGTTATCAGAAACTATCTAGTGGTTGGCCCTTTTACCTTCTTGCTGAGAAAGTTAAATTAGAATTTATGGGTTTCTTCACGGAAACTTTATTTAATTTGGCTGTGGTGGGTTTTTCATCTCATAGGCCCTTGGAACATATGCTACATATTGAGTAGCAAATGAGATTTTTTTTGTATTTATGGGAGATTTCTTTTATCTTACAGAGTAATTCTAACATAGAAGAAACTGCACCTGGTGTTGCAACTGGGATGATTTTGTCTCTTCGGGAGAGGTATAGTGTTATTGGGGATGGTTTGTATTTTACTTTAGGATTCTTTGTACCTATCGTTACATGTTTAATTCTTCAAAACCTTATGTGTTCCTGTTGGAATTTTTTTGTGCAGTCTTCAGAATTGTAAGGACACGCTAGCAACATGCCAAGTATGTAGACAGCTATACAAAAAATGCTCAGCAATTAAGCTTAAGATTTAATTTTGCCTTCTTTTAGTGCCTCTAAAACCCTTATCATGGTCATGTTTTCAGTCAGAGCTTGAAGCTGCAAAATTGGAGATTCAAAAATGGCATTCTTCATTTCAAAGTGAGCCTTTCATACCAGCTGGGACATCTCCTGGTTAGCCTTTCCTTAGAGCATTTAAGTGAATCATTTTTTTTATATGTACTCTTAGATTATGAACATAGTATATTCTCTGTATTTATTTTTGAGACAAATGGATTCAACTATTCTTTGTAGAGCCTAAAATAGTCATCAATTATCTTCAGACCCTAAAGTCCTCCGAGGAGGTGATGAAAGAGCAGGTTAGTGCTCACTGTCATATCTTCAGGTGTTGGAGAAGTTTTTTCTATGCATGAATTCATTCATGTTTGGTTCTTATTATCAGCTAGAGAAATTAAAGAAAAAAGAAGCTGCAGTCATTGTACAATTGGCAAAACGAGAACAGGAAATAGGGGACTTGAAGGTCAGACTTTCTTCTTCTCTCTTTTTTTGGGATGTCTGTTCCTCAAAATTAAATTTTATATGCATATTATGGTTTTTGTTGCATCTGTTGCATATTGATTATGATTTTATGTTGCTTGTGTTGCATATAGATTATGATTTTATACTGCATGATTATTAACAACATTGTTTTATTTCTGCCTAATACTGAATTCATTTAAACTTTTCAGTCTGCCGTCCGGGATTTGAAGGCTCAGCTTAAGCCACCTCTGATGCAGGTATTATGGGTTCTGTTATAGGGGCTTGCATTATTCATGGTATTTAAAAATTAGTTTGTTTCTTTTTTTTTTTTTTTTGTCTCTCGTTTAGCAATTTTTGTGGGATTTAATGTCACATTTCCATATAAAATGGAATTCTAGTTAGCCTTGTTGAGTTATATATTCTTTAGGAATAGGAATTAGTATCTGCATTTTCATGATCTTTAGGAATTAATATTTATACAATAGGAAAGTCTAGATTATCTTCAATTAGGTCCTAGACATGACGAGTTATATATTTTTTAGGAATAGGAATTAGTGTCTGTATTTTCATGATCTTTAGGAATTAATATTTATACAATAGGAAAGTCTAGATTATCTTCAATTAGGTCCTAGACATGACTATGTAAACCTTGTATTTCATTCATCATATATATAAAAAATTCTCCATCTTCCTGCCAATGTTTCAAGCCTTTTGTTTGGGACATTTTATGAACCTTTACTTGTCCACAATACACTGTTCTTGTGTCACATGAACCACTTTAGGAACATTGAAAAGACAATAAAAGAAAAAAAACATGCTTATGCTAGTTTATTGGCCAAGATAATGCCAATACTTAGTGCATCATCATTTTCATGGATGAATCCATTTTCTTAAGTTGTATTATTTGTGAATTCTGGTGGTGGCTCAAAACTATTGTCTCAAACGGGGGTCTAATCTTTAGAAAATTTATGTTTGACAAACCACTTCGGCTGAATTTTTCTTTGTATTTCTTTTGGTTTGTGGGCAGGGGGCGAGCTTAGACATCCCTTGTGGAAGCTTTTCTTAAAAATAGGGAATTCATGCTTGTGTTTGTTATTACTTATTAAACATTATATATGATATGTTCTTATGTTTGTATTGTCCAAGGCTGGTTCTCATGGTTCAAACGCAATATTACCTAATGTTTTGAGGTGTAGCTAAGATGTGTGCTTCTGTAGTGTTTTATCAGCTCTAGAACTTTCAGGCCTTTGTTACTTAAATTGCTACTCTATTACCTGTTTGAAACAATATTTCTTTCTTTTTTTTTTTTTTTTTCCCGTGTGTTTTTTAATTATCTTTCCAGCAGCTTAATTTTGTGGTGATCTATTTGATAGGCAAGGAGGTTACTACTAGATCCAGCCATTCATGAAGAATTTAGACGTCTAAAGGTTTGTACTTTAAGAAATCAATATTAAAATTCAAATCTATCAAAGTTAGTTTTCATGTATGCTACTATATTTTCTATTGAGGTTGGGTGATTATTAACCTATATTGACTGTCTGATGGGTATATCTGGAATGTTTAAGAGTGCGTAGCTATGTATTCTTTACTGACAGCTAATAGTTTTTCGAAAAGAGGGAGGATATATTATATTAAATGATATATATGGAAAGTTCACTTCCCTTCTTTTTATAACAGCTAAAGCAGTCACCATAATGAACTTCTCAAGCATCTCATACTGATTTCAGCTTTTGAAAGTGCTGTTGAAGCAAATGTTTCAAATCCCCCAGGACATATTTTAATTTTTGTATTGCCCTTTAGATTAAAGTCCAAGTGCTAATTGCGCAGGAAAGCCTTAGGCCCAGCTTGTAGTGTTTGCTGTAGTATGATATTTTTGCTCATAGGATAAGTTGTTTGTGGGTTCTTACTTTCCATAATGCTAGAATTTGGTCGAGGAGAAGGACAAAAAGGTGAAGGAACTGGAGGAAAATATAGCTGCTGTTGCTTTTACTGCAAATAGCAAGATGGGTAAAGCATTGATGGCAAAGTGTAAAACCCTGCAAGAGGAAAACGATGAGATTGGCCGTCAAAATGAGGAAGGGGAGGTATTTCAACTGCTATTTATTGTGTATCTTGTTACATATACGTTCTATGTTTTGTATTTATTCTTTCTGGCTTGGAGTTTGCTCTTTCACAGATTTGTTTCTCTTTTCAATGTGTTTTTTTCCCACTGCAAATTTGATGGGCAGTTTGTCCATGTGCAAAAGTGACAGTTTGCCTGTATTGAAGGTAAAGGGAGTCTGGGTGCAATTTTTGGTGGCATGTTGGAATTGTTGATCACTGTAACTGGAATGACATCTTGGGCTGATTTACTTGTAGTTTTTGATCTAGTTTTTGGGTTGTTTTTCTGTGCAGCTCTACTTCAGTTTGCTTTCCCTGAGCAGAGCTATACAGATTGGTTAATGACTTTTTTCTCTGCACCCCCTCACTAGGTTGATTTAGCTTCTTCAGTGGATAATTTATCCACTATTGTCCTTTTTGCTTCACCAATAGAGTATAATAGACACATGCAAACACACACATACTGCAGATCTTGAAGTAGATAAGAAACATCTTTTTGCTGATTATGACTATTATGTTGATGCAATGATTGTTATAGTTATTTTTGTTAAAAGTATATGCAATGAGAAGTGCATACTCCCAAAATCAACATCTTGACCTACTTATGTGCTCATATTATTTCAGTTAAGACTTGTTTGGGCAATTTTCATTTTCCCAGTTGTTTGACTTTTTTTTAAATCAAAATTTTCAATTTATTAATTTATTTTTTTGAATGTTGGTCGGCAGACACATCAGTTGCAATTGAAACTTGCTTTGCAGAAATCTCAAAATGCAGAGCTTAGATGTCAGTTTGAAGGTTAGTGATATATAAATCGTATGATATAGCGATTGGTTCAGTTGAACTTCATGGATATCTCCTGAGAAGCTTTAATTTGAAATCTGGTTGGTTAACCTATCTTAGTTTCTGGGACTGTCCCTTATTTTCTCTTTGACATAGTATGTTTTATTTTACATTCTGTGGTATATAGCGAAGGATTTTCTTATCCGAACCATGGAAGCTGGGACCTTTATTAGTTGAATAACTAGCCCGTATGGAACCTGATATTGAGTCTGTAACTTAGTATTGAAATTGAAAATCCTTTCTTCGGTGTTACTTTTTTATGTAGCATCAAATAGTTTTATCTTAAAGGTCCTGCCCTTAGCATTGATTTCTAACAGATGCAGTGCAATCCTTAGTTCTGTTTGAACTGTCTTCTGTTTTCTCTGATTTTAATTCTCTTAATATGCCTGTAGTGTTGATTTCTGACAGATAATCGCAATTCCTTAGTTCTGTTGGAACTGCAATTCTTCGGTATTTCTGATTTTGATTGCATCTTAATAGTGAGCAACATTTTTCCAAAGTCAGAAATTTTTGCTTTTATAATTGTAGCTTGGTTGCTGCTTTTTCTGGGAGCATAATTAAGGAATATGGACAAATTTGCACTTCTCATGTTTTTTCCACTCAAACCTTTTATTGCTTTTGCCATTCCAGTCAACCAATTGGTTGTGGTTTAAAAATTTTTCAATCCATTACAAATTTTTTGATGCTATTGCATGCAGGACTCTACCAACATATGGAGGGGCTAACGGATGATGTCGAAAGATCAAATGAAATGGTAAAATCCTGCTCCATTTTTTCCCATTTCTTTATGGTTCAGTTGTGTTGAAGCATAGCTTAAGAAAACAAAGATGGCTCCTGAGCATTGCAACCTAAGTTTTGGGTTGCATCACATAATTTCTGAAGATTAAATTATTATTTTCCACCCAAGGTAGAAGAGCATAAACCTAATTTAGTTTTCCAAAATTTTCAATATGACCCTTTTCGTTTTGAAGGAATGAAAACTTGTGATTCCCCAAACTTTGGGTGGAAAATAGTAATTCACTCACTTCTAAATGATGAATAGCTAAGAAAATAAGATTTGGGAGTGGCATTTACTGAGAGCATTTCTTTTGCAGGTGCTGATCTTACGAGAGAAGCTGCAGGAGAAGGATTGTGAACTTGAAAGGCTGAAGCAGGAGTTGCAGCAGAAGAGCATAGTGGAGGAGGATAACACCGATTCACTTTCGGATAAGAAAATTAGCAATGACATAACCGTATCTGGGGAAGCTGTAAAAACTGATATGTAGACTTCAGCAATTTTGTAGGATATTATGATTTTTTTCCCCCATGTCTGTACAATGTGCATTAAACAGTTTCTTTGATTTGTTAGTAATTCTCGAATCTAATTAGTCCTTTGGACTGCCTTAGTGCGGAGTGGCCCCGCATTATGATGGTGTCTAATGCTTCCCTCTTCAAGTTATGGGAAAGCTATGGTTTGTAGCAGTGTTGCAAAGTTCTATCTTGAGATTGCAAAGCCAAGGATAATCAAATTCAAGTTACCAAGCTTGTGAGACCTTAGCATTTGCACCGTGTTTGGACTTCAATTTTCAGAGTTCAGAAGCACTCGATGAATATTTAGTTAGACAGCATCAAGGACTGATGCTTCTTTATAGTATAAGGAGGCAAAGTACTTAAAAACAGTCAAATAAATTGAATTTCATATATATTGGGGCTATCATCAAATTTTAGAGTACACGCTGCACAGCTAAAATGCATTCTCACATATAAAAGCAAAACCAATACTACTTGAACAAAAACGAAAAAGAAACCATTCTGAGTCCCTTGCCACATTTCATCCGTGTTTTGCTCTTCCTTGAGGCCATCCAAGTCCAGCATTGCCAACATTTCCAACTGCTTCCAAGGGTTTCACCAATCCCTTCGCCGTTTTACCAAGTGCCTCTCCCTGCACACATCTTTGCATCAGAAAGTAGATTTAACACTATAAAGCATGATCTAATTCATATTGGCCCTGAATATATGTTGCGTAGAATATTGGGACGAGAAATGGAGACAATCAGTTAGTGTACAGGAATAACTCTAATTTATATTAATGTCGTACAGAAGGACATGGCAGGGAAACAAGGTGATGTGATATTACCTCCTTCCAGCCCATGCCTTCTAGAATTCTTCTGGCATAACTACCAGTTCCAAATGACATTTCCAAAGCTTCAGCTGCTGCATCTTCTGTAAAAGCATAATCAGGAGACAATTCCCCACCATTGTCGCCAACCATATCACTCTTTTGTCCTGGACCCACTCCAATTCCACCATGCAAGGTTCTTCTCTCGGCAGCTCTATCCCTATATGAGTGGCTTTTCCGCTGTCAGTACAGCAAAACAACACATTACGGGGAAATAAATCAAACTAAAGGAAAAAAAAAATTGTATATGATTCACCTGATTAAGAATGAATGTTCAAAACTCAATCATGGTTGCTTTACTAGCGCTCTCCATATAAAAACATAAGTGGGTTAACATATATATCCATGAACAAGTAAAAGGAAATTCTATGACAAGCTGAATTCACATAACTTGTAAGGCTATAAGCCTCTAGTATCACTCATAACCATATTCTTAAAAGTGAGAACATGTCATAAATGTGATTAAGAAAAAATTTTATGTATTCTTATGGGCTTCTACTACTTCAACAACAAGATGACAAGTGGTACAACTTTGGCAACAAAAATACCTTTTCGAATGCAGATAATTGATCCACAAAAGGGGACACATCCACGTAGTTTGTGATTCCATCAGACGATTCCAGTTTATTTCTTTGAATTGTTTTAGATTGAGGAAAAAATTCTGGGAAGCCCCAGTCCTGTGTTGGGTTAGAAGAATTGTAACTTGACAAGGAAGCTAAATATTTTGCACTAGGGCTCCGCAACTTATACACTTGTCCTGAAAGGTGCCAACAGTCAAGAAACTACATAAGTTCACAAATATGGCTGTAAATGCAAAAACTACGCAGAGGGTGCTTGCAAGAATGTCAAATACTCTTAAATTTTATCCCACAAGAAAACACATGCACATACTTGTTAAATAAAAAGGTGAATGCAAACCTGTTGTAACTCGTACCAGATCTAGATGCACTTCACAAATGGGAGCAGTTTTCAAAAGACCACCACCAGAAGGCACAGAGGGGTGGAGCTTCGCAGACCGTCTCACCAAATGCCCAACCAACTTAGCTACCTGATTTTTCCCATCCTTTCTGCATTCTCTGACCATTGACCAGTCCCATAATTCAACAACCGGAATTGTCAACACCGGCTCTTCCTCGGGTTGAATAACTTGACCATATTGTGATAGCCAATTTTCTTCTTCCCAGGAAACACCTGTATGTAAAAATGCTCATTTCAACCTAAATATGTGAAATTTGTGGACCTTCTTTCAATAACTTCACGAATTGTAATCTCTCCCCCATGTGACAATCTTAGAATGAAAAGGAGATCGAGCAATTGATTGATGATAGCAGTACAGGGACAAACCTTCGCCTAAGTCCTCCTTGATCAGTTCCCCTTCTTCTAGCTCAAGAGTATTAGTACTCTCTGTATTCAATTCTTTTAGCTCATGAGTATTACTACATTCTGCATTCAAAGAACACAGAGCAATTTATCCCTGCTCCAACTATCAAAACACAAAAAAAATTGGACAAAAAGCAAAGATTAATGTAACAAACCATCAGCTGAAAAATTGAAGTTTTTCCTCTCATCAGTTTCTGAAGGCATCATTGCACCATTATCAGCATTGACCGATGCATTATAACCAGACAGATAAAGGTCAATCAGTGTTTCTTCTAACCTAGATTCAATAAAAAGAATTGCTAAGAAAGATGTATTGAAGCAGTAACCGACTTAAACTGAGGGCATGCAACACCAGATTGTAGCCAACCATGCTGACGGTGGAGGTGGATTTTCAGGCGTTTGATTGCTTGTGCCCTCTGTATGTCCTGCTAATAAAAGACTAATTAAATTACTGGAGTGTTGCCTCCGGTCCCTAAATTATTTGAGAAAATGTAAAAGATATTTTCTGAACCTCCATAAATAGAAAGACCTGAAGTACTTGTGTAATGTGGGAGAAAATGTTTTATCAGTACCAGTTGGATAATCAACTAGTCTCATTCTTTCTCCCTCAAAAAACTTCAAACTCCAAGCTTATTACCAAGTTGGACAAGGTTAGATTCCAAAGACAAACAACCTCCAGACAAATAAATTCTTGTAGGCATGCAATCACGTCTACTGGACTCAAAGGCTTATAATCTGAAGATGTTATTAAAGGTATGACAAAGATCATATGATCCAGCAGGCATCCACTGTAATAACACCCATAAACCATCAAACTGAGCCAACCCTCAGTTACTGTTTTATTCTAAAGGAATGATCACTAAGCAAGCATTGTCCATACCACCCTGTTTCCTTACCCCATTTCATAGGAATCAAGAATTTTAAAAGAAAATCAAATTTTAAGCGGTAAACAATGTTGCATACAGAATTACATTGTCATGGTTCAAATCACACTGAATTCATGGCTCACCTGAAGTAGTTTCATTCTGACCACTTCTTACACACTGGTGAGCCTTAGATTCATCTAGTTGGGTGGATATGTAATCCTTGTTGTCGCAATATTCTTGACTACATAGCTTGTCGCGAACCAGATTATCCTTGGAATTTCCTTCGCATGGAATTATTTCACATTCATTAACCTGAAACAATGTGATACGAGAGCTTAGGATCTCTATCGAATATGACAAAATTAACAGCCCCATAAAAAGCTACCTTTTGAGACTCCAAAAGCACATAAATCCCGTTCTCAAACTTGTAATAAAGACCATCCCTACTACTATAATACCAGCCAGCGTTGGGGTCATGGTAAAATCCACTACTGCACCAAATTAACAAAAATCAATAATGATAAATAACCAAAAAGATCTATAGACAATAACTCAATACGCACAAAAGTCTTAAAAATAACATAAAACTTGAATTGAAGGATTCAAGCAGTATTATAAGGTTGGATTAGTGTTAGTAAGAAGATTAAATTTTGCTTCTAACTTTAAGAGATTGCCGTGGAGTTAGAAAATGAAAAGATGGAAAAAAAAACCTGGCATGAAAGAAGAGCTGAGACGTTTCGTCCCAAACAAAGCAATCACCGCTCTGCAACTCTTTATGATCAGCTGCTTCTATTGTTGCCGCCATTTCTTTTGTTTCTCTCTCCTCTTGTCTAGCTTCGAAGCGTTGGAGCAGATTCAAAACCCAGCGTTTTATGCCAGTGGCCACCACTGGAAGACAGCGTCGCTTGGAACGATTGTTGTATACGTATTTGGGTCCCATGACTTATTGGGTCAAAAGAAAAGCCCATTATAGATCAAGTTTGGGCTCTGTTAATCTGAAACTGACGCTTAAAATGTTTTAATTTTTTCTTTCATGTCTCATGGCTAAGGAATTTTATAAAAATAAAACAATTTTAAATGTGATTAAAATTGCTCGAAACGAAAATATAATAAATATCAAGCAGGAAATTCTTATTTTAATACCTAAATTGAATAATTAAAGATAATTATTAGGGAAAAAAAGGCTGGGGATTAAGGGAGTAGCTGGCTGAGCAAGCAGAGTGAGCCATTTGGCCGATTAAGTCCGATACAGACGTCAATGCATGCATGCAGCGAGGCGTTCGGCGGTTTAAGATAAATCAGCACGGTGTCAATTGTACTCTTTCAATAAATACAGAGGACCTAATTCGCACCAACTCAACACCCTTGCCTTGCCGACCGCCGCTCATTTCTCAAAGTGCTTGCTTGTTGAGTTTCACTAGGGCCACCATCCTCCACGTAAGTGCCCTCCTTCATGCGACGTCGAAAGTAGGTGATGGGTGTTCCCTTGTGTCTCTCCACGTGTCAGGCCACCTCTTTTTTCCACGTGCTTCTTGTGAGGGTTAAAAACACTAAAACATATACCAACTTACACGAATACATTTTGAACGAAATCAAAGACTCCCTCCAACATGTACATTGTTCTCATACATGATCTCTAGATGATTCCTTGGATTTCCCAACTAAATTTCTATATAAACCACCCTTCAGTCCTACTACGTACACAAATGAACAGATCTCTTCTTCTTCACATTTGCTAGCAAAGCCAATCTTTTTCCATGGCTCCAACCTTGACCAAGAATGCATTAGATTCGTTGGGGCTTCTTGATGGAGAACTTGCATCTTCCATCATCTTGAAAGAATCGATTTTTCTTGCTAATGGCCATCCGATTCTCAGTGAAGTTCCTACGAACATTATAGTAACTCCATCTCCATTTCACACTAAAGATAAGACAGAGAGCATCCCGGGTTGCTTCGTGGGATTTGACGTGGATGAGGCCAAAAGCTGCCATGTGGTGCCCATCGGCAAGCTCAGAGGAATAAGGTTCCTGAGTCTATTCAGGTTCAAAGTTTGGTGGACCACCCACTGGGTTGGAAACAATGGAAAAGACTTGGAGCATGAGACCCAGATGCTGATCTTAGACAAAAATGACTTCGGACGTCCTTACGTTATCCTTCTTCCAATCCTGGAGGGACCCTTCAGAGCTTCTCTTCAACCTGGAGTCGATGATAATGTGGACATGTGCCTGGAAAGTGGGTCCTCGCAGGTGTGTGGTTCGAGCTTTCGAAGTTGTTTATACATACATGTCGGTAACGATCCGTACCGGCTCCTGAAGGAAGCCATGAAAGTCGTCAGGTTCCATTTGGGGACATTCAAACTTCTTGAGGAGAAAACGCCACCAGCAATCTTAGATAATTTTGGTTGGTGCACTTGGGATGCGTTTTATCTTATCGTTCACCCTGAAGGTGTACGGGAAGGTGTGAAGGGCTTGGTGGAAGGCGGGTGTCCTCCGGGGCTAGTTCTGATTGATGATGGGTGGCAGTCCATTTGCCATGACGAAGATCCCATTACTGATCAAGAAGGTATGAAACGAACGAGCGCTGGTGGGCAAATGCCGTGCAGGCTGATAAAATTTGAAGAGAATTACAAATTCAGGGACTATAAAAGTCCTCAGGAACCAGCGAAAAAAGGCATGGGCGCCTTCGTTAGGGACCTGAAAGCAGAGTTCAAGAGCATCGAGCAAGTGTATGTATGGCATGCGCTATGTGGGTATTGGGGCGGCGTTAGACCCAATGTCGAAGGCATGCCCGAGTCCAGGCTCGTTGCTCCTAAATTGTCAAACGGTTTAAAGATGACTATGGAAGATTTGGCTGTGGATAAGATAGTGGACAGTAAAATTGGACTTGTCCCGCCAGAGCAAGCCCACGAAATGTACGAGGGACTCCATTCTCATCTCGAGTCGGCGGACATTGATGGTGTCAAAATTGACGTAATTCATGTAAGTTCTCGAAATCTCTTCTTTACTATCATAAATTTAAATTGCTGAGTGCAAAAACAATTGATTTACTTTTTAGTTATGACAATAGTTTAGACAGGTGTAAACCGGCTTTGACTTAAATTTAAACGGATGGCAGATTGGATCATGTCTTACCAGGAACATCTCCTTAGTCAGTGACGATATTGCATGCTTTAGGAAATCAAATTAGTAGAATGAGAGCTGAAATTTAAATTGATGTTTCCTGAGTTAGCTGTTGGGTGAGAATACAAAGACGTGAGTCAATCTCATTTGGTCAATGGTACTGCATACGAAGGTTTCCAGTATTGTTGTGAAAAGGAATCTTTCAATCTCCTCCTGGATTCTACCCTTTCAATTAAGCCTTCCTAAATAAAATTATTATTGTTAATTTCAAGTCGGAGATAAATTTACCCCCAAATTATCAAACGATCATATTACATAAATTTTTTTTTGCATATATTCTGCTGCAGAAAGACACTTCTGATTATATAAATAATTGTCTTACAGTTGCTTGAATTGCTTGCTGAGGACTTCGGTGGTCGAGTGGAGCTTGCTAAAGCTTACTACAAGGCACTTACTGCTTCTGTTAGGAAACATTTCAAAGGGAATGGTGCCATTGCCAGTATGGAGCAGTGCAACGATTTCATGTATCTCGGGACAGAGACCATATCACTCGGACGCGTCGGTAATGCCTTCGATCTCATTCGAATAACCTTTTTTTTTTTTTTCATGTGTTTTACCGAGACTACATAAGCAAGTACTGATTTTGTTGCGACAACAGGAGATGATTTCTGGTGCAATGATCCGAAGGGTGTCACAAACGGAACGTTTTGGCTACAAGGGTGTCACATGGTGCATTGTGCATATAATAGCTTGTGGATGGGCAATATCATACACCCAGATTGGGACATGTTCCAGTCTACTCATCCTTGCGCCGGATTCCACGCTGCTTCTAGGGCAATTTCCGGAGGACCAGTTTATGCGAGTGACTGTGTTGGTAACCATAATTTTGACTTGCTCAAGAGCCTAGTGTTGCCCGATGGAACCATTTTGCGATGCGAACACTATGCTCTCCCCACCAGAGATTGCCTGTTTCAAGATCCTTTACATGATGGGAAAACAATGCTCAAGATTTGGAACCTCAACAAAGTAAGACTCCAGGCATAATTTCGTTAAATAATTAACAGAACGATGATTTGTTTTAATTGTTTTGTCTCATCTATATTTGCCACAGTACATAGGAGTTTTAGGGCTCTTCAATTGTCAAGGAGGAGGATGGTGCTCTGTGACCAGAAAAAATATTGGTTTCTCCGAGTTTTCAAACACAGTATCCTGCTTGGCGAGTCCTAATGACATTGAATGGGACAATGGAAAGCATCCAATGTCTTCTGTGAAGGGAGTGAACATATTTGCTGTTTACATGTATCAGGAAGACAAGCTGAAGCTCCTGAAACCATCGGATAACATAGAGATTACTCTCGAGCCATTTAATTTTGAGCTGCTAACTGTTTCTCCCGTCAAAGTCCTGCCAAAAAGATCGATCCAGTTTGCCCCAGTTGGACTGGTGACCATGCTGAACTCTGGTGGCGCGGTTCAGTCTCTGGTTTTCGACGACAATGAGAATGCAGTAAGAATTGGAGTCAAGGGTTGTGGAGAAATGAAGGTGTTTGCTTCAGAGAAACCATTCTTGTGCAAGATTGATGGGGTGAATATGGGGCACAGTTATGGTGACCAAATGGTAACGGTCCAAGTTCCATGGCCCAATTCTTCCAGAGTATCAGTTATTGAATACTTGTTTTAAGTCATCTGGAAGCTTTTAAGACAGTTTTGTACTTCAATCACTGTCCTGTAGTGAATCAAATTTTAACCTTTATCCTTATGTGCCTCAACTATAGATTAATTAAAAAAAGTACAAAATTAAAATCACAATATGGGCCTTTTCTTTTCTATATTTTCTAGAAGGTCCCAGAGTCGAAAACGTGGTACCTTATGCTTGGTAACGTTGTACGACAACTCTACTTTAAGCTTCCACTAGATTCCAACGAGCGACAATTGATTGTGTGATTGAAGATCCTTTGTTCAACAACGAAGCAGCAGATAGTTAACAACCAAGAACTTCAAATTCAATGAGAAACCCGAATTCGTGGACATACAAGGATAAGCAAATTACTGAACTTTCCGGAACCCATCAACAAATTCATGCCTTCGTTGACGAAGACGCAGACTATGAATCTGAGGATTCCCTTTTCGAGGCATTTCAGCGCAAACGCAAACCTACCAGAGTCGGCATCAGTGTATCATCTCTCTCTTTAACTAATATTTCTTACTGAAATTTCAAGTCCTTTTATAGCAAAGTTTTAATTTCACCCACCCAGTCCTTTAATTGCTTACAATTTTTTTCTTTTTGAAGCCACTAATGTTTGATTAATATGAAACTTTGGATTTGATTGTTGGATCGAGAAGAATATCTTTAGTTAGTTGAAATTAAATTTGGGTTGGCTGGATTCGAGTAGACATAATTCATTGACAATTGGACTTATAGTTTTAAGCAGTATATTTTTGTCTGTAATGATTTGTTTTTATTTGCATTCTTATCCAACCGTTTGGTCTCAATTGTGCTGATGAATTTTGAGCTACAGCAAATTTTAACTTAGGATCAAAGCTAAATTGATTCCTACTTAATTGATTATGTACATCAGTGAATATTGGCTATGGCTTTGAATTATGAGAGCGCATTCGTTTTCAAATAATTTTCGGTTACTAGTTTATGTTTAACGTTGTTCCATACACGTCTCTAAGATGGTGCTTGCATGATGATATACAGGATAGGAATTTTGCTGACCAAGTGGATTTGATATCTGAGATTGATCGAAAAATCAAAGAACACTTTCATAATTTGCTACATGCAGTGGAAGGCCTGAGTGCACGAGTAACTCAGTTAGAGAGTAGAATGCATCTCATGGAGAATTCTGTTGATAATTTGAAGGAATCAATCGCATATGGTCATGGTAGGACTGATGGAAAGCTTAGGGAGGTAGAAAATATTCTGAGAGAGGTATTTCAAACTTCCAATTCTTTCATTTGATGTGATTTGTGTGCTTTGGTTATTGCTTTTGCTCCTTAAATTAGCCTTGCATAATACTGGGAAATTTAGGTTTTGTTTTTGGTAATAATCTTACCAGAAGCTTTTTGTGTCCAATTAGAAGTGCTGGAGCTGTAAGTATGAACAAATTGTCCTTTTATTTGTCCTGCTGAAAAGACAAGAACATAGACAGGTTCCTACGGGGAACCTACCTGGTCAATCTGGTTCAGGTTCGGGGTACCCAGTACAGTTTACCCATAATGTTTATTGTTAAATGATTTTCTGACCTGTTCTTGCTGCTTCCTTTTCACATGTCCCTGTCAATGAATGCCTCAACCTACATTATGCCAAACAAAAATTTACAACAGTTGAATCAATCCATGCTCAACTTGATAAGACACCACTGCCAATGTACACACAAAGTTTATACGTGAGAACTTAAAAATGAAATCAGTGGTAGAAATCAAATGAAATTGTGAAATCAAGTCATGTCTTCCTCTTTCAACTCGAAAATGCTTTCTTTGCTAGACTTATAAAATGAACAGTACACAACCACAAAAGTCAGTTTGTTGTTCATTCCTCTTAAGAGCACACTTTTATTTCCTCCATACATCGCCCCTTTATTTTCTACAACGTTAACATCTATCTACGTGACAGCAAGAAGACATGATTGAAAATCCCAAATAGACAGAGCTAATACCAAATTGTTTACAACACATAAGAAATACACGCCAATGACAAAGTTGGATATCTGTCACCATTGAAAACTAGGTGTAAGAGAGTAAATACATGGAAGAATAATAAACTTGAGTAAGGATTTAGGGTTCATGAAGAAGTCGAGTGAAGGATGTTGATGGCAAAGCAATTTTTTATGGTTTTCTATATGTTATAACAAAAAAACGATATCATTTTAGTGAGAAGAAATAAAAAAATTAAAGTTGGGTCGGATACCTGACCCTGTGACCTGAATTTGAGTTTGGATAAGTTCCTAGGCTGGTTTTAGTTCCTTTGAGGTAAGAATTAGACCTGTACTTGGAACCTGTCAGTTCCTCCAATTTTAGAACTATAACCTATCTGTTTTCTATTGGTTTTGGGTATAAACCAAAACCAACGGCCAAATATCCGACATGAAAAACCTGTTGGCTAGAAAAGTAATGCTAGAGGGGGTTGAATAGGATTATTAAAATAAATTCTTCAATTAAGAATCCCAACACCATATTTGAACACAAATAACAAGTAAAAAGATAATTAATAAACAAACAATAAAAAATGCAATTAATTGAAATGTAAAAAATAAGAAAAGAGAAGTTTGCTCAACCAGTTTATAAAGGTTTGAAGTTTTAAATACAAGTCTTTTACATCATCTTTCTTAATTAAGCCCGATTGAAGTTTTTACTATACTTAAATCCCCAAAGATATAATAGCTTCTTATACAAGAGAATTTTACCTTTTTATACTTTGTGTTTGATTACAAGTTTTTGGATGTGAAATTGCCTATAAATAGACTGATATACAAAGTTAGGAATAACTCTCTCAAATATAGAACAGATATAAGCTTAGTGAGAGAAAGTAAACAAGAGTAAAATGAAAATATTGGTTTGGATGTGCAATACGATTTTCTAACCGTACTTACATCAAATTGGTTTCCTTTTATACTTGAAAACTTGTAGAAAACGAAAATGAGTTGTTGCATTTAATTTCTATCCATTAGATAGGTGGAAAAGAATGGTGTTGCAATAAATGTCCAAGTACGCGATCATGTCCTTTGAATTTGCTGTTGTGGTCGCTTCATTTATTGCCTTGGTCAAGTACTCAACGTTTGAATTTATGAAAACCAGTCAAGCATAAAAGATCGTGTGCTTCCTACCCACAGTCGTGCTTTGTTTCTTCATGTGTGTCTTTTCAAATTCTGAAAGCTCGTCAGGGACCCAAGCTTTATCAGCACATGAGACACACATAATGGTCATCTTGCATATGCACGGTCGAGTGTCAAAGCTGCAAAGTCATGCTTTGTGAATTGCGTCCAGTAAACCTTTGCATGACTAAGGTTGGTAGTACCGTTTCTACTTCACATAACATGATGGTGCATTCTACTACTGCACAGTTGTGCATTGATTGAGTATTTTGACCGTCTCGCATGATGAGGCTACGCGATTGTAGAGGTCGTGTCTACTCACAAGGCATAGTGCATGATCATGTATTAACTATGAATATGGTCCTACGTTTGACCTTTGATCCTTTTTCATAGAACGATTGAAATGGTTGTGTTCCTTTACAACTACTTTTGCATAGTCGTGTGTCTTATTTAAACACAGTCGTGCTTTTGATTTTTACTTCTTTGACTTAACATGACAAGTTCATATGATTACGATGGTCATGTTGGACCTGGAATGTGCAAGCACAGTCGTGTTATATTCTAGCACGATCATATTAGACCTGTAATTTTTCTTAGAAAATATTCAGGCCTTAGCATGGTCATGGATACGGTCCCATGTTTTCAATGCACTAGTTAAAATATAACTACGCATGATTATGCTAAATGAGCACACAAATTTGTGGTGCTCGAAACCTACAAAATTAAACTTTTTCTTCTTTTTTGTTATGAACTAAGTCATGCTAGGGATAAATTAGTCATTTAAATATATTTTTATCATCATCAAAATATCAAAGGTATAACATGACGGTTTCAGTTTCGGTTTCGATCTGGTGATTTGCACACCTCTACTTTTAGTCAAATATGTAAGTTATAACTTGTTCAACTAAAAAATGTTGGTGGAAATTGATAGATTTATAGACATGGGCTCTCTAGGGTAAGTTATTTAATTTTGTTTTAAATGTCAGAATTATAGTGTAACAGTTTAAGGTTGATTTTCTAAGACGCCATTATGTTTAACAAGTTTGGACCTTGGCAATGCATATTCAGATCTTGCCTTGAGATCGGTTGGTTTCATCTTAATTCTTTTTAAGTGAAATTCTTTGAATATCATTTGATAAAGAGTTAGAAAAGGTTTGTGCCCCCAAATCCTGGCTGCAGCCCCTGAAGTCATATCATATGTGCAACCTCAATTGTTAAAACTTGATATATTGCGTAATAACAGTAGTCTCGTTTTATTTTTGCTAAACAGTACTTGGACCTAAGAGTCCTTACCCTCTACCACTAGAGCCAAGTCCCAATGTGATGTAATGGAAATTATGTGAAATCTTTGGGGAGTCTCTCTCTTTTTCCTTCTGTGTGTACTTCAAGACACAATGGGTATGCGTCTTATTGTTTTAAGCTGCCATGTATTCTTGTGTTGTTAGGACATCAAGGGAAGTTGTTTGATTATCAGACTATCATTCACTTTAGTCCAATAAAAATTTACTTGATTCATGAGATCCATGTAATGTTGAGAGGCAGGATGTATCTTCTGCCGTTCTGTTTGTCAATACTGTTTTATATCACAAATTTGGTTGATTAATATGGTTTGTTTTGTGTAATATTGCTTTTGTAATGATCGGCACTTCTTAGGATGTTTAATTGGAAACTCATGGAAAAACTGTATGTTCAATAGAAACAGTAACTCAAAAAGTTTTTTCCATTTTGAATGGTGATAAGTCTCTTGAAACAACTGAATGTTAAAAATTTCTGGCCACTTTGTCATTGGTGTTATTTGTTAATCGGTTGCACAAATCTTGTGTATGCAGTGCATCTATGGTATGATGGGTGCAATTTTTAAATGATTTCTTTGCAGGTACAAGATTGTATCAAGGATGTGAGAGATAAACAAGAGATAGCAGAGGCTCAAGCACAGCTTGCAACGCTTCAGTTGTCCAACAGTGACACACAGTCAAGAAAGCAGGACAGTATTGCTCAAACCGATTCAACTAAAGAAGCATCATCATTTGTCCCTCAGCAATCCCACCAATTACTTCCGAGTCAAGTTGCTTGTCCACAACAGCAAGCTCCTCTCACTTCTAATATTACTCAGAGCCTTCATAACCAGAGTCCTCTGCAATCTCCTGTAGCAACGGCTCCGCATCTTCTTAACCAAATACCCCAGAGCAGTGTCCCCTCTATTCCACAACCTCAGTTTTACAGCCCCTCACCTGTGCTGACTCAAGAAACCACACATCAGAAGTACCATATGCTTTCCGCTCAGCAGTCATGGCCACTAACTTCAGCAATTTATCAACCTAATCAGTCAACACCTCCAGCAACTACACATCAGCAGTACCTTAAAGCTTCAACTCAGCAGTCACAGCCGCCACCTTCAGGATTATATCAGCCTAATGAGTCAACGGCTCCAGCAACCGCTCATCACCAGTACATTGTAACTTCAAATCAGCAGTCACAGCTACCATCTCCAGCACTGCATCAACTTTATCAACCTACACCTCAACTTCCAACAGTCTCAGTGTCAACCCAGCCACCTCAACTTCCAACAGCCTCACAGTCAGCCCAACCACCTCTACCCCACTCACCTGTCAATGCAGATTATTTTCAAACCCATCTTCCTCTGGGCCATCAGCCTGAAGAAGTTCCATACCTTTCATCTCAAAGCATCCATAAATCCTCCCTGCCATCTGGTGGGTTTCCCCCAACCCAGCAGTTTTATATTGGTTCTACCCAGCAGATCTCAGATCCATCCACAAGCAGGCATTATTTGGAGTCACCTTCTGGGTATTCAAAACGACCAGAGCAGTCTAATCACAGCAATTTTTTTCCGTATGATGAACCTTCTTTTGGTTCTAGCAATTCAAATATGAAACCCTTGCAACCTGCATCTTCACCATCATTCCCGGGTGGTGGAAGCAATTCCTCACCATTGCCAACTGCCAAAATATTACCAGATGCTCTTCCAATTGCCTCTATTGTGGATAGTGAATCTGCTTCCAGTGGGAACAAAAACAGGTTACCAATTGATGATGTTGTTGAGAAGGTCGTTGCAATGGGATTCCGAAGAGACTTAGTGAGAGCTACAGTGAGGAACCTGACAGAAAACGGACAGTCAGTGGACCTCAATGTGGTGCTGGACAAGCTGATGAATAGCAAGTAAGTTCAGCTTAGAGAATGTTGATTTAACTGGTGTATTGTGCGTTACCTTGGTGCTTATGTTTTCTGTACATAATAGTGAATTACTTGTATGTTTCTGCATTCTACAGTTCAAGGGATCCTTAATGTTGCGTCACTGGGTTGTGTAAACTAAACGTAATTGGCACCAACATTGCTTAATTTGATTATGAATGTATATAGTGTTTGATATATCTATATGGTTTCATGCTTCTTATTCTCTGTATACTTCAACTTTTTGAGTGGTCTGATACGCTGTCGAAGTAAAAATAATTGAGTGCACCATTTTTCTTAGTTCTCTTTTTTAAGCAAAAAGATTATACATTACATTAAACTTGGGCAGTTTATCTAATGCCATCCAATTGAATCATTGTTGCAGTTTTTAAGATATGATGTTGGCCAAACGAATATTGCCACCCAAGGTTTGACTTAATAACAAGTTTTCACCTATAAAATTTTTGAAATCCAAATTATCACCTTTTTACTATCAAAGAGACCAAAATATCTTTATATTTTTTAATATTAATATAAAATTAATATAAATAATATTAAAACAAATATAAATTAAAATAATTTAAAATAATAATAATAAATTTTAAAAATTATTTAAAATTAAAAAAAATATAAAAAATATAAAAAGCAGTCATCGCCGTTAACAGCGGTGACTGTTTTTAATTTCATTAGATAGTTGAAAACGGTTAACTGGTTTTATTGGCGATTGGATCTGGCCGTTACGATGATGGAGACGACCAGATCTAATCGTGTCTGTTATTATAGAAGGTCGAAACAGTTGAAATGCTTGAATTTGACTGTTTTTGGTCATTTTAGACGACCGTCTCTACCAGATCTTGCTGCCAGATTTAGCCACCAATAGAATCAGATAACCATTTCTGATCACCAATAGAACCAGATAACTATTTCTAACCGTCTAATGAGATTAAAAACGGCTACCACTGCTGGCGGAGGCTACTTTTTAAACTTTTTTATTTTTAAAATTTTTATTAATTTATTAAATTTTTAATATTATTATATTTTAAATTTATATTTAATATTTTTAAAAAAATTATTTTAATTTTAATTCGAAAAAACTCTAAGGGTGGGTATTCAGCTTTTTAAACTTTTGAGGGTGAGAATTCATTAAGCCAACCCTTGGGTGGCACTATGTTGTTTGGCCTATGACGGTAACTGAATTCTGATGTGTACGAGTCTACCACGGATGTCTTAATATTGCTCACCTGTCGCCCCATTAACAAATCATGGATTCTTTTCAAGTCCCAGGGCCTTTTTTTTTTTGTTGGCCTCATTATAAGGCCAAAGCCCATTTCCCACCTATAGTTTGAGGCAGGGACAAAGTCCCATCCGCTTAAGTTTAAAAGTTTGGATTTCCACCCATAACCCAATTTTAATATTAAAAATAATGAATGTACAGTAATAATCAGGGGTATTTTTGTCTTTTTAATATTAAAATTTTATAAATTAATAAAATAAATTTTATATAAATATAAAATATTAAAAATTTTAAAAAAATTTTAAATTTAAAAACTGGAAGCAGCCACCGGCGGCGGTGGCCGCCCATAATAGAACCAG